>JAJJID010000001.1:0-355926 GCA_022204955.1 Macrophomina pseudophaseolina
CCCCTCGAGGATGAGGAGGCGCAGCCGGCGACCAAGCATGAGAACATGGAGGTCGACGGAAGCACGAGGCCGAATCCAGACACCAAGGCCGGCCCTAAAATTGAGAGCAGAACAAGCGCGCGGACGAATGACATCGTGGCGGATGAAGAAGGCGTTACGGGCTTAGATTCTCGGGCCAAGCTGCTTGCCGTCGGCAACGCCAAGATCTCAGCCGCCGGGGACGCGTCGGTGCTGCAACGAAAGGACGGAGTGGCGGCAGTGGTGGTGCTGCAGCGCTTGGAGGAGGAGGGTCGCAAGCAGCTCGAGCAGGAGATGACTGTTCACGGATCAGAGGTGGAGGTCGCCGTCCACCGCGTCGAGGACCGCTCCTGCTGGGCTTGCTAACGGTTGTGGAGAACAGTAGGGGAGTGAACAGGCAGGTTGGTTGCTGATAGTGAGCAGATTACGACGAGGGCGGAGGAGAAGTTATCGGAGAACCTTGTCGGAGGTGACAGGGAGGAGGCGCTCAGGTCGATGAATTGCATGGAACATCGTCATGCGGCTCCGACTGCTGGTTAGTTCGTTCCAGACTTGACTAACCTCGCTCTTGGTGCTGGATGTTTGCATACTCGTAATACAAAAAATAGCTGGTTACCAGGAGCCGCGGGCCTTGGAAATCATGAACCCACGGGGGCTGGGAAATGTTGAAATCAGTTTGCATTCCAATGCCAGAACCCACCTCTTTTGCCGCTAGAAACCTGCGTATTCCATTAACGCCTCAAAGAACCCAGAACCGCCCCGTCAAAAATGCGAGATGATGCCTCCGTCTAAACTCCCCGAACCGGATTAAAAACGCCGTCTCCGTCTACGCGCCCGGCCGCTGTACGCACAACCGCAAACGGTTCCATCGCCAAGCCATCACGCTCCAGCCGCCCACACCTCATCCAAGCTCTTCCCCGTTTGCAGCCGCCTGTACGGGCCGGTGCAGCCCCCAGAAATCTGCTGGACACCGCACAATTTCGATTCAGGCATGCGGCCGATCTCGCACACGTCCTCGGCGGCAGCAGGTAAGAAGGCGACGTCGACGACGTCGCGCAGCAGGTCGCGGGCGGACTCCTTGTCGTCCTCGTCGGCAGCGGCGCAGGCGGGCGTGGTGGAGATGCTGCACGGCTTGTAGTTGGTGCGCTTATTGGACAGGGTGCGCAGAGTGCTGGCGAAGTCGCGGATCGAAGGGGAAGGGGTCGACGTCCATGCTACGCGTGCCACGTGCGGAGGTCAATATTCGGTTCTTGCTTACAGTCTGCCCGAAAAAAGGACGAGGAAAATGAAAAGGAAAGGTGGAGGTGAGGAACTGCACCAAGAAATGAGGGGAAGAGGGTAAAGGGGCGGCGATGGGAATTTGGGAGACGCCCTTCTTTCCCGTTTCGCTTTGTCTTCTCCTTTTGGTCCTATCTTCTCATATCGGGAATGTGGAGACAAATGAAGAGGGGAAAAGAAGGTATGGGAGAAAAGGGAGAGAAATGCTTACCGAAGTCGAAGCCGTCCACCGCGGCCTCACCAAGCGGCCGCATGTCCGGGCCGTGCGGATCACCTTGCCCAAACAGGCTCCACAGCATTACGGCAGCGCGACGCGCATCTGCCGCGTCAACGAAGGAGATGGCGCTGCGAGGTCCGCCGATGCTGAGGAAGACCTTCTTGCCGCTTGTCTGGCACGTCTGTACCTGTCGGCCAAGCTCCGGGCAGGTAGCCAGGCCGGGGGCGTAGCGGTCGTCGTCAGCATGCTTGGTGGTGCAGGCTTCGCCGAAATCGACGATGGGAAAGCCGTTGGTGGTCTTGAATCCATTGACGTAGCTCAGAATGACGGTATCTATGGCGTCATCTTCGCAAAGGGCTGCAAGGGTGGGATCCTCGGGCGATGAGTCCTTGCCGTAGTAGACGGCGATGTTTGCTGGAGATGCTGAGGGCTCTGCCGGAGAGAAGTCGCCTACCGGTCTTCCGTTCAGTGGTTGTTGTGAGTCGTCATGGCTTTGTATGCTGCTTGGCGTTGGTAAGGCTGAAGAGTAGTATGAAGGCGGTTCAACGGGCGGCGGGTTGGCAGGCGCAGGCGGACCGCCATGGCCTGGATGGATTCCCCCAATGGGATTGGCTTCTGAAGAGGCAACAAAAGGGAAGACCAAAAGCGGTAGTATTGATCTAAGCATGATTACTGCCGGAGTAAGTAGTAGTAAACGCAACTAACACACAGGGAGCGCGAGTAAGAGGAGAAGCAAGATACGAACAGAACCGCGGGGAGAGCGGCGATGGCTAAGTTAAGACCCCAAGACGCCGCGATCTCCCGGAGAATGGCGCCGTGTCAGCAAAGCAGAGATCTCCCTTCCAACACGCCGCTTGCAATCTGAGAAGCGTCTGCTTACGGGTTTCACTTTACTTGGCGTGAATCAGGGTTCTTGAGGCGGTCGGAGCGGACCAATTGCGGCTCACGGTGTCGGCGGAGACTAAAGTAAGCGAGTCGGGAGCAGTTATTGGGTCTACTCGTGCACAACAAAGACCTGTATACCCGCTTTCAGCCCACTCTTCTCACGCGTGGAAATCCAGTTGCCACACGTCTCCCAGCCGCTCATTGGACTCGGCAAGCCCTCCATGCACCAGGATCGATGCGGGCTGCTCCGTTTCCTTGACGCTTGCGGCAAACCAGCCCCGCGCGGGCGGGCTGTCTGGTGCCGATGAAGCCGAGATGCCAGCGCCACCAACCATATCCGCCTTGGCCCATTTCGCTGATTCGACATCGAACACCCACGCGTCCGTGAGCATCTTGCCTGCCCCCTGGTGGCCCAGTGCGCTTGGGTCCCGCTCGCCAAAAAGTGTGACCAGCGAAGGCCGGCCCGCTATTTGGACATAAAGCAATGCGCTCACGCTCCGTGCCTCTGGTCCATCCTCTCCGTCGGGGGCGTACTTGATCGACGACCAGCTGTTCAGCGCTGGATCGAAGACGTCGAGGCTCCCGCCTTGCTCGGTCGTGCCATCGAAGCCGTTCATCCTGTACAGCTTGCCTTGGGCCCAGGCAATCGAGGTGCCTCCTCTTGGTGGATCCGGCGCAGAAGCGAGCTCCGCCCACTCCTTCGTGGCGGTGTTGAAGGACCACAGGTCCGACAAGCGGCCTTTCTCGGGGCAGCCGGCATGGACAAAGATATTGTCCTTGCCGTCACTGGCTAGGCAGTGGTAGCTGCGAGCCGGCGGATAGGGGGCGTTGGGGTTGAGCGGAGCGACGGTGGACCACTTGGACGAATTGCGATCGAACGCCCACAATGAGCCCCTTTCCTCAATGGGGGCCATTGCCTCGCCTCCGCGGCCTGAGAAGAGGTAGACACGATCGTGCAAAAGGGCAGAAGCGGAGCCAACGCGTGGCGACGGTGAGGCGTGGTCAGCCTCGAGGGTCGAAACAGCGGCCTGACCCGAGGCCACTGCAATCCACCATGCATGTCAGTCTCCCGGGTTCATCTCATCTGGCTTGAGCACGGCGCAGTTGGCCCGTGCGGCCCGTGCGGAGGGTCAAAACGGCGGTGCGCACGGGTCCTACTCACCATCTTTAGCATCCAGGCTGACGAGGTGGACATGGTTGTCGACCGGCTGCCTGGGTTGGATCTCTCCGCCGAAGACGAACAGCTGATTGCCGAAAGAGGCAACGACCTGGGAGGAGCGGCGGAGGGCGTCGCTGTCGAGCAGTCGCTTCCACGTGCCGGTTTTACTCTGGGCCGCAGCCATCGTATCTCGTATCCGAAGCTTTGTTGTGCAATGGCGCCGAAAGCTGCGTCTTGTTGGTAGAGCCGCTTGCGTTGAGTTAAATACTAATTCTCCGAGGCCGAGGCCTGAGCACATGGAGAAACCTAGGGCTTGGCCTGGGAAAACTCCCACCGAGCAGACGCGGAAAAGGTAGCAGCCGGCGAGCGGAAAGTGAGCTGAGGTAGCGCCAGTGAGGACGCAATGAGCATGTAATCCTCGCCCAGAAGCTGTGGTTGGCCAGCGGGCGATGCGCACAGGGTGGGAAGGGCCCGTCTGCTGCCTGACGTGATGCGGATGTCCTGGGGCCGAGCCCGCCCGCGGGGCTGTCGCAGATGATCAGATAAGGCGCAACACCCCCCGTGACTCATGTCTCTAATTGGAACGCTCAGTCTGCCTTGCTGGTGGTGGTATTGTAGTTGACCTGTCTTGCGGCCCTGTGCTGTGTCGAACATCTCCTGCACCGCTTTGCACTCTCAACACCGCCGAAGTCTCCCTCGCCGCGATTCCTGAGGCTTGAGAACTGCCGTTTTCCTGTTTTCATTTGAACCATACCGCCTCGGACTTCCCGTCCCTTGGCGACATGATGCATCCGCGATCGGAGACTATCCATCAAGGTGCAGATTCAGAACAGAGGCGTAGAGGCTTTGGAGGGGAATATGATCAAGGAAGGCTTGTTATGGGCGCGCCTAACCCACACGGGAGAGCCCATAGCCTTTACAGTAACAGTCGAAGCTGATGACTACAAGGCCTGCTTGATGCTCATTTCTACTCCCCACATGACAATCCGAATGCCAGATAACCCAGGATGCCGTTTCACTGGCTTCTATCAGAGCGGTTGCTTCATGGCATGGCTATGTCGCTTAGTAAGCAGTATAGTTACAAGGAAGCCAAGCACATGAAATGGCAGTAGACGGGACGATACCATGCTTGGCTTGTCACATTGCTCCCAGATCATATGGTCTGTTCTTCCAATCTTATCCGTGGTCGTCAGGAATGTTACAACAAGCCTTTGCCTTGGGATTTCAGGCTATTCACTCGGATGTAGAACATATCCATTTTTCTGGGCTCTTTGCATCGGGACGCGTGCTTCAACCTCCCACCAAATTCAAATGCTGTTACAATACCTCTGACACTGGCCCGGTATGGTGTCGCATCGCATCATGTCGAGACTCGCGCGGCCCGGACTCAAAAGGTTGACAGGGCAAGGCGGGGTTAGAGCTGGCACGACACGACCCACACCATGTGCGGACATGGTGAGAGCGCTCCGGGCCGCATCCAAGTCCAGTTTCCAGGCCCGGGTGACAGCGACTGTGGTCGGAGGGTTGGGGGTTGCATGGTTGATGTTGCAAGATGGCCGCCAATATCAAAGCCAAAACGGACTAGCTCGCGTGCCTGGAGCTGTTCGGGAAGTCATCTTACCGCCCTGCCAATCGCAAGGACTCTTTTGAGTATTGGTGCCGGAATCCTGTGTCGCACTCTTCTCGCGTGCGCGACGCGTAGCTGAGGGGGAACGAGACTGACCGCGAACGGCGATTCGGAACAGCAGAAGAGTCGCACGCAGCTGGTGGGCGACGAGGAAGGAAATAGGCGCATCGCGAGTCCGGGCCCGGCCGGCGGTCGAGCTGTAGTTCTGCACGTGACGATCGGCGTGTGGAAGACGCGACGGAGCGTGTTGTTCTGCCTCTGTCGCAACGCCAACTGCAAGTGAACGGACACGCGCAGCCACGCCCAATGGATCGGGACGACGGCAGCCAAAGCCCTTTTGGAGTGCGCAGCCTTAACCATGACCACAAACTCCCCCAACACCGCCACGTCAAGTCCAACGAGACGTGCATCGACCCGTTGGACAAAGACCCCAAGCGCCGATGCAACTGCTTGAACCACCGTCATCGATACCGCCGCCCCTCGCCGGTGCGCATCAAGTACGAGGCTCCCTCGGCCATTTCTAGAATGTACGGCCGCAGGAAGGATGACGAAGGTTTCTCGAAAGACGACCCGTGGAGTTATTCGCCGCCTGTCCAGGGCACGTCGCGTCGAAGCTCCTCCGGAAATCTGCCTTCCACAACACCCGCCGGCCGTCCGCTGTGGTCCAGTCGCTCCACGCGCTCCACTACGCCCACCGGCCCCCCGCCCCCCTCGCGCACTCTCTTCAGCAGCTCTCGCCAGAACCGCGGCACGCCATCCCGCAACACGCCCTCTCCGTCATACCGCTTCGGCCGTCCTAGTCCCTCACCTTCGCAAAAGGGCCGCACAATGTCCACCTTCGCCTCCGGCTCGAGGGGACGCGGCAGGAGCTACATTCCCACCAGGTCACAGTCGGCCCGCAGCTACTACTCCGACGCGCCCTCGGAGGTGCCTTCAGATGCCCTCGGAAGCAGTCCTCCGCCTGGCGCCGATCCCTTTTACGACGATCACGGCTACTTCGATCAGCACCACTACAACAGAGACCGCTACTACGATGAACGCGAGCAGGACCGTATGGACGACGACTACAAGCAAGGCTATGGCGCGCCGGAGGATGACGAGATGGATGAGGATGAGGAGATGCAAGAGGGGGACAATACCGTGATTGGCGATCTCGGTGCGAAGCCTCCTTCGCGCAGATCCAGCAGGCCTGCGTCACCGCAGAAGTTCAGCGTCAAGGGCTCAACCAGAGGATCCCCCACCAACAGGTCGAGGGCTTCGACCATGCGCAGTCCCGTGCGCCCCGCCCCGCAGATGCATGTTGGTAAATCCGGTGCTCAGTATGATATCGGCAGCATTGCGAAGAGCTTTGCCGCTGCCGCTGCTGCGCGCCCGGTGACATCTCTGCAAGAACCGGATGAGCTTGTTCGGGAAACGGAACGGATCCTGTACACTCTTGGAGAGACTGACGCAACCGAGGAGGCTCTGTCCATGGCCGTAAAGGAGCTGTGCAAGCTCTGGAACCATCCGCATAAGCCAGTTTCCGATACTATTGGCCCTGCCGATAACGCGTCCCCCTTGGCGAAGGCGGACTTCATTGCCAGCCTTCTGCTGCCAATTCACAACCCTCCCCCATTCGAGCAAGAACAGCAGAGCTTCTCCCTTTCTAGGCGTGGACGGATGTCGGCCTTTAGCCAATCCTTTGCACGCCAATACTCCACTGGCCAGACCCCGATTCCCAAGGTTTTGGTGGACTGGCTGAACGCTCGCCACGATCCCAGTGCTGCTGAGCTTAATCACCTTCAGCAAATGGCTGGAAACTACTCTGCTGACACCGGCTACTGGGATGTTATTTTCACCTGTGTAATGAGAGGTAGCTTCACTGAAGCCATCCACTTCCTCCGTGGAGGGAACTTCGCGGTGGCTGACTCCGCTCTTGAGGATGGATACGATAGGCCCGGCTATTCTGGTGTCGAGCTCGTCAATACGAACCAGGCTATTGCCCAGGCCATCGAGGTCCTCGAATGCTGCCCGATCTATACCAATGACGACTGGGATGTGAAGGGCATGGACTGGACGTTGTACAGAAGGACTGTGAATGACGCATTGGAGGATCTCAAGTTGTTCGCCGAGGGGGAGCGCGCTTTCGCCAATGAGGAATTCGGCTTGAGCGCTCAAGACGACGGTGTCTTCAACTTCAGCACCGCAAGCCGCAGGGCGGAAAGCAGAGTACCTTACACCGTCTATGAGAATCTGCAGATCCTGTACAGCCTTCTGCTCGGAAATGAGGAGGAAATTTTAGGTGCAGCTTTTGACTGGGTTGAAGCAAGCATTTGCCTTACGGCTTGGTGGGATGGGGAAGACGAAGAGGAGCTTGTGCGGTCGGCGAAGCGCTCTCGCCACAGCAGAGTTGCTGACGTAACTCCAGGACGGGCATATCGCAAGAGATTCGCATATTCCCTTGCGAGAGTCATGGCTGAGGAAGACCCGGGTCTCACGATCAACAGCAACAACCCGGTTGAAATTGCCCTAGCCTGCGTTATGGAGGAGAACATGGATGGGCTCATTCCAATCATGCGTGGGTGGTCTCTGACCATCACCGCCGCAATCATCGAGATTGCGAGCGCCGGTGGTTGGCTTGGCGACTCCGTGGCTTCCAGGAATCTACTGAAGGGTTTCGATCAGAGTGACCTTATGGTTTTAAGCTTCGGACAAGGCGACAGACTTTCATTCAACAAGGACGAAATTCTCCAGCAGTACGCTGAGATCTTGTTCAGCAAGACGAAGATTGAGAACGCTGAGGGATGGGAACTGGCTATCCAGGTCCTTGGCCGCTTGGACAACGCCGAAGTTGCCAAGAACAAGATCAGTGAACTTCTTGATCGCCTACCCCTCAGCTCCGCGGAGCGCGTCGACAAGATTTTGAGCGTCTGCAACAGCCTTGGCCTTGGTGAGCATGCGAACTCTATTGCAGAGCGCTATGCTACTTCTCTGGCTGAGAACTCTTACAACTATGGTTCTGCTCTTTTCTACTATGCCCGCGCACACAACGCGAAGAAGATCAGGGACGTTCTGGATCTACTCATCTCCCTCTGCCTTATCCACTCTACCGCCTATCCTGCACAGGCCGATCTTGATGAACGCCTCAGGGCTCTTATCAACACGCCAAAGCAAACTCTCTCCCAGCTTGCCCGATCTGATCTCGACGCCGCTCAGATGCTGTCAATGTACCTCAGTGGTTATGCCACTCTGCGTAGATTCTACGACTTGCGTGACGAAGAGGTCAATCTTTCCGATGGAAAGAAGCCTGCACACCGCCCCTTGGAGAGAAAGAGGCTTGCTGCCCAGGCTCTAATGGCCATCATCAACAGCGCGGCTGACAGCATCCGCGGCGGACTGTACGATCCGGATGTCGACTCAGCAGTGCAGGTTGACGGGCTCCTGACCCTGCTCGGCGAGGCGCTGCCTTTTGTGACCCGTATGTTCCAACGCCCCTCCTCTCCCAGCACCAGACCTCTCACTGACAATATCACAGACCCCAAGCGCCTCCTCTCATCCGCAGACATCTCGATCCTCATGCGCGCCGCCGAGGACCTGCAGACGGCGCCCTCCCTCGTCTACGCCCAGTGCGAGGAGCACCTGCAGGCGGCGCTGGCGCACGCGCACGGCACCGCCCCGGCAAACATATCGCCGCCCCGCTCGCTCAAGAAGTCCGTCTCGAACCTGACGGCTAGCTCGTACAGCCTGATTGGCAGCTCGGTACTCCAGCCGTCGACGGAGGGCAGCGGCGTCCTAGTCGGTGAGAGCAGTAGCACGCTCAGCAGAGACGCGAAGAGAGGCTGGGATTGGCGTCGCGGGCTGCAGCAGGGCGCGAAGGGGAAGGATGTGTGCGATTTCTTGCGGGCGAGGGCAGCGCAGGAGTTGGCGAGGGCGTGGGCGGAGGAGTGAGGTCGGATTGGTGCGAGTTGGTGTATTGGGCGATGGTGAGTGGGAGAAAATACCTTTTGAGCCGGAGATGGGGACGGGATCGGGACGGGGATATTCTTGCACTCGGCATTGTGTATGTTTTGGTGGGCGTCTTGGTGCACGCAGATGGCATTTTTCCTTCTCTCTTCTGACTCAAAAGCATGAGATAGCTGCAGCAGATGAAAAGTGAATAGAGATGCTGCTAGATGTTTGCTGACGTTGACGTCGTCGGGATGTGAAGCGGAAGGAGCGCCGGGGCGGAGGAGGGTGATGCGCCTGCCTGTCTGGTCGCAAGGCTCCTCTTTCCGCCGCTCACCTTTGGCCTTCTTACCTTCTTCCTCTTCATTCGTTCTCATTCAACTCACTCGAGTGCGCCCGGCCTCGATCGTCATCTTGCATTGAATCCTGCTCCGCCGCTCAAGTCGAGCCGGCTACACAGCCGACGATGGGGTCGCCTGCAGATGAGGTACCTGACTTGTGTCTAATGCGCCGGAGCCACACCCAGTAAGTTGTCACTCATTGCACTCCTGGCAGCTCGCTAACGCTCCGGAAGGTCTCTTGCCAGTCCAATTTGGCGGGTAATCGTTAGCAGTTGCTCCGCTAAAAAGGAAACGACATTCTACGTGCATGAGAGCGTACTTAAGGCTTCTATCTTCGAGGATCATATTTCCAAGAATCCTGAAGTCACTAGCGAACACGCTGTGAAGACATTCCGCGCAGTCGAGGTCGTGACAATGGCCCTCGAGTATGCCTACAAGGGAGATTACAGCCCCTCTATCGCAGATATCCGCGGCATGGATTCTGCGACCCGAGACATTGAAGCAGACCATCAGCTCGATCTTTTCTGTTGGGTAGCTCAGATGTGAGTACTCTCGAGCCTGGCGTTGTCCATCTGCTAATACCGGCAGCGGCGATGTTGCAACAGCTCCCCTCGGTGATCTAGCCTTCCAGAAGTTCGACGCATGCCAGATATCCCCCGGAAGTTTCATCGACGTCGTGTGCGATTCCGATGTTTTCGATATCAGGATTCCCCAATTTGCGGAGTGGTGCGACAAGTGGATCAAGGAACACGGCACAGGGCTTTTTGCCTCGAAAAAGTTTGAAGAGGCGATCGGCGATGGCGGCTTCCCAGCAAAGACGTTGATGAAGCTCGTCGCTGCTCACTATCCATGCGCTGGCACAGAGGGCTCGAAGAAGCGAGGTATGGACGGCGAGGATACCGAATGGTCGGCCAAGGCACCCAAGACCGGCGAGCACGCAGTCCTTCACGTGTCGCGCTGAGTCCACGCTTCGAGCGGAGTGCGATGCACGAACTACTGACAGGAGAAGGTAGGCAACGGTAATGATAGGCTTCTCGGTAGAGCGGGATTAAGCAGCATTTCTCAATCACTGGAATATACTGGGTCTGCCTCGTTGGAGCGGCCACTGATGGGTTGATGAAATGGCTGCCACACATATGAAGTATATTAGTCCTGCTTCAAACATTATGCTTACTTGGTTTAGTCTTGCAGTGTGGTTTCCAGGTGAATGGGTGTCTTTTCCACCCAAAATTATCCAACAGCCAAAATACAAGCAATTGGTAGTTCCGTGTATACATGAGTGATGTCTTTACAAATGCTCCTTTGGGCTGATTCTACTGGGAAATAGAGCGCTGGTATTTGAGGCATGGTTGACCACATATCAATTATGTAATCAATTCTGTTACTCGATGAAGCCTTTGTTACTGTCGGAGCTATAGACTTTTCAATCTGCCGATACTTAATAAGGTTCTTTTGTCTCCAGGAGGTCACCCCAGGTTTTCTGTAGCCACCGTGTACGTGTGGAGTGAATGAATGCGCTGCATCAGCACTGGTCGGGATACAACCGACCAGGCGAGATTCTCAGCAGTACGGCAGGTCGGGGTTGGAGCAACTCCCAGCAATGAACTTCTGCGCAACCTTCGCAAGATCCATCTCGAAAATTTGAGCAGATGGATCAAGGATGCGGTCTACGATGTGTACCACGCCCTAAAGGATATCCGGTTAACGCTGGCTACGCCTGTCACGCTACTACCAGTCAATCACTTACGTTTGTCAAGGGAATATCAGCCTCCGTCACCCTCGCTACGCCATTCAACATCAAGGCATCGTCGACGAGTTGAGTTCCAATGTATAGGTAGCTGCCCGTCTGATGCCAGTGTTAGCTCAGATGGTCCTGTCAGGCGTTGTTCTTCGACGTACCTGGACTCGCCTGAGCGTGCTGTTGAAGTCCTCCTGTCTGAGGATGCTGTTGGGGATGTAATGGTGGTTGATGACGTTGCCGATCCACCAGATTCCTTTGCTTCGTACATCAGCATCAATTCGATACCATGCACTCTGTTGGGACCGCAACTTACGGAGTGCTCAGATACGTCTCAAAGTAGTCGCCGGTGTTGTTGAATGCTTCATTGCTTGGCGCGAAGAAGGTGAAGTTCCATGTCGGAGTAGTATCAAATGCCTTTGAGAACCCTTTCCGGCATTCTGTAAGCCTCTGTATATTCGCAGGTCCTGTAGCTGGTCCCTAATGGATGTGGTATCTTACCAGCAGGCTGCTCGAGTGTCGAGGCTAGCTTGCTTAGTTCTGGACGGGATGTGATGAGGTCCAGAAGAGTGGAGGCGCCATCTGGCTTTTGAGGTGAATAGAGGCCTTCGGGTTCCGTGACGTAGCTTAGAGGTGCTCGTGGCTCCCCATTGGCTGAAGAGAAAAACGTAAGATACCAGAATAGGAAGGTGATCTTGAGCATCATTGGTGTTTCCAGGTTGCTCCTGGACGGCTTGAACCGGGGGAAAAGGGACGGTAAATGTAAACGGAGGAGATATGAGAGGGATTTTCATTCAACTGCAGCGTTATGTTTGATCTGTTCTTCGTATTAATCGATCTGACGTTGAGCCGGAGCAAGTCTCGGGCAATGCTCCGCTGGCTTCCCCGCATGCCCTCCGGTCTTCTCCGCAAATCCGCCTATCTTACTTAGTTTGGAAGTTCCAAAGCACCAAGAATACTTAGCATTGATGCGTGTATGGATGATAAGAACTACTCCAAAATTGTACGTTACTGCACACGGAGATGTCGAAAATGCACTCTACACAATTAACAAAAATGGCCGCGGCACTTCTCTGCTCGACATTACTTGCAGCCCTTCCACTATCGTTGGCCATTTCCGCCAACACCCCTCAGATGGGGTGGAACAGGTCACAGGCCCATCAGTCCAAGAAGTTCCCAAACTCCCTCCACTGACTCCGCCACAGCTGGAACACCTTCAAAACCAACTTCGACCAAAGCACCATCGAGCAAACCGCCGACCTTCTCGTCTCCACCGGCCTCCGCGACGCCGGCTACACCATCCTGACCCTCGACGAGGGCTGGCAAGACGCGCACCGCGACCCCGCCTCCGGCCGCCAGCAAGCAAACCTGACCAAGCTCCCCGGCGGCGTCAAAGGCATCGCCGACTACCTCCACGCGCGGCGCCTGCAGCTCGGCATCTACAGCGACGCCGGCATCTACGACTGCGCCTTCTACCCGGGCTCGTGGGGCAACGAGGAGCTCGACGCCGCCACGTACGCCGAGTGGACGGTCGACTATCTCAAGTACGACAACTGCGGCGGCTTCGCGGCGAACGTGGAGAGCCCGCAGGTGCGGTTTGGCGTCATGCGCGATGCGTTGAGGGCGAGTGGGAGGGACATTTTTTACGCGCTGTGCCAGTGGGGGCACCAGTTTCCGTGGTACTGGGCTGATCGTGAGTGTCGGCGGTATCCTTTTGTGCGAGATGCGTTGCTGATTCTGCGGGGCGTAATAGAGATTGGTCAGTCGTATCGCATGTCGGGCGATATTACGGATACGTTTGACGACGCTGGGAAAGACTGCGCTGTGAGTTCTTCCGAAAGTTCCTCTACTAGGCGGAGCATTATGCTCACTTGCTGGATAGTGCAAGACCGCATATTGCCTCAACACGGGGTACGCCGGCTGCAGCGTCCTCACAATCATCCGCAAGATGCGTGAGATCTCTGCATTCCAGAAACCCGGGAGCTGGGCCGATATGGACATGCTGGAGATCGGCAACGGCAACATGACCTTGTACCAACAGCAGACCCATCAGAGTTTCTGGGCTGCACTCAAATCACCCTTGATCATCGGAGCGGACCTGAGAGCTCTCTCCGAAGAGAGCCTGGACGTTCTCAAGAATCCTGATATCATTGGGATCTCGCAGGATGGACTGGGAAAGGCTGTGACTTATTTGGAAGCCCTCAGCCAGGAGAAGAAAACTCAGATTTGGGCGGGTCCACTGAGTGCGGACAGGACGGTTGTGTTGGCGTTCAACGAGGAAAACTCAACTACAACTATCAGTGTCCCGCTGGGACAGGTTCCGGGGCTCAGTGGCGATCAAGGGTATCGCGTCAGGGATGTCTGGGCTGGCTCCGATCTGCCAGAGGTGCGGGGAAATTGGACTGGTGGCGTAGAGATGCATCAAACCAAGGTCCTCATCTTTAGCCGATAAATTGAAAATATCAGCGGGATTCGGAGCAAGTCCCGGAGGTGCCCGGAGTCCTCGGATGCCGAATACATCTTAGCCACAACAGCACCTTAAACATACATAAATAAATTCCAATAGTGTGGAGATACAAATAAGTAGCCCATTAGCCCATGGTTAAGGATTCATTATCTCTAAGGGCCTGACAAAGTTACTCCGGAGTAAAAACCCACCTCATCGGCAAATTAAACCAGAAAGCAAACCATCCACCATCATGAGGGTAAAACAAGAAGACTATGCACTTTGGTCGATAATTGATCTGATATTTCTCCGAGGTGCACACGGCATTCATGAAATGCGTACTACTAGCTTTCCTTCCCCAGGTTCACCCGGCCGTCCTCGAGATACCTAGCGTCTTCGGTTCTGTTTACCCCCTCAACCCTACCGCATCCGATGTAACCTCTTTCCTCAAAGCCCGCCCAGGCGATTTCGTCCATCCAGGTATCTGGCATACACGCGAAGACCTCGACCGGATCCGCACCGGCGTCCTCGAAGGGATTGAGCCCTGGGCTTCCGTAAGTGACCCCCTCCCGGGCGGCGTCCGCCAAACCTCCACCCTGCTTCTTCATTTTACTTGCTATCCTCACATAGCTCAACTAAGCAAGTTGCATGTGCTCCTTCTTGAGACCAAGCGGAAAGGTTTGCATTGGGAGCAGGAAGTTGTAGCAGTGGTCCGGCCGGAAGTGTCCCTGATGTCTCTAGACACTTCCACCCGAACGACTGCTACAACTGCGAGACTGCCCAAAGTACCTGCTCTTTTAGTATTCCAGCATATGGCAAATCGCTCGCACTGGGATCAAGGCAGGAAATATGCCGAAAAGAGGGGGGAGGGGGTTGCAGAAAAACAGCGACGGCAACTCACTACACCCTCATCATCCTTGTCATCATTATCACCACAGCAAAAGAAAAGCTAACAAGTCTCCAGGCATACACTGCCTTCAGCGCCGACCCCTTCTCGCAGTCCAGCTACACCATGCGGGGCCCCCACGCCATCCTCTCGCGGGGCGGCTCAGCCAGCAATTACAGCTCCCTCACCGCGGACGCGCGCGCCGCGTGGCAAAACGCGCTCATGTACACCATCACGCGCAACACCTCGCACTCGGCGCTGAGCGCGCGCATCCTCGACGCCTGGGGCACGAACCTGACCGCAATCGTTGGCATCGACCGCTCGCTCCTCATCGGCCTCGAGGGCGACCTGCTCGTCAACGCGGCCGAGCTGCTGCGGCACACGGCGAACTGGGCGGAGGCGGGGTCCTCGTGGCGGGGCGGCAGCGGCTTCTCGGCGGCGCTGTACTGGCTGTTCGCGCGGCAGACGGCGGCGTCGGCGAGCGGGCAGGCTAACTACGGGATGGTCAGCATCAAAGCGCTGCTGAGCTTCGCAGTGTATCTGGACGACGTGGCGTTGTACAACTACGCGGTGAATGCGTTCGTGCGGGATCCGTGTGCGGGCGTGCTGGCGATGTATGAGCCGTCGACGGGGCAGTCTGTGGAGGCTGGGAGGGATCAGGGTGAGTCTTGTCTTTTTATTCTTTTTTCTTTTTTTGGCCAAAAGAAAAAAAAAACAACCAAAATGAGCGAAGTTGATTCCCCGTTGCCGGATTGTTCAGCTGATGGGCTCGTTGGGGTCACGTAGGTCACACGCAGTCTGGTATTGCGTGGTCGGCGTATGGAGCGCGCGTCGCGCAGTCGCAAGGCTCCGATCTTTACTCGCTTGGGGACAACTTGCTGCTGAAAGCGGGTGAGTATGCGGCGGCTTTCAATCTTAACCAAACTGTGCCGTATGATCCGAAGTGGTATCGCTGCGAAGCGGTCTTGGTTGGCGGTCCTTGGAGTCAGATATCTACCGAGTCGTTTGGGATACGCAGTTCACTACCAGCATGGAACGTGCTTTACTACGAGTACGTAGTCCGCAGAGGCTTGGAAGGCAGCTGGATATCTCGGGCCAGAGAAGCCGGAGGCTATTTCGAGGGTTCTGTCACTTCAGATGATCATCCAAGTTGGGGCGATCTCATATGGGCATAAAGTGATGACATGAAGTATCCAGCCTGGGGTCCAACACTTATGCAAGAGAACCGCAAATAGCTTGGTAGGACGAGGATGCAGTCGGCATTGTATGAATATCCGCATTTGAATGCATGTTCGATTTCCACTATCTCACTAAAAAAAAAAAACCCTGGTGTGCGCCGACAATCCCATTGTGACCATCAACTCGCGAGCCACAATTCGCCACCGCCATGGCCCCAGATCTTCTTCGCCCCAGAACACGCTGTACAATAATCTGCGTTGCCATACCCAAGTCTGGAAGACTCCACATCCTTTCGGTAGAGCGGATATGTCTGCCACGACCATCTTACAGACCGCAGCGATGGCAAAAGGCCCAGGCGATCAGCCGTGCGTTCGTGCACCCAGCCACCACCAACCACCGCGCAGCGTGTTTGATGCTCGAGCATCCCCGATGATTACCCAGAACAGGCAAATCCTCCTCGACTCCACATCCCGCGCTCTGTTCACTTGAAGGGGAAATTCCGTTTTCGTCAGCCTTATCGGTGAATCACAGGTCGCTCTCAACAGCGCTTCGCGTCTTGGTCGCCGCCAGTGCCAGCTCTGGATCCGCGGCGCCGAAGGAAGCGAAAGGCCGTTGGCGCCATCCTGGTGCACTGATCATGTGCACAAACCCACTTGATTTCGCAAGCACGAGTGCGCGCAATGGCGCGTGCGACAAAAAACTCCCCGTTAGCGAATGTGTGGCAGGTAGCGTGTTGTTGACTACTGCATTGCGAGGTTGCTCCCGGTAATCTCTACCGTGCATCGAGACCGGAGGCATTTGTCCAGGCCGCATCGATCAAGACTTTGCATGGTATGACAAGCACGAAGTGAAGAATGCTTTAATCACTGCGGGAGAGATACCCGCATCGTCGCAGAATTGTCGGGCTCGACGTCGTACGTGATACTGCGTCTGGAATAGTCAGGATGCAGATGAACGCTCCATCTTGGAAGTTTGATGAAAGTCAGATTTAGGTGCAACTACTTGCCGGGGAACTTCGGCGGCTTTTCCGTCCGGTGGCAACTGATGCAGGTACGATCGCGTGAAGCAACGGCGTCGACGGCACAGTCGTCAGCCAAGCAATATTCGAAACTGTCGGGAAAAAAAGCCTTCATCTTTGCTTTTGTTGGGTGAGTGCTTGGTAGCAAGGAAGCTTGCGAGCTAAAAGCGTCTGAACATGTTTGCGGGCATGCGGTCGAACAATGGTTCAGGCGTTCACTCAAGACACTCGAGATGACTGCTTCGGCGTGGGCGGATTTCGGACCGTGAGGTCTGCGGGAACAGATGTGCAGGCCGGAATGGCGGATATACTTTTCAGAATTCCACTTGTTGAGAGCTGAAGTGGAGAGCTCACGGAAGCTCATAATGATGCTAAAATTGAGATGAGATAGAGGCAATGCTCGCATACAGCCTTTGTTTCTGAGAGAAAGCTGCAATGAAGAGAAGAGGGCCAAGAGAAGCGCAAAGAGAGGACGAGAAGTTGGAATCCAAGCCGATGATCTGCCTCTTTGTTGAGAACCGACCGAGCTTTGATAACCGAACTTTCATTGCTATATTCGACGAGAGATACGCGCGGCAGATAGGACGCAACTTACGCTTTCCGAAAAGCTCGACTGTGCCGCGAATTCCAGGGTCATGGTGATAAGGTGCATCTCGAGCCGAGGGACGCGCACAAATGAAGTGAAATTCAACACTTTCTCCCAGACCGACATTCACGCCACCGCCGATTGCGAAGCGGATACGACGTGTACTTTCGGAGAATATGCAAAGGTTAGATGTAAAGCATGCTAGTAATGAGAATCCGTAAGGCATTGGACCACAGCGGGATTCGAAGCGCGTACAGACGCAACTGACTCCCGTGCCCTGGAGCAGGACGAATAGCGGAAACATTGAATCCTGGAGCATCCAGTGAGGCGAACAGAGATACTCTCTGCGATACCACGTGTGGGGCGTAGTCAGATGCACAACGCCCGGAGAGCTGGAGATGAAGGGTTCATCCAGCGGCGGGACAAGCGTCGAGGATGGGAGCAGCAGCACATTAACCACTACCCATCCGGACGGAGGGCTTAAGTCCGTATGCACGCACAGGCCCAACGTCAGTGCGTTTCAGTTCCCAGTCCCGGTCCACCCCGATGGCTTGGATAGACGAGCCGCCGACTGGCAAGGCAGATTGGGAATTTCGGGGGAGTGATGGATGGGCATCCGTCCGGTGCCGGGTGAAACAAGTTTCGTCGAGTGCTCGCTGCTGAACCATTGAGAGAATCAAAACAGTCGGAGGGGAGAGAAGAAAGCAAGGCCCAATAGCATGAGTCGTCCTGTGGCAAGGCGGCCGCAGTTTTCACCTTGTTCGCCGTGAGAGGCACGGTCTCAGGAAGCCCCCATCTCCTTAGTCATCTCAACTCCGAGTTCTCGCCTTCGAAAGTGCGGTCAAAGCGCAGATTCCGGATTCCGCGAGGCGCTGGCGCGGCGGGCGTGCGGTTTCATCAAAGCTCCAAAGCTTCTGGAAGCCCTTCAATTTTCGAAGCCGGAGAGGATGCCTTGACGGGCATGTCGAGAGGCGAGGGAGAAACACCTTGTTTTGGGGACGCGAGCGGCACGGGGTGCGCATGAATTTTTGTTGATGCGGCGGTGTGAAGCGGACCGGAGGCTTGATGGACACGTAGGGTTTTGTTTTCGACCGTTCAACGGCGCGCACTGGCTGATGGCCGTCATGCGTGGGATCCGAAGGAGCGGTCGGACGCAAAGTGGGCCTGGCGAGGCGCTATGTCGCGTTGTCGACATCGATCCTCCCAAGACCCACGATGTGCGAGATCACCACGCTCAGACTGCGAGTCGCGAGCGAAGGATTGCTGAGCGGTCGCTCGCTTGAGACGTGATGCGAGACACTGCTGGTGGGCGGTGAGGCGCACATCAGCATATCACGGCCACAGAACAGAGGAGACGCGCAGCAATGCGCGGCTCAAGGCACTAGGAGAGGAGATGCTGCTGGTTTGAGCGCGCGGATCCTCGGAAGCAGCACGACGCTTTGATGATTTGGATTCAAGCAGCGGCAAAAAAAAGGGGAGGCGCCCAGCGGTCTTGTATAGGCCTCGTACCGGTGTGCTCTGGCGGCGCGGCACGGCCAGTGGTGGTGTGGCAAGCTCGCGTGCACGCAACGAGCGCAGCGTCACGACCGGGCAGCGCTGCCTCACTCTCCTGCCGGCGCGTACGTGTATATGTGTCGCAGAGATTTCTGAACATCGGGCCGCATGGTGGTGTTCAGGCGTGCGGTGAGGAGGGCGGGCGGCGGCAATTGGACGAGGGCGGGCGGGCGACAAGAGACGGTGAACGTGACAGGCAGGCGAGCGGGCTGCGAAACGAGCGATCGGCTGCACGCGCGGGCCTCTGGCTTGGCTTGGCCTGTGGGGGGCGCGCCATCCCTGCTCGGAGCGGCGGGAGGAGCAGGGCTAGGCTGCATCAGGCGCGCCGGCCAGGGGGGCTCGGACGTGGTGACCCAGATGGCAGGGTCCCGCAGGAGGCAGCCGATGCGCTGTCCTCTGCGCATCACCAGCATGTGTGAAAAATTTTGGCGGCCATCATCTCCGTCACGCTGCGTTTTGCTGCAGCGGTGAGCCGTCGCCCAGCGCCCGCCGGCCATTTAATGCGGCCCTGTGCCCGACGTCGACCTGCAGAGCCCAGAGTCCTTTTCCGTGCAAGCCGCAGACGGCGTGAACCCTAGCTAGCCCGCACCCCCTTGCTCTGCTCCGCCCTTGTCCGCTCCGTTTCCCCAGGGTGTGCTTGCATCAGTCCTTACCGAGACGAGTCACATCTTGAGTCAGCCCCGAGGCCACCTGATATCGCGTTTCCGTGTCTCCGTCGCAAACGCGTCCAATCACCTCCCCCACGCATCTGTGCGCCCAAGCCACCGGCCATAGCTTCACTTGTAACCAAGGCCGTGCTCGTCTGAGCTCTCCTTTCCACCCTGCGCCGAAGTGCTGCCTAGGTCCACCGATCGCCGTCAGCCCTGTACCTGCCCAGTGCTGCCTGTCCGCGCCATCTATAAAGGCGGCTGGCCCACCCACCCCGAGCCGCTTCCTCCATTGCGGATCCGCGACCACGACCACGACCTTCCAGAACACACTTCACCATGTTCGGCTCCCGGCGACGCGCTGCGAGCGTTTCTCAGCACCGTGTGGGCAAGGAGTCCAGCGGCAAGCGGAAGATGTCCATCAGCCACACTCCCTCCATGGCACGCAGGGCCGAGGTCGACGTCAAGTCCGCCCCTTCGAGCGGCACCGCCAGCCCGTAAGTCATCCGCCTCTTCGCTCTTTGCGTCGAACCGTCGCTCACATCGTCCAGTGCTCTGACCTCAGCCATCATCACCATCAGCGTTGGGCGCGACCAGCGCCTGTTTGCCGCTCACGAGGACGTCCTCTGCCACTCGTCCTACTTCCAGGCCGTCTGCAAGGGCCAGTTCTTCAACTCCTCTGCCAGGCGCATCGACCTGCCCGACGAGGAGCCCGAGATCTTCTCGTCCGTTCTGGAGTATCTGTACAAGGGCGACTACTACCCCCGCCTGGAGCACGACAAGAAGAGGAACAGCTGGCGTCTTGAGGACGCCAGCCAGGGCGAAACCACCGTCTACGTGAACGGCATGGGCATGATCCTCAAGGACACCGTCATCTACTGCACTGCCGAGAAGTACGGTCTGGATGAGCTCAAGCGCCTTGCTCTCCGCAAGCAGGGCCTGCAGTCCGGCATCCAGTGCAGCACCATCCTGGCTTCCGCCCGCTATGCCTACGCCAACACCCCCGACACCGACAGCAAGCTTCGGGCCCACTACCTCGCCCTCATCATCCGCTCTCGCCACACCTTCAAGCGCAGCGGAACGATGCAGCATGAGATGGAGCACGGCGGCAAGCTCTTCTTCGACCTCTTTGTCGCCATGTGCAACCACATGGACGACCTGCAGGGCACCAAGGGCCGTCACTAGGCCTTTGCATCGACTGGCCTCGGCGCGACACCATCTGGACTCCTCTCAGCTCAACAACCTCGCTTTGCTTCGTCTCATCTGCTCGCTTGTCTCTCCAACTACCGGATTTTAATCACGATTTTCTTTTGATGCTTTTCCTTTCCTGTCATCTCATGTCTTCGCTTCTTGTATAACCACCCTTTCCACCATTGGGTTTTTCTTTTCCAGTTGTCTTTTTTCAGCACAGGCGTCCTCGTTTCTGGGTTTCTTGCGCGATACCAGCGATACCCCAAAACTTCAAAAACCCTGTACTATATTATCTTTCGGTCGGCTTTCTGCGTTTTTTGTCTTTTCTCGCAAGATACCTTTCTCCCTCGGACAAAATTGTTATACCCCGTCTGCCCTCTGTAGCTTTGACGAGCTACTCCGGGTTAAGAGCTGCTGCACTGGTTTCCAACAGTTGTTTGGAGGTCATCTCATCTTTTTTTGTTATGGTTTTGCAAAAACTGCTCGGGTTCGGTCAATTGTTTCTATCTTTTTCTACCATCTTCCTGCATGAAGAAATATACCAGCATGGCGTGCTTTATATCATGACGGTTTGGGATTTTCCTTTCTATGGCAGGATCTTTCTCATGGCCGTTGTCGCTTTGGCTTTTCTTTTTCCTTGCGTGTTTGGGGAAAGAAAACGGGATATATGCTATGGCGGGTACTTCTTCCTACGGGAGACGGGTCGGAAACAAATTGGGTCTTTACTCGGGTCTGACGGATGGCTTTTTCCAAGCACTGGCTGCTTCTTGATGATGGCTATGAGTTTCTTTTGTTTTTTGTTTTATTTTTGGCACGTAATAACACTTTCCTCAACCTTAGAAAAAAACTTGGATTCATGACTTTTCTCACAGACCTGGGCCTTCTTGACAGTGACGATGATCGCGATCCGTGAAGCCAACTGGCAAGCCACCAACTGACTTTACTTGAAGCAGCTATGAGACGAGCCATCAGGCGCACCCAACCACACGAGGACAGATCTTCTAGTCCCTTCTCTCATGGTCGAAACCGCCGGCAGCTTCGCTCGAGTGAGAAGCGCCGACAGTTGGATCAATCAAGGCCAGGACGAGCAATGGGGCATGGCGGCGCAGCAACAGTGGCGGCGGCGGCGTCGACGGGAAGAAAGCATAAGCATCCACCTTCACTGCAGCACAGCCGTTTCGGCAACAGACTTTCCAGCGGCACTTCCGTCGAGCTAGCCGTGATCCTTGGAAAATCGCCAACTGACAGCGCGCAGCCGCCACCCCCAAAAGCACAGCCATGAAGCTGGCCCGACACACGACCCAACGGGCCTGGTCACAGCCGCGCATACGCAACGAGTTACGAGGTCCGAGGCAGGTGTGGCACTTTGACAATCGCCATTCACCCTTGATCCTTTCACATTATTTCTCGCCTCTTCCACCGCGCCGTCGGAGACGCCGCAGCCCGCTCTGCAGGAAGTCGTTCATCGGCCGGCGGCCGCGTACTCTCGCTGCCGCTACCTAGCCAAGCAAGTTGCAGCACAGTCACAAGCCACCTTCTCTCCTCATGCCAGCTCAAATACAGTCGCCCCGTCACCAAAAAAGCCAAAAACTGTGACTCACACTCTGATGACGACACGACAGTAGTGACCAGAATCCTCCGCTGCACTCCTGCCGCGTCCAAAGGCAAAGGCCAAACCCCTGAACGCTGTCGCCGTTCCCTACTCTCCCCGATCCTAGCGTACCACACAAATACCTTTTAACACGTCCCATGCGCCACACAAGGAAAAGAAAATCAAAAGAAATCCCAGCCGGCCGGGGGACCTACGCACTAGACTAGGCAACCAGTGTGACGGGATCCCGTGGCTTAATTACCAAACGCGGATCCCCCGGCTCTCGCTCACACCAACCAACGACAGTAATACCCGCCGAACCGCACGCGAAATTCTCATTACTCGTACCGAACCGCCGCAGGTGTGCTGTCTCTTGAGGGACTCAGAGCACACATGGTAGCCTGTCCCTGAATTCTCGACTGACACTTGCGTTGGGTTGTGTCTCCAAGAGAGAGCCGCGTCGGCGACGAAACCGGACTACGTTCGGGTATCGAGCCGCCCCATTAAACTTTCCGCGATGAGTCTTCTTGCTTCTTGTCATTGTTCGGTCCCTTCCTGCCTTCATATGTCTGAGGAAGGGGAGAAAAAAAAAGTTTATCCGAGCAGCCAGATACTACTGCCGCCATTCCAAAGTATGAACATAATGCTTCAAATCCAAAGGATTGTGTAATAAAAAAAAAAGGTCCCGGGTTATCTCGCGTAGAAAGCGGCGCAGCCACTCCTTCCGTGGCTTCATCTTTCGCCTCACCCTATCTTCTCTCATCATCACACTCATTAGCGCCACATACACTCACACACACACATGTGCCCGCGCACGTACCCCCTACTCGCGCATCCTTGGGCGGCCTGTGCGAAGCAAAGTGTGATGGTACCTTTTTTATTTCGTCCGTGCGAGGCACCCACACCCCGGCGCAAAAAAAAAAATTAAAAAAAGGGACGGACGGACACACATGTCCATCATCTCGCGCCGGGTCGTCGCGCCGAAACATCTTTCTCATGCACAATGCCGTAGAGGGTCCACACACACGCACACAAACCAGCCGAGAACAGAAAAGGTAGAAAGGGAAAAAGAAAAGGAAAGCATAACGGCGGCTAGGAGGATTTGGGTTAAAAAAAAAAAAAAAACCTACGCGGCGACATGGCCGGTGCGAATGCATCGTCAAGCGTCGCGGACGCACCTCAATCAAAACCCAAAAGTGCGAAGGATAGGGAAGGTGAGAGAAAGAGAATGGCCAAAAAAAAAGGAAAAAGCCGACGACCGCGACGAGGTAAGATGACAAGGGGGCGGAAGCGGTACCTCTCCCTCCACCCCATCGCAGGCGACAGGGAAGGCAGAACACGGCAAAAAAACGGGAGTATGCAGGAAAACGGTGCCTGTATCGGATTATGCCAGATTGCCGGTGGCGGCCCCAGCAGCGGCGACGTTCAAGGCGACCAGCAACCCATCCCACCTCCCAAACGTCCGAGCGTCCACGCGAGAGGTTGCGAGGATGGGCGGCCCTATCTTGCCTCCCCACCCCCCTTGATCCTTCTGGAACGTTGGAAGCAAAAAGGAAAAAGGCAGGCAGACCCTGAGAAGAACATTGCCGGACGCTGAATGGCCCGGGGAATCGGGGGAACGGACGTCATTTCCAAAGAGGTGTGGGGGGCGCCGTGCAGTGAGACGATGCGCGGCGTTCGGGTTCGGCGCTTCTTTGGGCACTTTTTGTGCTGAAGAATGAGTGAGGCTCCCTTTTCCAACGGGGCAAACTGCGAACGACACACTTCCCTACCGAACTGCGCGACTAGAGATCACCAACCCTCCTCTCCCTTAAACCGAGGCGACGGTGATACTGGCCGTGCCACGCAGTGGCAAAAGAAAAAAAAAAAAAAGAGAGAAAAGAAAAGAAAAGACAAGAGCAGATGATGATACGCGGCTGCCTATTCTCTATCCTGTCATAACTAATCGCCTAGCCTCTTTCGTGTTCCACATGTAGCGACAAGCGCGATATTTCCAGATGGGAATGGATCGCACCGGGGAAGCGGGAAAGAGGCCACGTTGCGCAGCCGAGAAAAGTGAGGTGCGGGAGAAGATAAAACGCCTAGGCGAGAAGGGAGAGACTTGTGGTGACGAAGGTGCTGCGCAGCAGATGACCGGGTTTTCGCTGGAATGGGGTGTTTGTGATCAGAGCTGACCGACACTCTTCACTACGCGGTCGTGGCCATCGCCGTGTTAACGATGAGGTCGGAGAGCATTGCGACAGGGATGATCACAGGTCTCTTGAGACAATGGCGAGGCGGACTATGATGGATGGATAGAAGACAATGGGGCAGTGCAGTGATGAACTGCGTGGGCTTGAGGTCTGTTATCGAGTCTTGTGGCCTGAATTGCTGGCTTTGCTTTGCCTGGGCCGTCGTCAATGACTGAGCTTGTGTTTAATTGAGTTGAATAGCAGAGGTCTATCAAGTTCTTAGAATTGATGTCAATCGAGAAAAGGCTGATTTTACTGCGGTTAACCTTCACTTGAGTGATTAGTTATCTAAACAAGAAGTCACAGGAGCGAGTGTGAAGAACTTCCGGGTATTCCGCATATCCTGCTGAGATACGTTGAAAGAGATTCGTCGCTTCTGCTGTATTAACCCTTTCCAATGATACCAATCCAGAAGCCAAACGGGATATCGGCGCAGAAAAGACGCTTACTGAAGCAGTGAACCCAACTCTCGAACGCCATGTGCAAACTGCAAAGGATCAGTAGTCCGGAAAGTCCGCATCCACAGTCTCCCTCCACGCCTTGAGGCCTCCTCTTACATCGACAATCTTCCTCTTCCCGCCCTCATCCAGCCCCAGCGCCTTCATCTTCTTTACCGCTAACTGTGAATCGTTTCCGAGCCGACACGTCACCACAATGGGTTGTTCAGCAGGCAGCTGCTGGAGCTGAGCAAGCCACGAAGGCAGCTCCTCGCCACCGCCCGCTTGCCTTGGAGAAGAATGCGACCCGGTGCTGCCAGTAGCGGGCGTGGCAGGCGTAGACGCTGATGCGGGCGTTGTGGCCGCAGGCACCGGGGTCGCCACGATATCTGAGAACGGAATGTTGATACTCCCTTCCAAATGCGCTAGGTCGAACTGGACCTTTTCGCGGACGTCCACCAGGGCGTGCTGTGTTCCGGAGTCTGCATTCGAAAGCGGACTGCTTCCGATCGCGGTCCCAATCAAAGACATATGGCGTGCTTGTTGATAATCAAGCGCAGATATCCGCTCATCGGGTGCGAGTGCATCGACCGGGCTGATGGCGCCGCAGAACTGCATATAGTCCATCGAGCCGGATATCAGGGCTTCGTGCGTCACTGTTGCCTGGGCGGAGCAGGCGGAGCATTTGGGCTTTCTGGTACGAAGACCGAAGCTGCGGAACTGCGGGTTGCTGTATGCGGAAAAGAGTAACAGAGATGGTTTGTTACTTGTGGGTCTGCTGCCTATTGCCCCCCCAGTATGCTGTTTGTCAGTATCGTTGGGAGATGCGCCGTCGATATCCATCATCATGTCTCCTGAAAGTGATTGGTGCTTCTCGATTCCCGCTGCAATCAGCTTGATCGCTTCAAGCGCCTGAAGGACCCCCATGACGCCGACCACTGGGCCCAGAATACCGCCTTCTCCGCAGCTAACCACACTCTCGGCAGGCGGTGGCTTGGGAAAGACGCATCGGTAGCAAGGGCCGCCTGATGGATCTCCCGGGGGCCGCGGAGGATTGTTGAGTACCATTAGCTGGCCTTCAGTGCGAAGCGCTGAGGCGGAGACAAGCGGTTTGCCGAGTAGTACGCAAGCGTCTGAAATGAGATAGCGGGACGCAGGTGTGTCGGTACAGTCAAGAATTAGGTCGTATTCAGAGAAGATATCCAGGGCATTCTGGGGGTTCAGCCTGGTACTGTAGGAGTAGTATTTCACATGCGGGTTCAGACTGGAACCACCAAAGTCAACCGAGTGCCCGGCCAAATATCCCAGATTGATACTGACCTCTTCAGGTTGTTCAGCGCGCTCTCGACTTTCGACATACCGACCTTACTGGTACTATGCAGTATCTGACGGTGGAGATTCGATTCCTCAACCGTATCACCGTCGACCACTCCTAGCGTGCCCACCCCCGCACCCGCAATGTACGCCGCAGCCGGACAGCCCAGGCCTCCCGCTCCCACAATCAGGACCGCAGCGTTCCGAAGCCGCAGTTGCCCTGCAAATCAAAACACCCAGCCGTCAGCATCCCGTTTCCAGCAGGTCATGCCCTTCGAGCCATACCTTGCAACCCAATCTCAGGCATAATCAACTGCCTCCCATACCGCCTGTACTCCTCCTTCTCCAACGGCCATCTCTTCCGCTCATGCCCACGGGCCGGTTGCTCCAACACGGCCAATAGCTCAGCCTGCCACTCATCCGGCAGGCCGCCGCCTAGCGCACCGCCGAGAAACTGCGTGTTGTGGTTCGAGTCGCCGTGGAAGGCTTCGCCGGGCAGCGAGGTGTCGGAGAGAGAGGAGGGCTGAGCCCGCGCTTCGGCGTCGGCGAGTTGTTGCTTGAGGCGCTGCAGCTGGCGCTCGCACGAGGCGATCTCGTGCTGCAGCGACGCGATGGTCGAGTCGATGGGCATGGGTTCGTTCGCTTCGGCCGCGCGCGGTTGACAGTCCAGATCGGAGGGAAGAGACGAACGCGACGCCGCGAAGTGTGCGCGGGAGAGAGCGCGAGAGGAAACGATAGATGTATACGTCAACGGAGGGGAATCTGCGACTCGCGGAAAATGCGGAGACTAGATTGTGGACAGTGCAACAAGAAAAAAAAAAGAAAAAAAAGGCTTGCGCCGTTAGCGGCCGCCGCCGTTCCCTTCCCCTCCCCCTCTCCGCATTCCGTATCTTATCGGCTGCCGCCTTTTTACGGTGGGGAATAATCCCGACACGAAAGGTACCAGGTTCGGCAGTTGGCTCAACTGCCGGCGGGCTAGACCGGTTCCTGGCATGACCGGAAGAGTTATATGTCTTGATGGCTATTCGTTTTGCCTGCCGGTTTCGCATTCGCAACCGTCGGTTTGTTGCTATGCTTCTGATACTCGGAGCCACTCTACAGCCGTAGTTGAGTAATCAGAACACCGGATGCATTGTCCTTGAAGGGCGCACACGTAGTCTGCCCTCCCGAGCCAGAATTCGATTCACGAGTCTAGACAAGAACGACGCGCAGAATACCACCAAATCGACCTATCTGCGTTGTCTATCTCCGAATCATCACACTTTGTCTGCTTGACTGCTGGCACATACAGGTAGCCAACAATTCTTGAAAGCATAACGGGCCAGATCGGAAGTAGAGCAGTGGACAAGCTGGTCTGGCCATCCGCCGCATGCCGAAACGAAGTCAACAAATCTCACTATTGCTCATTGCTCTGCCAACCAACAAGAGTGGGCTAAGTTATGACATGTCACAACGCCAACGTGAAGTCAAGTAGCATGGTGTTCATGGATAATCCGGCACTGTGAGGCCTCCGCTAAATTATTGTGGTAATGATAAGCGCTTATTTGACATCGGAAGGTAAAGCATTCACCCGGACGCAAGTATTCAGAAGATTGCCAAGCAGTATGAATGTTTCGACGGTCCGCAGCAAGAGCACATGTCAATACCTGTGCCACTCGCCTACTGTGAGACGGGCAAATCTTCCTAACCGCTGAAGTCACATCCGAATTAGTGCTTCGTCACCATGATGCAAGCAAAAGAAAGCCATTCACAGTCTGGCGTTTCCATTTTCCCAGTATGATGGGGTGCCTGTCCGGCTTATGACACTCGCCAGCCCTCGACCACATCGTACAAAGTCTCTGTACTGCCCACATTTCCTGGAAAGACCACGTAGGGTAAGCCAGGGTATTTGCAGGTCTCCTCATCGCAACGCCACAATGGGATACCCGGAGCAGCCTGCCCCACGATTGTCGCCTTCTTCATATTCAGCCCCTTCGTGGCCATATCAGAGGAGGTGATACCGCCCTGTATCATCCAATCAGTCGGGGGGTGCGCCCAATGGCCACTTGTGATTGACTAACCTTGGCGATAACATATCGCGGCTTGACTTTCAGCTGTTGCATGAACTTGACAAGGGCATCCGCAACCACGGACCCGATATCCAAGCTCTTCTTCGCATCATCCCCGACCACAAGCTTGCGACTCGTCATGATCAGGACATCTTGTCTCTGCGCAATCTCCTTCTCCGCCACGGCGATCGCATGTGCAATTACCTCAGCCGCGCTTCCCGGCGACGCCAGAAGTTTCTCGACATCCATGACAACTGTCTTCAGCTTGTCGCCGCTCTTCGAAGTCAGGACCTCCAGCTGTGCGGTGGTTTTCGGAACGTACGATCCAGCGATGATCAAGCCACCAGCCTCGCGAGACAGTTGCAGCTGCTGAGCAGAAATAGGGGGGATCGGAGAAATTCCCAGACGCGCGGAAACGAATGCTGCTGCGGTCCGGAAGAGGAAGCGCTTCCCCTTCGAAGAAGCTAAGGCAAACTGTCAGCGAAATCGTCACTCCACCATAAGAAGTATCCACTCACCCTTCAGCAGCCCCAGCACCACCACATCCATATCCTCCTCCGCCGCCGCATTAACCACGATAATCGACCCCTTTTCGAACCCCTCCACCAGCTCCACTATCCTCTCCGGGCCGCCCTCCCTGATATCCTGCAACCCCAAACTCACCACCCTCTCCCTCGCAATCTTGCCCTCCGTCTTCTCCACCACCCAGTCCCGCAAATCGCTACTCGCATACCCAAACGTCGCATCCCTCGCGAACGGCGTCTCTCCGGCGGGCACTAACGTGTCCCCTTCCGCAACATAATGCACATCGCCAATCGTGTACCTGCCGCCCTGCAAAAAGAACGGCGCGAGCACCCATGCATCGCTCCCGCCCAACACCTCATCCACGACCTCGGGCTCCTCCGGAAAATGGCCCCTCAGCGTGCTGTCACCGCGCAGCACGACCTCGAACGCCCTGCCCGCCTGCTCCGCCGCGGCGCGCAGGTTCGCGCAGATCTCGGCGACGAGGGCGCGGGCCTCGGGCGCGTGCAGCGCGCGCGAGTTGGTCAGGATGAAGAAGCCGGAGCCGGGCGGCGTGGAGGCGAGCTCGGCGGCGAGCGTCGCGACGTCCCAGACGGTGAGCACGCGGATGTCGTGGCAGGTCTGCGTGCCGGTGGGGTCGTCGTCCAGGGCGATGAGCAGGGGGATGGAGGCGGCGTTGGCGGCGAGGAGGGCGCGGGTTTGGGCGCGCAGGTCGCCAGGGTGGATGGGCGGGAGGGAGGAGAGGGTGGAGTCGAGGGGGAGAGGTTGCGGGTGCGTTGCCATCTTCTCTTGATGTCCCTCAGTTTGTGGGGTCTGGGGGAGCAAGGGATAGGAGGGATTTGAGAAATGTAGACACACAGCCTGGGGAATTGACGGAGCGTGGAGAGTCTGGGAGAGAAAAGGGAGTGAGAGAGAGTGTATGTAGAGAAAGTGGCTGGTGGCACAACAGTAGCTAGCTCGCTGGGTAGTGATTGATAGGAAGCTAAGATTCAGGGAATAGTGCGATTGATGTAGCAGCGTTGCATGGCTCTGAGCGGGGCGCCATTTCCACAGGGCGGCGTGCGCTTGCGCTCTGGTCTCAGTCGACGGTGCCTGGAGCGGACCATTGAGAGGGCGCAAGGCGTGACCTTCCCGTTGACTAGAGACAAAACAGCTCCCGCAATCACAACAGTCGGGGCTGGACGTGATGGGATTGGGTTGATTGAGGGCAGCAAGAGCTCCAGGAGCTATGACTGGGGAGGTGGAGGGGCGATGGCGCGGGAAGAAGTGCGAGGGCGGGGGCGGTGAGATGGCCGACTGCTCGCTCGCTGCGTCTTCGTGCCGAGCGCGCCTGCCCTTTTTTCCTTGTCGGGAAAGACGAGGGCGCGGCTCAGCGCTCGCTCTTCCGCGCCCCGCACTCAGCGTTCCGTCATGTGTCGGCCGCTGCCCCGCATCCCACCACCGGTCAATCGCCGACGCAGGATGAGTGCAGTGCCCGTAGCCGTTGTTTAACTAAAGCAATCCCATCTAGGCTGATCGCATGCTCGCGCTCTTCATACGTCAGGCGAAGTGGACTCATCACCATTCTTTAATTGCTGAACCCTGCAATCATTTCCCCACGTCTCCGCAAAGTGACCCGACGACTCTGATATTCCCCCAACAATCACCACAATCATGACTAGACACATCCTCATCACCGGCGCCTCGGGCTTCGTAGGCCAAGAGCTAGCCTCCGCCCTCCTCGCCGCCTCTGCCGACTACCATCTCACCCTCACCGACGTCGCGGCACCCAAGACGCCCCCCAGCGCCGACCCCTCGCGCATCACCGCCACGCAAACCGACCTCACCGACCCCGGCGCCGCCGCTGCCCTGCTCGACACGCAAAAATGGCACGCCATCTACACGCTGCACGGCATCATGTCGTCGGGCAGCGAGGCCAACCTGGAGCTGGGCTACCGCGTCAACCTCGACGCGCACCGGCACATCTACGACCACCTGCGCGTGCACCAGCCCCTCACCACCGTCATCTACACCTCCAGCACCGCCGTCTACGGCCCGCCGCGCACGGCCGGGCCGTCGCAGACCTTCACCGAGTCCACCATGCCGCTCCCGCAGAGCAGCTACGGCACGCAGAAGCTCATCATCGAGCACCTGCTCAACGACTACGCGCGGCGCGGCCTGCTGGACGCGCGGGTCGTGCGGCTGCCGACGGTCATGGTGCGCCCCGGCGCACCGACGGCCGCGGCGTCGAGCTTCGCGAGCGGCATCGTGCGCGAGCCGCTGAATGGCGAGAAGAGCGTCTTGCCCGTGTCGAAGGACCTGCACATGTGGGTGTGCTCGCCGGCGACGGTGGTGGCGAACCTGGTGGCGGTAAAGGACGTGCCGGCGGCCAAATTTGAGGGCCTGTTGACGCGGACGGTGAACTTGCCGGGCGTGACGGTCAAGATCGCCGATATACTCGACGCGCTGGAGGCCGTGGGAGGCAAGGAGGCGAGAGGCCTGGTGGAGGAGAAGGCGGATCCTGTGATTGAGAAGATTGTGTTGAGTTGGCCCGAGAAGTTCGATGTCTCGCGGGGGTTGGAGTTGGGGTTGAAGCCGGATGGGTCGTTGATCGAGACTGTCAAGGCGTATGCGGCGAGCTTGAAGAAGTAAGATAGTCAGTGCTGGATAGACCATACCTCTCGTAGTAGATATAGTTTCGCACATCCGAGCATTTTAACTGAGTAATCAAAGGAGAGCAGGTCGACAAGAGAGTCATGGTTTTGTTATGTGGGTATTGAAGTCGTTATTTACCATCTTCTATTTCACGAAAATGGCCCGCGTGTACATGGCGGAACGGTGTGGGAAACTTGTTAAGCCCAACCTATTAGAAATTTATCACAAGTTGTACCTTGGATGTGTGTCGTTCCATTCCCAGACCATGCCCTCTTGGACAATGGATTGCTTCACCAACCAGCCAAAGACAGACCCCTTCGTGATATCCTCCACATTTAGCAGACTGCGGAGAACTTCCTGTCCGTGACCGGGTTCGGGAAGACGCCTGCGGCGGAGAGTTTGCCCCAATCCCACTCGGGCGCCTGCTCGGTCTTGAAGTTCCAGAAGATCCAACCATCGATCTTCTCGAATGCAGACATCTGCGTCTCGATGTACCAGCGCGTGTCGTCCTTGCGCTGCTGATCCCAGGAGTCAAGGTCGCTGGCGAAGCCACAGTCACCGACGTAGCCGGCGCCCTCGAAGGTGTTATCATAACGAGCACCACGTCCGTAGCCTGGAGTTTACGTTAGCTTACACTGGGAAAGGTTGTAAAAGGAAGGTGGGCATACCGTTTAGCCATTTCGCGCAATCGGTCATAGCACCGGTCCACTCGCCCACGATAGTCCACTTGTCGGAGCCCTCCCAATGAGCTCTATTGTTGCACACACCCTGTCGGTGTTCAGCGGCGGACCACTTGATCATGCCATTGTCGAAAACTTGGTACTCGTGATGGTCAAGAACGACATTCTGAACATTGTTGTCCGATGGTGTCATCCAGCCATTGTACGAGCTCGGGTTCTGGAAAGCATCATGGATGACGACCGTGGTGTCACTGACACTCCTGACCTTCGCATATCCGTCGCGGTCGAACTGCTTGATCGCGTTGACGTCCAACTCGTAACCGGCCGGTTCGTTTAACAGCTGGATGCCGGCGATGACGTCCTGGTATTCGGTTTTTGCGTACTTGTCCGCAATCTGCTGGATGACGGAGAGCGTCTGGTTGACGGTGTCACCCTGCAGCCATTGCGGGGTTTCCATCCTCTGCCCGGAATTGTCGTATCCGTTCTGAGATCCCGGCGCGCCGTGAAGATCAATCAGGACCTTCAGGCCTGTGCCCCTGGCCCAGTCAATGGCGGCATCGATGTACGGCGCAGCTCCCTCGGAGTAGGCCGAGCTGAACGTGTCATAGGCCCAGAAGCCGACTGGGATCCTGACGAGATTGAAGCCGGCGTCGGCAATGCGCTGGAAATCCTCGAACCCGACCCAGCTGTCCCAATGCGGTTTCAGAATCTCCAAAGCCTTGTCTCTGCCAAGCTTTTCGTTCAGTGTGAACTCGTCAACGATGCCCTGAGACACGTCAAACTGCTCGAAGATGGAGGGAGTGATCCATCTGAAGCCAAAAGAAATTAGTTTCCTAGCCCGGTTTGCTGAAGGTTGAGTCTGAAGGAGGCCGAAAGATTGTGTTACGAGATTAGGTTTGTTGGGCGAACTTACGGTTCCAGGACGAGCCATCCACCAATGTTGAGGCCGAAGACCTTTTCCCCGCCCCAATTGAAGGAGACCTTTCTCTTCTCGCTGAGGTAAAAAAGTCAGTGTGCTGACCGCGGCGGCTCGAGGGCAGAAGGAGCATACATAGCTGCGCCAAAAACGACGGTCGTAGCCAGTAACGCGGAAGCGAAGTGTCTTGACAACATGACGAACCAGGAATGCGAGCGCGAGAAGGAGATACGACGTAGGGACGCTCAATGCCTCAGAATGAGCGGGGGGCAAGAACGGGAGGGAGACTGAGGTTGGAGGAATTGTAAACAAGAAAAAGCCGGCAGGCGGATTTAAGCCTGAATTCTGAGCGACACGGCAGCGAGGAATGCTGGGCCGACAGGCGCCCTTTTGGACGTCAGAGACAGCGACCGCATATGGGCAGCCTGGGCAGGGATCGGTGGGGTGCATGGAGCCATTGAAAGTTTGCGTAGTGGATTTACAGGACGATTGCGGAGAAAGCGCGAGCAGGTGACGGGGCTCCAGCTATACCGGGGGCATATAACGCCGGGTTGACCACTCAGAAGGCGGCCGCGGGCTCGGGAGGTTGAATCAGTGCATGGAGGCCGTGGCTCGGGCATGAGCTGGCACCAATGCCTGGCTGACCGGCGTGTGGCGTGGGGCGGCGAGGGGAGCAGGTCAGGCCCAGGAACGCAGACGAAGCAGAGATCGCCGAGGCAAGGGCGCCTTCCATGCTTTTCGTGGCCCCGCATTCGCGCCGGGTGCAGGCGCAATCGCAATTCGCGGGGTGATGTTCAGGTCCAGGAACGTGCTCGCGTGGGTTGGAGCAATAAGAGAATAAGCTCGAGGAGCAGATCGTTACCCTGCGCATGCTGTCGCGCCGCGCGTGACCGCCAATCACAGCTTTCTCGTGACACCAACTCGTCAGCCATCCCCCGGCCTGCTTCCCCTTTCCAACTGCCTGTTGGAGTTCGGTGGCGCCTGGGATTGCGCGCCGCTGACCTCGCTGCGCTTCACGTGCGCTAGAGAGGCAAGCTTTCGCCCGCCAAATCGTGGGCGCCCGCCTTGTGCAGCCAAGCGACGGATGCTACCTTTTCGAGCACAAGCGCAACCAGCGAGGCCAAAACCTTACGTTTACGACAGTTACACGGCCTCTCGCAGCTGCCGGCCAGCTTCATGCCGAGCGGGGTCGATGCTGCTGACTTGCACGCTCACCCAGCTCAGCACAACATGCGCCCGATGCCGGCCAGGCTTCCGCTGACGTGCCAGTTCCGCCGTGGGCAGTCTTTCCCGAGAGCTGCACTGCACCGCTTCTTGCTCCAACCCTGCAATTATGAGTTAAACATAATCACGGATGCTCCGCCGGACGGCGCTGCGCCGTGGGCGCCTGAGCGTTAGGGGCCCGAAGCAACTGCCCGCAAGTCAAAATTAGCAGCTCAAGTTCTCGACCACCTCAAACAATCGTCTAGCGGGAGATAGTCTATTACCCGCTTTTCAGCACCCGGGATCGACCGTGATTTTCAGCGGAAGCGCATGCCGTGTTCCAATTCGGATGCGCACGACGTCAGTTCTGTGGGCTCCTGCAAACCACTCAATAGCGCAGGCCAGATGGACTGCGTGGAACCTGAGCAAATACACATTCCACGCCCCAGCTATGATCTCCCTTTCCCAGAGTACATGATTGGCCTCCCGCCGCAGAAAGCAACATGTTCACTTGCACCGTACCCACCACAATGAACGCCGAAATAACCGTATGCTCTGTTGTATGCAAGCCCGGAAATGCTGTGGTACCTTGTTTCCCGCTCGGTGAATGCAGGTATTCCGACGTGCAGAACTATCACCTACGCCCGCTAGTAGCCCGGCCGTCCCGATTGCTGTTGGGTCTCATGTCCGTCTCGTCATTACAGGGCCTACCGATCATTATATCGTTAGTGATCCTTGTTGCAAGCGTCAAATAGCGACACATACCTCCGCAATCGACTGCTTCTCGATCGTGCTCTTCTGTTTCTCGTTACGAGAGACCCGGTAGTAGTAATCACTGAATTCCGCGCACTGCATGTACCGCAGGAACTCTTCGTCGTGGGTGATGACGATCAACTGGAAGTTGCTCTGTTGCCGGCGAACACGGATGATTTCAGCCAAAGACTCCGCGAGGGCGCGGATGTTGTCACGATCGAGGTTCGTTGTAGGCTCGTCGAGCGCGATAAGCCCGCAGTTAACTCCAAAGCACTCGGCTAAGGCAAGTCGAATGATGATACTCGCCAAGACCTTCTGACCAGCACTGCAACGCCCACGCATGTCCATCTCAGCGTCTTGCTTGACCATCACTACTCGGTAGTTGTAGCTGCGAGTCTTGTTTGACGTCTCGTTCTCTGAGCGGATCATGATTGTGTCAACGTCAGTGCCCTGATAGGTCTTTCTCCAGAGCTCTTCGATGATGCGGTTGATCTCCTCAAGTTTGAGGCTGTGATACTTGACGATGGCCTTGTCCAAGGCACCGCCATACCTTCCAAGGTCCTCGCACGCCGCCTTGGTGGTTTCGACCTTGATGTGCGCCTCTTTGTAGTTCTTAGCCGCGTCCTTGTAGTCAGTGTCCCACTCCTCAAGGAATCGCTTGAGCTGCTCGTCTTTGGTGCGCGCTTCGCCGACGAGGGTAGCTGACTCCGCGGCCAGCCTTTCCCGCTTCCTTTGCCAAGCGTTGGCCTCCTTTTGGCACCTATCTCTGTCTGCCTCTGCATTATGCTCTTCAAGCTCTTGGATTTGCTGCCGGACCGCCTCCAGCTTCCGCAAACTGATGCGATATCTCAGGTTGTCGTGGATCTCGCGCTTCGTATCCGTGTGATTGCGCAACTGTTCCTTTATCTTGTTGATATCTGACGTGAGTTGCTTTTGCTCTTTCTCCAACTGTTGCTTCTCTGCCTGCAAATGCTCAAGCTCCTGACGAGCCGTTGTAAGTTGCCCAGTTCCGCCGCTCTCCAAATACGCGTTTATCTCTGCGCTGGCTTTGCGCAAAGAGTCGAGACTGTCCGTGATCTTCTTCCGAGTTTCTTGAATTTCCTGCTCCTTCTTGTCGCCGCGTGTCTGGATCGCATCGCACTTGGCTTGGGCCTGTTCGAGTTTCGGAAAGAGATCCTCGAGCTCTTGATCTGTTTGTCGTATAAATTCTCGGCGCTCTGTGTTTTGATTTCTGCGATCCCCGGCTTGAGAGACCAGATTGTTCTTCTCTCTCAAAGCATAAACGGCAGTGGTAATTTCTGCACGTACGTCCCTGACCTCATTCTCAAGACGTCTAATGTTCTCGCGCGACCGGTCCATTTCCTTCGACAGCTGCGTAATCGTATTCTTGATCGTCTTTGACTGGTCATTGACACATTGAATGTCCGCCTGGATCTGTTCAATACTCCTGAAAGTGCCCGACCGCTGCTGCTTTTGCGACAGCTCTTCAATCTCTGCCTCATATCCACGGATGGCCTTGACATCTTCAACGATGGCAGTGACGTTTTTTGTGATAAAATCCACATCTCTCTTCATTCCCCGGCACTCAACCACCCGCTCGTCTTGTCCTTCAATGACTCTTACCAGACTGTCTCGCCGCGATTCTAGGTCGCGAAGCATGGCTTCTAATTCAGGAATCTCTTTGCTCTTAAGCCGGACCCAAGTGTTGTAAGCGGGCTGTGCCCCACGCAGTTTCTCCAATTCTGCTTGATGTTCCTTAAGGGTCTGTTCGAAGTTCTCGTCCACTGCCTGTTGGATTTTGGCTTCCAGCCTCTTCGGGAATCTGGGTCTTTCGGGATCATTCTGCTTGAACCCACGATAGCAAAGTTGACACATGTCGTGCTTCCTGAACGTCTCCAAGCAGTCGGTGAAGAACTTTTCCATGGTTCCAGAGAGAGCCACATCACGCTGAGCAATCTCAACGCTTTTCATAGCAGTGCTAAGAGCTTCTGGGAAGTCTTCAGGCGTCTCTTCGTCTGCCAGGACTTGATCGAGGTGTTCTGCATTTATTTTGAGCTCTGAGTGCTTCTTGCTGAGCTCGGTCTTTACAGAATTCAATTTGAATTGGAGCTGTTCAAGCTCACGACTGGTGCCATCGCGTTGGGACACCGACTCTTCAAGGTCCTTGGATCGCTGGGTCAGGACTGCATTGAACTCCATCTCAAGAGTGTTAAGCTCCCAACTCTGCCCAATGATTTTCGATATGTGCTCTCTGTGGGCTGCAGTGTTGGTAGTGAGCTTCGTTTGCGTATCCTTCAATAACTTCCGGACGTAGTGCAATTGCGCTAACTCTTTTGCCATTTGCGAGGCTTCAACCATTTCTGCATCCAGTCTGGCCTTCTGCTCGTCGAAATCACGCTCTCGGCTCTTCGCTGCAGTGAGCTTCGCTTCCCACTCAGCCGCGGAAAAATCATCTTTAGCCTTTCCAAGTCGTCTGTCGATGTCTTCCAATGAGGCTTCGAGCGTTGCTTTGCGGCCCTCGTCGACGACTATCTTGTCGATTTGTTGTTGCAGCTCCGACAGCTTCTGGTCGTTAGTCGCAATTTGTGTCCTGTGGTTCTTTTTGCTCTCCTCCAGCGTCGTCTTCCGCTGGGTGGCCTGGCTGAGCTCCTTATTGGCAACCTTGAGTTCTTCCTGCTTCTGCATCCTGGCACGTTCCAAGGCAGTCTGCTGCTCTTTGGCCATGCGGTTGAGTCTCAACATGAACTCACGCACTTGATCATCGTTAATCTCCAGATCGAAACCTCGAATCTCCAGGCGGTGTGCAGTCTCTTTGACGAGGGTTTCTCTGGATTCTAGCTGACGTTCGTAGGCTTCCTTGTTGGCTTCGTGCCTTCCGATCTCGCTCCGTTTCTCCCCTAGCTTTTCATCTGTGCGTTTTATGTCTTCGGCTATGACTTTGTAGCGCCCCAGTTTCTCCTCTTGCTCTTCATTGTAGAGTTGAACGCGCTCCTCGTACTTGGAAAGATGTTCCTCCAACTCTTCGTCTGTATCCATCATTTCCTTGATGTTCTCCTGGATATCTTTCACGTTGCTCTCAAGAGTAGCAGCCTTGATACGCTTCCCATTTAGCTGGGCTATGATGTTCTCGAACTGAGCGGTGCGGTCCCAGGCTTCCTTCGCACGTTGTTCGACATCTTTCCTCTCTTCCTCGATTTTCTCTACCTTCAGCTGGAGCTGTTCAATTTCCTCGTAGAGCTCCGTTGAGCGTTTCTCGGCTCGTTCTCCTTTGTCCTTGTCCTGCTTGGCATGCTCTTCGATGATCTTCAACTTGCCTAGCTCTTCTTTCTGGCGCTTCTGCAGGAGCTTGATGTTCTCAATGGCCTTTGTGTACTTCTCTGCTTCGAATATCTCATCGAAGCGCTTCTTGAGCGCACCCGGTTCGCTCATGGGCCACATACTATCTTCTTGGTGGCAGAAAATGACATACTCGAGGATCGCGGGAGATATGCCAAGGTACTGAGGCATGATCTGGTTAAGCTCGGCGACACGGGAGGAGATGGCAGTTCGTTCGCCATCCTTGACCATGAGCAGCTGGCCCTCGAGCGCCTTGACCGTGCGGTTGATTTTCTGGCCAGACTTCTTCACAGTTAATTGCAGGCTGCGAGTTGAAACCATCTTCACGCCGGAGGTGGCCTTGAAAGACATCTTGACCTGGGCCAAGACCTCCTTCTCACCACAGAGCTGCATACAGAGTCAGCGGGAGCATGTCAAGAGCCGGGTGATACGTACATTGGGATCATGGATGAAGGACTTGCCGCGGTCGCTATTGGGCGGCAACTCCCCCGTCGTGGCATACTTGAGACATTCGATGATGGTCTGCGGCATTAGCAAAGTTTTGGACAATCTGGGTGGGGCGGGGTTCCTGGAAACATACCGTCTTCCCCGAGCCGTTGAAACCGACAATGAGCGTGAGCGGGCTGTAGAACTGGATTGTCTCGCTGACTCGATTGTCGAACGAGCGGACGCTGCGGAGCCCGGTTAGCATGGAACTTGGATCTGCGGGGGCAGGACCGGCAGCCTACCCCAAGATGGACAGCTTGTCGATGTACGCTGGGACACGCGACGGTCAGCATTGGCTGCGTCATGACGGTGCGCGACGCTACTTACACCTGGCGGCGGTTAGCAAGGCCCTGGAATGCGGCGCAATGATTGTTAGGCGCACTCACATTGTGGCGGTCTCAGAGCGCGCGGCCGGGCGGGGCGCACACTCAGCAGGTCACAACAGCTGCCGTTGGTGATGCTGTCCGGCGAAGGCGAGGAGACAGAGCGGGAGAGTGCCCAGGCGCGCAAAGAAAAGAGGTAGCTGGTGCCTCCAGGCTGGCGGCGCGGTGGATGCCTGCGCGCACACGCCGGTGCACGCGTTTCGCCGTCGCGCTTTCCCGTGACCGTAGTGCGGCGAGGACCCACAGGGCTGTTCCAGTTTGGGGTTTTGCCGCTTCGGGCGCCATGCAAGGCAAGGAATCAGCGATCGATTGCGCGCCAGGTCACGGAGCGCGTGCGTAGAAGGACCTAGACGTGCTATGGCGGGCGGTTGGGCATTCGTCAGTGGCTGCGCGCAAGCCAAACTAGCCCGACTCTCTTCACAAGCGCCGCTGACCTGCGCCCCGGTGCCTGGAGCTGCCGGTCGCATTCTCTCACCTCTGCCTGCCCTGCTCGCTCTGCCCTGTTGCCCCATGCCTACGCCGTTGACCAACAGTCTTCCACTCGTACCACTGCGCCGCTGCCAGAGTGCATGTAGCCGCCCTCAGCCTCGCACCTGAGCCCCCACCATGTACCAAAATGGCGGTGTTACCGGCGATGTGAGCTCCTCCACCGCCCCAGGAGCCCGCCGCCGCGCGCGCAGCTCCCGCACCCCAGCCGCACGCTTCTCCGCTGACATGATGCACTCAAGATGGCGGGTGGCCCGCCCTCCATGTCGCTGATGATGGACCACAACGGCCTGCTCGACGGCGTGGACGTCAACATGCTGTCCATGGACCTCGATATGTCGGCCCTGGGGCATGAGCACGAGGTTCAGAGCCAGTCGTACAACACCCCGATCGCCGCACAACCGCCGCGCACGCAGCCCACCCCGGCCGATTCCCACGACGCCTTCGCCGTCCAGCCCACCGCAAACCACAACTACTCCATGTCTGGCATCGGAGCCGGCCCGCTGCCGACCGGCTTCGGCATGCAGAGCCAGAACCCCTCCGGCAGCACCCTCACCGAGTTCACCAAGCGCCGCAATTGGTCGCAGCGCGTCATCGAAGAGCTGCGCGACCTGTTGCACATCCTAACCCCCGACGGCCGCATCGTCTACGTCTCGCCCTCGTGCAAAACGCTCACCGGCTGGGATTCGCAGCAGCTTATCGGCCGCCTCGTCACCGAGTTCATCCACCCGGACGACAGTGGCATCTTCATCCGCGAGTTCAACGAGTCCATCGCCTCCCAGAACCCGCTGCGCTTCTTCTACCGCTTCCGCAAGGCCGACGCATCATATGTCATCTTTGAATCGCACGGCCATGGCCATTTCGACCAGGCCGCCCCGGGCTTCGCCGGCGCCAACTCGTTCGCGTTTTGCCGAGGTTTCTTCATGATGGCGCGCCCGTACCCGATCAAGAACACATCCTTACTGGATTCCTTCCTAGAGCACAAGATTGAGAATGAGCGCTTGACGAAGCGGATTGCGGAATTGAAGCGCGAGGAGCAAGAGGAGCAAGAGGCACAAGAGAGGTACTGGGTTAAGAAGCAGGACGGACACAGCAGTGTCACGCCATCTGTATCCGTGACCGAAGCCACCAAGACGAATACCGGCAACGACACTCCGCAGTCGTACAACGGCATGCCGCCCCCTGCAAGGCCCGGAATCTCCAACGTTGCCCTCACCCGCCAGAACCTTGATGAAGTCCTCGCAGCCTCTAAGCCGGACAGCATTAATGACAAAATGGCTCGTTACGAAGGCGCTACGCATATCGACACCATTGAGATGCTCACCGGTCTGCGATACCGCGATGGAGAGAGATCGCAAGGTATCAGTACGGGAGACACTAGTCCTGCTCTGATCAGAGGAGATGCCGGCATTGCCATCCTAGTTGATAAGGAAAATAGAGGAAGCTCAGATAAGAAAAAGAAGCTGAAGGTTGCGGATGAGTACGTGTGTACGGACTGCGGAACTCTGGATTCACCCGAATGGAGAAAAGGTCCAAACGGACCGAAGACGCTGTGCAATGCCTGCGGATGTGAGTTTTGCCCGGAAACCAAGTTCGGGATCAGGAAGCTAATGAATGTGACAGTGCGGTGGGCCAAGAAAGAGAAGAAGAGGCAGAGTATGACTGGAAATAGCTCGCAGCATCCACCTTCATTGCCAATGCAAAATAGCAGTGGCAGTGGCTAAGACATGATCCTTGAATCCTTGGATACAGACGAACCGCACCGGAAGAAGACCACAACAGCATCAACTCCTCTCGCCCCTCGAGATGACGCCCGGAGCCCGCTACCAGGCCGAGTTCCATGCGCCGTGAAAGGCGCAAAATGGCCTGTGGAGATCCATCCACAAGAGAGCATTGCAAGGTGTAGCAAAGAAGAGGCCACAAAAGTGTCATGTCTGGGGACGTATTTGGTCACGGCGTTGATATAAGAGGAGGCAATGCCATATGGGCGCTTTTTACGATGATTGACGAGGTTTGACGGACAGAGATTGCATCTGCGCACGATTATTCTTCTGAATTATGCAACAATTAAGCATAAGGGGCAACAGACAATGCTCGAGCAATACATATGCTTATCTTTTTTATATGATATTGGCTTTATTTATATAGATACCCATTTGTGACGGCGAATGCCACTTTTTGAAATTATCTGGTGAACCTCTGATATTTACCTTTATCTCTCACTCCCAGGATTTCCGGCCAAATAATGCCACGTTTGATGTTTACTTTGTTCCATAATCCCCGCAGGATCGGGCCATTGGCCTTGCCGCTCTCGCAGTTAGGTGTCAGTTGCGCTTTCTGGTTCATGCGATCCTAGAACTTCTCCTAGTGTTCCACTGTGCATGCGATACAGGGTTTTCAGGCAGACGCAAACTCTTTCTTCTTCTCCATCGTGCTCTCGATGAAGCTCCTCAGTGCTGACCACCTGTTCGCGGTCGGCGCAGCAGGCGCGGCATTACCCATCTCCATATCTTCCTGTTGCGGCTGTGGTGCTTGCGAGTTGCCGGCGGCCATCAGAGCCAAGTTCTTCTCGAAGCGTTCGCGCTCCATGCGTTCCAGTTTCTCCTTCCTCTTCAACGCACCCGGCCTGCTCTTCAGAGTCTTGTGCTTGATCTTCGCCTGCCCGAGCTCCACGGCGCCGTCTTCGCCGTCAGCCTCCGCACCATCATCGTCCGTGTCAGGTAGCGCATCGGCGAGCGACTCAAGGGTTGTGACTAGTTTCTTGCTCGGACGGCGCCGCTTTTTGCCCGCGGAGGATTTGGTGACCTTTGACATCAGCAGCGAGTGCTTCATCTCACGTTTGTCTTTCTTGGTCAAGCGGAACGAGGAGAAGGGCGTGTCCACGACCGGGCCGCTCGCCACAGCGTCGTCGGAAGCGTGAGCAGCGTTATGGGAGCTGACAACCGGCTTGGATGCTTTGGCGCGCAACGAGGTGCGCTTGCCCTTGGTGGGAGCCTGGAAGAACTGTGAGCGTGCGACTGCATCAATGGAAAGCGCAGATCCCGTACCATTTCGCTGTGGGGTTGGCAGATGTTGGAGCTGGGTTTCGAAGGAAGTTTTCTTAAGTCCGGGGGCGGTCGTAGCGCAAGCGATCAACGTCACGACGCCGACCGACAGCCGATCCAACAAGTCCCTGCGTCCACCTTACAACTCAAAATCAACCCTTTTCTTCATGCCGTACTCGGCCCTTCTTTCATCCACGGCGGAGACGGCCTGCTTCGCCGCGTGCCAAGGTTGTGCGATCTCGAGTGCCTCGGCATGTTGGGTGTACCCGTTATCTACAGCCAGTGTCCAATGCTATCATGCGAGACCTTGGTCCAGGACTTGCTCTATAGCTATTGTGTCTTGAAGAAGATGATGATACGGTTGCTGGAATACTGAACTCTATGTACAGCTTTTGACTTTGCCCAACGTCGTCTCCACCTCCAGGAAAATACTCTGCTTCTGCTTTTCCCGGAGTGTTTTCCGTCTCTTGGTCATGTCAATCGCCGGGGACCACCCATCCTCGTTCAGGATCGCAAGGTTCCAGTTCGCTTCTGAAGCTTTTGATTCTCTTCATCAGCCATCCCGATTCATCCCTCTCGCTGCATTGTTGTCTGGTTTCCCAAGCACAAAAACGGAGCTCAGCCGACAGATGTTTGGCTAGTAACTATATTGAAGACAGTTGTGCCGAGCAATGCAGGCGTTTCTGCAGTCGGAAGCGGATCTGTGGGCGTTCCTTGTGACATCGGAGCCAGCGGCTGTGAATTCATCAACCACTTCTCACTCGCCATTTTATACCCATTCCTCGGAGATGTTGTTCCAGTCCGATATTGTCGGCTGAATATACGGTTCAACGAAATGGTCAAAATACTCCGAGAAGAATTTAGGCGTGGATTTGCCCTGGACATGTTAACACGTCTTCATGTCAAGCCTTCGCGTAAGGACCTATACTGACCCTTTCTATCATCCATTCCTGTTCAAATTGCCACAATGCGTCCACTTCTGCGCTGGTAATGTGGTGCCAGCTCAAGGCCACCGTGCACCATTTGTCTGCTGTCCACTGGATGGTACTTGGAGGTTCACCCTGGATTCCAGGCTGTGATGGTGTGAGAGGTACATCTGCATCCAGCAGCGCAGCTCCGAGGACAGCGTCTCCGCAACACATATGTGGGACCATTGATTGCCAAGCTTCTCTGTGGATGGGTTTAACTTCGTACAGCCTCTTTAGCGCGGGCTGCGATATGATGAAGCTGCTTCCGCCGTGCGCAAAGGGAAGCGTCCTGACATAGGAGCGCCCGCCCAGGTACAATGGCTGAGTGTGGTTAAGCCTGTCCAGCCAGGCCAGAAGGTTTGTCCAAACCATGTAAGTATCGGCTTCCATGAAGAGATACCACTTCTTATCCGGATGCACCTCGTACGCCTTCCGTGCCATTGGCAGGAACTTGTACTTGTCGAGTTGCCATCCTCCTTGGAGTTTCAAACCCTCTTGGAGCTCTTTGCCCCATTGCCGTTGCTTGCGGTAAAGAGCGAGGTCCGGATGTTGCTCAGTGATCTCCGGAGAGAGCTCGGCTAGGATGTCATGGATGTGGTACCCGCCAATATCTTGCTCGTAATCAGACACGAGGAAGACATCTCTGGCACATCTAAGTGTTGCAAGGAAATTGGGGGGGGGGGGGTAGCTTTTGGTATATCTCTATCGCTCCGGTCTTCAGAATGACGAGTATGTCCTTGGCGCCGGGGAGATCTTGACATGGTGGTGGATGTGGGACGTCGGCAGTGTGTTGCTTGTCCGGTGCGCTCTGGTTCAATGCTTTGGTAATTCCTGCTACTTTTTCAATGTGCTCCTGAAGCGTTCCCTTGAAATTTGAGAGCTTGTAGCCAGCGTCATCCAGTGCGAGAATCCGGAGAGAGAGAGAGCCAGGTAGATCAGAAGAAGCGCTCCGAGAATAAGCGCGGAACGGACCCAGTGAGAGCCTTGGGGCCGGAGGGGCGGCGTCATTGATTGGAAGAGCTGGATTAAGTCGGAACAGACACTTTTTAAGACGAGCTGTAGACGTAGATATTGAAGGCATTGTGGTACCAATGCGCCGAATCGACCGCGGTGTCATATCCATCTTTCCCAAGAATAGCTTAAGAACTTCGGCTTGCTACAAACTGTCACGAATCGAAGTACTTCTGGTTGAAATGAAAAAGATAGCTACGATGATTCACATGCAGCTTGATCGGTGGGGGCTCGCCGATTTCCCTTTTGGTACGACGGTCATGTGTCGTGGAGCTACCCTGTCCATCTTGGCGGGATGCTGAAAGCTTGGCCGCTTCTCACCGCCGCGTTCTGCAACCCATCTATCAATTCTTCTACATCCTCAACAGCACTCAGCCGTTACACCTGCAGTTGCGGTGAGCTACCGTAGTCCCTGATACCGCTTTCTTCCTTCAGGCGAGGCGCGTTGTTGCAGTCGCGTGCTCCACCTGCCCCTCCGCATACCTACCTTTGAGTTACGAGTATCCCCGAGACCGACATCTGCCACGACCTTGAGAGTTTACTCCTACTCAAACAAAGTTTCGAGCGGGAAAGTACCGCTCAGGCGTTCGATCCATCCACCAATGGCTACCTATCGCTAGATCTTCTGCACTCCGCCGTCAGCCCGCTGTCCAGGAGTATCGACGCGTGTTCGCCATCTTCGGACGCATTCACTGGACCAGATTGCGTGCTGGCACTCCGTCCTGGCATCGGCATTTCTAACGCCGCAGAATTTCAACCTATATCTCGACCGTGCAGACCACACCGACGATAGACCCTTCTTTCACCATGGCTCCACCGGATTGGGTTTTTGAGAAGCGGCTCTCACCTGAAGAGCGCAAAAGGCAAGCACGCCTACGCATGGCGAAAGTTCTCACGGAGCACGCTAAAGAGGCCGAAAGCAGGCGACAAGAAGAGCCTGCACTGGCCAATGTTATCCCAGCTGGAGACGCTCGGAGTCCCATGACACCGGCTCTTGGGGTGAGTCTTCAACAACTACAGTTGACCACATCGCAGGCTGAGACAGCCCGGGAAAGAAAGAGGAAGAGGGCAAGGGGCCGCGATGACGTCGACGAAAACGTACCCGGCAGCCCGTCCCACAAGAGCGTCTCCGACAGACCTCGGCGTGGCAGTCTCTTAGATGGTCTCCGGTCTGGTAGTGCATCTGGACCCGACGACTCTCCCAGTATTTATAGCAGTGACCAGAATAACAGTGGCCAAGCCCAGTCGCCAGAACTGCAACTAAGCAAGCGCGTTCAGCCGAAGTGGTACACGTCTTTGACTCAGAGGAGGCTCCAAGATGGAAAAGGAGATAGGAATGTGGAAGCAAAGCTTGAACAAGTCAAGGACCTCATCAAGCAGTGCAAAACCGAGCCTAATAAGCAAGATATGGGACGATTGTTCGATAGAATACGGGACGAGCTCCATGACCTTGTATTTCTTCAGGTCACCGCAGTTGCTCTTCGCCGTAAGAGAATGCTACATGACGACAGCGGTCTCCCTCAGCTCTTCGACGAGAATTTAGCTCATATTCTATTCCCGTGGGATATTAGGGCAGACGCTCTAGAATTATACACGAGGTGGGTGCTTCAGGATTTTGCCATCGACTTACTGCGTGGAATTATCAAACGCGCCTCGGGAGACGGCGTCGGCAATCGGTCCACGGACCGGATTGACCCCAAGTGCCCTGGGAAGACGAAGGCGGACTACTACGGCGGCGGGGCCTTGATCAATGGCCAGTGGTGGCCAACGCAACTATGCACAGTGCGTGACGGCGCCCATGGCGCGACCCAAGGAGGCATCTACGCTAACAAGGGCAAGCCGGCTTATTCCATTATTTTATCTGGAGGAAACCATTACAAGGACCGTGATGATGGGCACAAGATTTGGTATTCTGGCACCGATGGAAAGGATGGGAAAGTATCCGAGAATACGCAGAGCCTGATGTTGAACAAGTCAGCTGCAAAGGAGGTCCGCGTAATACGATCGCACAACCTTTCTCAGAGTGCGAGTGCATACAGGCCGCCTCGAGGTTTCAGGTACGATGGCTGCTACGAAGTCTTAGATTGGGAGCTTGTCGACCAATCCAAGATGGCGTACCTTTTCCACTTGAGGAGGTTGCCGAGCCAAGATCCCATTCGGTTCCAAGGCAAAGAAATGCGGCCAACGGAGGCCGAGATCAGGGAGTACGACAAGATTAAAGGTCTCATCGAAGCCTCCGAGCGCTTTTGAGTTCGCGACTTTGATGGGCTGATCAGCCTTCACCTTTCTCGTATGGGTCTTTACTTTCTCACTCAATACCCTATAGGCTCTATCCACCGGCACCATTGCTGCAGTTCTGGCAGTCCGGCCCTCGGTTTACGGAGTTACAAGGGTAAAGGGCGGGGTCGTGCAGCTGCAGATTTTCAGTAGTAGGTAGTCGAAAATACGGGGCAATGAAGTGGATACGGGGTTCTTTTGAGAATAACTATCACGGGCGGGACCTGGCTGAATGGCAATCTATTTAGAGAAGCAGATGAAGGTGTGACATTGACGCGCTCTTTGGCGATCGAAACCCTGGCCGTGTAGGCGCGCTCTTGCAGAGTGCCCGGGCGGCCCCGCCAAGAGCATCCCTCAACGCGCGCGGCCTATCGAGTGACACCAGGGTCCGCGCTCGCGGAGCAACGCAGATGAGGGCGAAACATTACAATGAAGCGCAGGCGGCTAGGAAGACGACGCGCAGTGAAGTAAGTCACAGCAATGGGTAGGCGAGGGCAGCTGAGTTTCTTTGGCCGCATGCAAGTTGTTCCGAGGTATATCCGGACCCGGCGGCGCTCCTGCCTGGCTTCCTCTTCGTCGGCCTGCAGACGTTCATCACCAAACCATCTACCTCGCATACAAAAGCAAGCCCCCCACACCGCGCGTCCCAGAACATCAGCACGGCACCCGACGAGCACTATTGTTGATAGCAAGACGAAGTAGCGGCTAGAAGAAAGCAGAGTACAGCGGCGGCCCGAGAGCCGACGTCGGTCGGGCCTTCCAATCCACCATCTCGCGCAACAGCAGCGGCAGCAGCAGCAGCGCTTCTGTGACACGCCCGCCGCCGCCTCGCCCGCCTACGCTCCTCTATCCCCGCTCCTGGCCTGCAAACCGTCCCGCCGCCATCATGTCCAACGCCGTCACGGTCAGTAGCGACGGGCCTAGCTCCCCATCGTCACTCCGTCCCGGGCGGGTGCGCTGACGCGATAAACCATGAGTAGGGCAGCACCTTCGCACAGATCATCGATCGCGTCGTGCAGGCATCGCAGAATGACTTCGAGGAGAGCGGTGTCGACCAGCAGACGCTGCAGGAGATGAAAGAGGTTCGTGGAATCCGCGCCCGTTTGCTGTTTCGCCGCCTTGCGCTCAGTCCGGCCGACTTGCACGACCCGCAAGCCGACGCGCCGCGCAAGCTGGAGCGTGCATGCTCTTTTTTTGTCTCTTCATTTTGCTGTTGGCAGCGCAGGCGGCAGTCCAGTTATTGGGCTAGGCTGCCGACGGACGAGGATGGCAGTAAAAGCGGGGTTGGCTGGGCTTGAAGGAGCCGGCGGGCTCTGAGGCGATCGGGGGGTGGGCAGGGCCTGCTCCTTTGTATCTGTCTGCCTTTCGCCTATTTTATACCCCAACCAAAATTTCCCGCCCCACGTTTCAGGCGCCTTGCTCATTTCGGCTAGCCGGTCCACGTGATTGGCCTTCCCGATCCATCACCATCCTCGCCCACTCGCCATTCGCTCGCTGCTGGGGTCGCACACTGCTAACTGGCCTGCAGATATGGCAGAAGAAGCTCTCCGCCCTCCATGTGGCGCAGATGCCCTGGGACCCGCCCCCGCCGCAACCTCAAATCAACAACCCCCCGACCGTGCCGTCGAACGATGCGAAGCCGCAGATGCAGCAGCAGATGCCGCCCGCCTCGGCGGCGGCGCCGAACCCACAGTATGGCTCCGGCGTGCGTGTCAAGCAGGAACCCGGAACTGGTTATGAGAACAACATACCTAGTTACCAAATGAACGGCTACAACATGCCCAACGGCAACGTCGCTCAACAGCGTGCTGCCGCTTTGCTGCAGCAGAACTTTGGCGCCCAGGCCCAGGCCTCAATCGCCTCGGCCTATCCTCAGCAAAACAACGTCGCTCTTCCCGGCCAGCAACAGCAGCGTCCCATGAACCTGCAGATGCCTCCGAACCGTCAACAGCAGGCTCAGCAGCATCAACCTCCACAGCAACAGGGCCACCCATCCAACCAGCCACAGCAGCAACAGCAGCAAAACTCCGTTTACGCTTCTCAGACTGACGGAGCTGGTGACGCCGAGAGCGAGTGGAGAAGCTTCGTGACTGCGAGACGTTCTGAAGCCGACGGAGCCAGGGTTCATGCTGATGGCACGCTCCGCGCTCAATTGGAGCAGAAAATGAATGTCATCGAGAGTGGCCTTCTGCAACCGATAGAAGAGCTTCCCAGCTCAAAGAGCAAGATGCACCGTGCAGTCGGCGCATCCAGTGCCATGAGCGGTTCTACCATTCCGCAATTCGATGGTGAGCTCGGTGCGGATGACGAGAAGGAGGAGAATGATGACGAGGCCATCAACTCTGATCTCGACGATTCCGACGAGGAGCAGATCCAAGAGGGCGATGACGAGGGACCTCAGGGTGACACCATGATCTGCACATATGATAAGGTGCAGCGTGTCAAGAACAAGTGGAAGTGTACGTTGAAGGACGGCGTGCTCTCTACAGGCGGCAAGGAGTAAGGTCTACTATTGTACGTCAACTTCGTAAGAGACTGCTAACCACCGTCTTAGTTACCTCTTTCACAAGGCTCAAGGCGAGTTTGAGTGGTAATTTTCCTTGCTGCCTACAGGCACCGTCACTGCTTGCTTGTGCCGACGTCTTGATATCCCACAATTAGGAGGCTTTCTTCTTTTTCCTATCTGACACATCACTGTACTATAACAGCATCATAATCCTCAAACTTCTTCGAGGGATATCTGCACTGCCATTCTCACCCACGCTTCCCCGGTTGCCGCCGTTGCCTTGAACTTAAGCAGAAGAGAAGAGCGTAACGGTTAATCAGTACGGCCGTGGTCGAACCGTCCTCTCCTCTTGCGTTATCACCACGAGCTTCTTCCTTATCATGTTTCTTCACTTGAGATCAAAGTCAGCTCTAGATTGGATTCGGGCATGCGTTCGGCACTAAAAGACTGCTCTCGTCGGCGTATCTGGCGAAGGATAGCCTTCGGCATCAACATTTGCACCGACGACTTTCAGTAGAGCTCCAGCTCGTGTTTCCTTCGTGATTTTCCCTCCTTGCTTTGCTTTTGTTGCGCGGCCTCTAGGACGAACGGGATGGGTGAAAGAAACTTATCTTCCTGGCTGCGTTGACTCCCATTCGGGCGAGGCCGCATAAGCGTCAGCCTCATGCGGGTGCTTGCGTGGTTCCTTTATAGATAGCAGGGTTTGCATATCGTTTTCTTTTTCTGGGCGGATATGACTATTTGCTACTCGCATTTTTTGTTTCGTACGTCTTTCCTTTTCTTTTTTTAAATCCCCTCCACTTACTCTCCTCGGACATTGAGGCATACCCCACACGGGATGACAGATGACTTTATTTTCTTTAGTTGAAATTATTGAACGGGATTGAACTTTTCTCTTTCTCGAGAGAAAATATACCACATATGCTGGTAGAGTAGCGGTAGGCAGAATATCACCATATGAATCAACGAAGGTCTTTGCTCCATACTGCGGCTCGGCTTTTGGTAGTACTCATGTGACGTGGTCATGCACGTGCTGTTAAAGCCTCGGCGTTCTTGGGCTGGGGCTAGCTGTCCTATTCTAATGGGCGACGACCAGGCGGAGCACCTTGCCGGCAAGCATCGAAGGCTCGGGTCTCGAGCTATGGCCGGACCAACAGTCGACATTGACAGGGAGAGGTAGCTTTGCGGGTTTGCCAACGGGTTTTCACCGGAGCTGCGACGATAACAGGTAGAAGAGACTATGAGAGGCAAATCATGGTAGTCATTGATAGCATCAGTTACTGCGGTTCTTAATTAGAGACTAGGGGTTCCATCACTGCATTCTGTTGTGCGGTGCTTAACTTGCGACCTCCAGAGTGCTTTTGCGTGATGTTCGATTGCCGCAACGGTGGGGCGAGCCCGTATGTTCGCGCCGATGCACACACGTAGGACCTGGGTGTTGCAGACGTCTGATGGAGGTGGGATTGTCCGCCGCCCCCGGAAGGTATTTGGGCGCTGTCTTACTTGGCTTGCGTGAGGGTCTGGGGCAAGATTCTGGTTATCTGAGCGTTCGGTAGCAGTACGCGCTGGGGAGTTCGGAGTGAGGTTTTGCGGAGGGGCGAATCTGACCTGTTAGAGCGCAGGAGGGAGGAAAGTCAGGCTCGGACTTGTTCCGTGAAACTGTATGAGCCATAGACAGCAGCTTTAAAGGCTACTGGCCAAAGGTTGGTCTTTATGCTGGACATACTCTACTAACTCCTGCAACTCACAGTCCGAGAAGATGACATCAAAATTGGTTCTCTTGTTAAGCATTTTGATTGGCAAATGATGATTAGCCACGTTTATACTAGATTTTTCCGGCGGCTTCGTCTCGTATCATTGCTTCCGTGGATAGTTTGGGATATCTTTGCAATGACCCGCACGGAAGTGGGTATGTTACGCCAGGAACAAGACAAATAATACCAGTTCTAACGCTCATCGCACTGGACCTCCTCGCCAATTTCTGTGCTTACAAGCAGACCAAGCCCCCAAAATGTAGTAATATAAAGGCACCGAGCATATAAGTTACATTACCAAAGAAAAGAGGAGACGCCGGCCCATCATAACACGCATTGGCCTCCCTGAAACTGATCAAACTCGAGGTATCGTCCCAGGAGTAACCGAGGCGCAAGGGTTGAAAGGTCCGAACAGATTACTTGACTTATTCTATGCCAGTACAGATTCTAATAGACCTAATAAGATAGACAACGGCGTTTCGTCAACTGTTCAAGCCCGTATACGACTCGCTTCTCCCTTTTGAGGCAGCACTTCAAAAACTCTGGAATCCGCGGTGCTACCAAATTGCCCTTAACTGACAGTAACTCGGTCAAAATTGCGGAAAGTATCCGGGTACACGTGTCCATAGTAAAGCGAGCTGCGTGTCCTAAATATCCCGACGTCAGGCGGCTCCATTTTCCATTCAAGGTCCGCTAATATATAGAAGTAAAATTTCCACACTCCAGCTCGTCCCACACGTTCCAATCTCCAAAGCTGTCCACCCATGCAGTAAAAGGCCAAGCAAATCCATCATCAACCACCACCACAACCCCATCGAACCGTCCCTATCCTCCCCTCGTCCTCATTCATCACCACCAACCTCATCTCCTCAGTTCCAGATCTTGCCACCAACCCTAAATTCCCCTCAAATCCCTCTCCTCCCCCTCCGTCCCCTCCACCCATTCACTCTCTTCTTCATTCGCTCAACCGGATCCAAAGCTGGCCTGTACTTCGGCCTCCTCTGCGTGACGGCCGGCAGCGCCGGGCTGGCGCGCGGGTCGTCGTAGCGGTCCAGCATGTCCTGCACGCAGATGCGGTACCACTCGCGCTCGCCCGCGTCGCGCGGAGCCTGGCCGGCGATCCAGACGCCGTCTTCGGAGGTGAGGGAGATGGTGCGGGGGCGCGCACGCAGTCTCGAGGCGGCGGAGGCGAGGGAGATGAAGGAGTCATTCGTGGGCGAGTCTGAGATCGCCAGTTTATCTTCTTCCTCTTCCTCTTCCTCTTCCTCTTCCTCTTCCTCTTCCTCCTCTTCTTCTTCTTCTTCTTCTTCTTCTTCTTCTTCTTCTTCTTCTTCTTCTTCTTCTTCTTCTTCTTCTTCCTCTTCCTCCCCCTCCTCCTCTCCATGCTGTCCCCCCTTCTCGAAGGCAGAGCTGGGGTGGAACGGATCCTGGTGGCCAGAGGCATGGAAATGGCCATCCTCATCGGCGAAGGCGAGGACGGCGAGCGGCGGCAAGTCGCGCGGTTGGCAGTGATCGAAGCAGTCCTTGCCAGGCGTAACAACGTTGCGGCCAACGCTCTTGTTCGCAGTGGGACGGGTGCCTGCGTTGTTCAGGGACAGCAGGCTGATCTCAGAGGCGCTGCAGCGCCGTAGGGAGGCGCCGCTGTAGGTGTAGCGGGTGCGGTGGCTGCTCTTATCGTGGGCGACAGAGGCGGTGTGACTAAATAAACCATCGCTGTGCGGGTTGGTATGGTGCCCAGTGGGAAAAGGGAAGGTTGGGCAGTTGCTTACTTCTCAGTATCAGGGAAGATGTTGCGGGGTATGGCCAGGCCTTCCATGGTAGGAACGCAAGCGCTCTCGGCATCGTTGGCTTTGACGAGTCCGTACAGCTCCTTGAAGCGTTTCCCTTCAGTCTTGGGATGAGCAAGGCGGGTGGTGATTGCCTTGGTGACAGGGGGGGTCATCCAGGGTGTTGAAGCAGTGGTATCCTCACCGTCAGCGTCATAGGCGTGGAGGGCGTCCGAGTAGGTGTTGCGGATTTCGCTTAAGCTCAGAAAACGGCGGGCCAGTATGTGGCGCGGGGATGGTTTGAGTTCCTCGTTGTGGCTATCGAGGAAGCGCGCGATGTTGGTGCTGCACCTACGCATGGGAGTGGAGGAAAAGGGGAAGCCGATGGCGCTCATTTTGATAAATGAACTGATGTTGTACGGTACGCTTTAACGAGAGAGAGACCGTTGGCAATGGAGGATATGTGATCGATTTGCTGAAGAAAGTGGATCGGCGGTAAGAAGGTCGGCCAAGCTTGAGCTGCGATCGTAGTGAAAAAAGGAAAAGAAGGTTGGATGGGGGGAGTCTGTCAAAGTCTCCATATAGATAGCTTGCAGTACACAGACTTCGACTAGTTGATAACTCGTTACGTGGGCTGAGTGTCTGCGAGTGCGTTAACCAGGCAAAAGTCCACCGCAGCCGCGAAATGCTCTCACAGGGCCTTGGCCCAAACTCGAATCAGGAGAAAGCGGGCGGCGCCCCATGTGCCTCCAGCATACGCTGACTTGACTCAACCTCACGTGTTTCATAAAAATTTCTTGTCATAGAAGCCTCGTATCAGCAAGTAAGCTCTGTATTGTTCAAGCTTCGGACAACCGGCCTGTAGCATGGAGTACTTTGAAGACCAATGCAGAGATTCTATAAGCTCTGCGTGAAAAATTCTTCACTTGGTGGTCTTTTACATGGAAGGCCAGGGGCGCTATCAGATCGAGATGGCCTATTGTCGGACTCAAAATTCTCGAATAAGAGGACACCGCTAACTGTATGGTATCTTTGTTTTGCAAAAAAACTTGAAAGTACTAATCGTTGAAATATATGGCAACCGCCGTTATTGTATGGTCACCGTTTCTAGAACAAGGGTTTCAGTGAGTGCACGTGAAGCAGGATAGTGTCACGTATATCGTCCACATCAAGCGACCCAGGGTAATTGTCACCTCGAAAAAAATTGGTATGCAAGGAATCCGATTCCCTTACACGCACCGACTAGACCGTTGAGAGGCGGAAGGAGAAGAGTTGCCTCACGCACGACAAGGATCTCAATACTGATGCTTCGATCCGGCCAAGTGGGCATATGGAGCAATGGTTTGCGCACATTGTGGGCTACAAACTATGCAAAAGGCGGGAGGTGCGGAAATTCTCGGAAGGAAGGGCCGAAAGGTTCATTCAGATCGTTTCCTGGAGAGACAATGTTTGAAAGGCTCCAATGAACGTCTCAGAGGACAAGGAGCTGTAATTCCGAAGAAGGATGATGGGGGACAGCGGTGGCTGGACTGGGTCTTATTGCTCGGATCAAAGCAAAGGTCGATTTGAATGGATGCCAAATGCTCTAGTCGCCATTTCCAGGTTCGGTAGCTGGGCAAGAAGCAAGGCGATATCGGCTTCGAGCATGGCATTCCTCCGAGGGTCTAAACATAGCCAGGGTTCTTCCCATGTGCACCTTACATCCGGGTGCTCAGCAAGTGAGAGGATATTGGCTTTTTTTCCTCCGGGGAACCCCGGGGGGGGGGGGGGGGGGGGGGGAGCAGTGCATGATCCGAGACGGATGCGCCTTTTATAAACATCGCCGGTGACAACTGTGCGGGCCCAGGCGGTGAACGTCCGAAGTCTGGACCAGATGGCACTGCATCACCCAGATTTACTGAGTCTGGTAATGGGGACGCGCTTGGAAGGTGTTTGCGGAAGTGTTCGTGGGCGAGGAGAGAGAGAGGGAGTGCCGCGTCGCGTCTCAACCGCCGTTTCTCGCTGATGACGTCACACGGCCGCGCCCTTCGTCTCCAAATCTTCATCTCAGACTGCTGAGGATGCTGAGATCACGACCAGGAGACAAGTTTCGACCAACGCAGCGATGCTTCATCCCAATGCCAAGAGCAGGATCGCGACAGACGCGGGCGCAGGACGATGGCATCATGTATGGGCCTCGCGCTTGCCCTATGACGTCTGTCCGCATCAAGCCTGCCCGCATCCTCCATAATAAATCCCCCGTCTTTGCTCCCGGTTGGCCTGCAGTCCAGCGCACCCTACTCGAAAGCAATGTCGCAGCAAGAAAAGCCGCTTACCGCCTACCCGAGCGTCGAGCTCCAGTCCCAGGATCAGGAAGGCGGCCCTGGCCTCGACTCTGACCTCAAGCCCGCCGCCAACTTCACCCAGCTGGAGTTCTGGTCCGACGACGTCAAACCCTACCTGAAGGAATATGAGGGGCGCGACCTACTGAAGGACAAAGCCGTCTTGATCACCGGTGGTGACTCGGGGATCGGCCGCTCCGTTGCAATCCTGATGGCACGCGAGGGCGCCGACGTCTCCATTGTCTACCTGCCCGAGGAAGAGAAGGACGCCCAGTGGACAAAAGCACAGATCGAGAAGGCTGGCAGGAAAGCCAACCTCATGTCCCTCAACTTACGCGAAGAGGACAATTGCAAGAAGGCCGTCGACGGCCACATCAAGGCTTTTGGCAAGCTGAATGTCCTGGTCAACAACAGTGCGTCAATCAGCTGCTGTCGGCTCCTAACTAGCTAACAAGGTCCCAGGCGCGATGCAGGAGATCTGTGAAGACCTGCGCGACATCAACCTGGACGCCGTCGAGAAGACCTACCGCACAAACATTCTGTCCATGTTCGCCATGTCCAAGTTTGCCCTCCAGCACATGAAGCGCGGTGACTGCATCATAAACTCGTCATCAGTCGCGGCGTACATGGGCAACCCTCAACTAGTAGACTACTCGTCGACCAAGGGCGCCATCACCACCTTCACCCGCTCGCTGGCGCAGCAGCAAGCAAAGCACGGCATACGTGTCAATGCAGTTGCACCCGGTATCATGTAAGCGAACCAAATTCCAATCCGCAGTAGAGTTTGCAGTACTGACTTTCTTGCAGCTGGACGCCGCTCCAGCCCGCCACCAAGGGCAATCCTGCGGATGCTATGAAGGGTCTGGGCGTTGGGGAGGCCCCGCTGAATCGCCCTGGTATGCCTGTCGAGGTCGCGACAGCCTACGTTTTTCTGGCTAGCCCCTACGGTACTTATTTCACCGGCGAAGTGCTCCATGGCACCGGCGGTCTGGAGATGCAAGGTTAGGTATGCGAACGGTTACTTGAAGTGGTTGGTTATTTCCCGAGAGATAGATATCGTAATACGAACATTTCAGAATCCTTTTATCACTGGGAGAAAATTCCCGCATTTGTTACAAGCTCATTCTCTTCCGATGTTTGTCCTTCTGCTCTCCCTGTAATTCGGGCAAGGGGATGAGTGATAAGCTGGTCTTCTGGAGATGCCGAGCACACTACTGACATTGGATTATATGTCGACAACAGGCTAGCAGACTCTCTTGACAACCCTAGAAACCACTCACACGACTGCGATTGCTCATGTTGATGGCTCTGCACTAACTCTGTATCACTGCCAAAGCTCACCAGCTTGCGTCCTCCCCTTCATTGCCCCAGCTTCCCCGTCCCCCACCATCACCACCATCACCAAGGACGAGGCTGGCGCCGGCGGCTACTACACTCCTGGTGCCCACAACGACCCCGGCGGCGCTAATTCGCAGGCCACCACCAGGGGCGCCAGCCTGCCCGCTCAACTCCAACTACCGCCAGGACTTCAGGGGCGAGGAGCAGGGCGGCGGTGGTAATCACCAGCGCAACAGCTGTCGTAACTATAACAACAATAACAACGATAACAAGCGCGGCGGCGGCAGCGGCGGCTATGGCATTTAGAACCCTCGTAGCGTTTGAGACGGCGTGGGCCCCTCGGTCACGCATGCCACCAGTAACTGGGAAACCACGGGCCAGGGCGGCAAGCAGGCTGCCGATGACTGGGTTGCGAACGACAACGCTAGTACTGGCCCTGGTGCCTGCGACGAGGCGGCTGACTGGTGATTGGGTGCTGGTGGTTGACGAGGGAGGCGCGGTATGGCGGCGTGATGCTGTCTGCCATAGCGGACGATGGCACTGGGCTCACCTTAGTTTGGTGGGGTCAGATAGGACGGGCTGTGGTGCTGTGGTGCTGTGATGCGGCGGCATCTGCGGATCTTCTTGCCGATTCGGAGGTTGAAGGCTTTGCTGGCTGGCGAGATCAGACGAGGATAGGAAAGCTTCACTAAAGCAATCTTGGGACGGTTTGCACGCTGTGCGGTTGCGCTCTCAGCATGGTAGGGTCTGAGATGGCTGTTACCATTCAGCAGGCAAACATTGGAAAGTCAAATCTGTGCTCCGCTCGGCTTCCTGCTTTGTGCTCAGTATATGCTGGGACTGGTTGGAGCTTTTTGAAAATGGGAACCAGCGACATCAGGTGAGTTCTGTGGATATGCATTGGAAGTCATAAATGTGTGTTTTACGTTTATGCCAGCATATCGCCGTTCCTGCACTTATGCTCGAAGCCGGTGGGGCACTTATAATAAGACGGATTTCAGTCGCGTAAACTCGTTGTGCTAGCTTCCTCCTTCGCCTCTGTTAAAGCTAGTGACCTCTATCCCCATGAACTTGACAATTTCCGAATACTCCTTGTAATCGATAAAACGACAAAAAAAGATGAGAAAAAAAAAGGCCTACGTAACTGCATGAAAGTAAAAGCCCACCATACTCCATTCTTGGGCAGTGATTCAGTAAAAATTTGCTTGATAGTCTCTCTTGCTTCTTGACGACTGTCTTTTGCCGTCTAAGAGAACTGAGCAGTCAACAACGTGAGATCGGTCTTCTAGATACTCGTCTACGTGACCACAGTCTTCTCCCAGATTTCATCTTGCGCCACGAATGCAAAACAAAAAGCGAATCTTCTAACCGCTAACGGAAACCTTTTGTTTCGCCTCTTCCAAACGAGAATCAAAAGCTGTACACCGTGGTCCTATATTTTTTCTTTTCACACGAAACATTTTCCTTCCCACATCCAAGAGCACTTTCAGAGGGAATAGGAGATGACGGAAACATATACGCTATAGAAAAACAAAGCAAGAGACTGTATGGACTATCATCCTGCCCTTCCCTCAAAAGGAGAAAGGCCCAAAAAATCCGAGAAAAACACAAAACTCCTCTTCCCTACCCCAAAATCCCGAGCAATCGCGATTCCATCACCCAACAAACGTTCCCCGGCTCTGTCGCCTCCTCCTCAGAAATGCCGAAGCCCCCTCCCCATCATCACCCTCACTGCTCTCATCGCCCTCCTCCGCACTACTACTCACGCCCTCGTCATCCGTTCCCAAAAACCGCTGCAACGCATCCTCCTCCCTCTCCCTCTCCGGCTCCTCCGCGCCACCCGGGCCACCACCAGCATCGTCATCCCAGTCAGCCGCTCCCGCGACGCCTCCGCGCGCGCTCCCATCTGCGCCATCCTCCTCCTCTGAATCGTCGATGAACACGCGACTCTGCCTAAAAATCTCCATCGCGCCGCTTCCTCTACGAGAAAAACTGGCAGGATCCCGGAGGTGGCTGGACTGCTGGTCCCTACGGTCCGCCTGCGGGCTGGGCGGGTGTCGGTACAGTTCGTCCTCGACGAACTCGCGGGGTGGCCGCAGCTCGAACATACTGCCGGGGCGCTGGCTGCCGTTGTAAGGGCCGCCGCGGAGGTGGGCGCTGCGCTGGAGGGCCGCAGCGCGGGGTGAGTCCGGGGCCTTGTTCTGGAAGGAGGACCACCAGCCCGACAGGCGTTTGGAGAAGGAGGGGCTCTCACCGCCGGGTTCGGTGTTCCGGGGCGATTTGTTGTCGAGGGCGGAGGCAATGTTGGTTTGCACTGGGGGTGGCCTGGAGCGGTCGGGGGTGTCATCGTCGGAGGCGGAGCTGGTGGAGGAAGGCGGGCCGGAGAGCGCGGCATGGAGGTCTGGCGGCGGAGCGACGCTGCCACCATTGCGGTGGGCTTCGCGGAGGAGTCCGCGGAGGTCTTCTTCGGATAGGAGAGATGAAAGACCGGGGCGGGTTGGACGGGCGGCGCGCCGGCCTTCTTCAACGAGGCGCTCGATCTTCATGCGGTTGGCAATGAATTTGAGCTTGGGGAAGGCAGATTGCTGGCCGACATAGATCATTCTCGCAAGGCGCTGCGGCGTAGGGTCCGTTAGGATATAGTAAAAGTCACTTGGAATGGATTTAGGCCAGATGGTAATGGTTCCACTGAAGCGCTGTAGCCAGATCGAACTCCAGTCCTGGCCTAGAGGACGTGGAAGCAGTTCGAGGTGTCTCAGTACCTTAAGCCATTTGGTGAGGTCGAGTTTGAGGTACTGCTCGATGGCAGAACCTAGATATCCACCTCTCCAACCACGTCCACGGCGATGTGTGACAGGCCTCCCGACAGAACCGCGGGAGCTGAAAAAGAACAGATTCACATGCGGATTAACTTGGCTGACAATGCTGAAGCGAACGTTGAAGTGAAGATTCAGGGCCTTTAGCGGAATGTCGGTGCGCAAGCTGCCATCTTTCCACTTGTGCCCGAAGCTGTAGGGCTCCAGGCTCCCGTCCGGGGCCTTCTTCATTAGAACAACAGGGTTCAGGATACCAGGAACTGCAGCGGACGCGAGAACGGCGGACCAGATGACGCAATCGGGTGAAGTGTGATAATTTGCCAGGATGGTCGGAGAATGAGGATCAGAAGGCACGCACGAAACGTTCAATATCCGGCCGGTACGAGCATAAGCCTCACGGAAGGTGAGACTGCCATGAGTGAACCATGCGCATCTCCGCGCCCAATCCACGCTGTCAAAACGAGCGCCTGTCTTGTACCATCTCTTGACCCAAGTAATCATGTCGTCGTGGCAAGCAGTAATTTTGTGTGCAAGAGCGGGAACCAGCAGCTGCTTTAGTTCGTCATCTGTCCGAGTACCAAGCAACGCAGCGACCAAAGCCCCGCCAGATGTTCCAGTAATGACGTTGGGAAGCAAGCCGGCGTCTAGTAGAGCCTTTGCCACACCGAAATGGTAGTATGCGAAGGTCGCACCTCCAGACAGGCAAAGCGCAGTTCGACCGAAATTTGTTGAGAGGTGCTTGAACATAGTCCGCTTGTCCTCGGCGGAAATTGCCTTGGTATCACGCAAGAGCTCGAGCGATTTCTCAATCTCATCGACGTAGGCCTGGACCAGGTGTTTGGTGCCGTAGTAGGATTCACTGTAGAGATGGGGATTCTCAAAGCCGACAAAGTTGCTTTTGACGCAGGCTTCAAGCAAGCCGCGAAGCTGGTTGATAGCATATTCACTCGAGCCGCTTTGGCCGTTGACCGCGTTCTGCTCCTGCTCGACCTGTGTCCGTAGCTTGATCAAGGTGTCCTTCACACGGCGGATGGTCTTGGCGTCGTAGTAAGCATACTCGTCCGTCTGCTTCCACTTTTCGTTGCCCAAGTGCCCGTCCAGCTCCTTGGCGGCAGCAACCCAGTCCTGGTAGTTTGTGGTCTGGTTCAGCTTCCGTCGTAGCCTCTCACGCTTGCCCCGCCAGGTTATCCAATGCTCGTACAGGTAGATGTAAAGCCGGGTCAGGAGGTACATGAGGCCCAGGACGAAGAGCCAACCGAAGACGGTGAAGAGGAGTGGCCATTTCAGCAGGGTGTAGACGAAGCCTTCGCGGGTCTCGTCGACGCCGCGGCGCGGTTGGCGGCGCTTCTTCTTGCGGACGCGCTGATGGACGGGACGCCAGTCGTTAAGAGCGGTGATGAAGGCGGACCGCTTGGGGACTTGTGGCGAGGCAAGATTGTCAGAGGAGGGCGAGGGATCGGGGGCGTGCAGAGCGCGGTCGAACTTGACGAAGTCATCGTCATTGACGAAGTCGGTGTCGTAGTCAGGTAGCTTTGTGATGTCAAAGCCGTCGGGGTCGTGGGGCGAGGGGCCGTCGGTGGATTTGCTGATGTCGGCCATGGTGGAGGGATGGCTGTGTCACATCGCGGGGGGAAGCGTGCCTGCATAAGTGTAGGGTGCATCCGGCTCCCCTGTTACGGGCTGTAGTCGCAGAGGGTTCTGGAGCTGTGGGCGTTTTGGTGACGTAGCTCCATCCCCAACAACTCTCTGCACGCGAGGGCGTGGGCATGTGCGCGCGCCAGGCCCAGGCCCGAGGGGGTAACAGGCCTGACAGACAGCAGCCGCCCGGCCGGGCCAGGCCAGCGATCCGTCGCACCGCCACCCGCCCCGCCACACCCGCAAATCTCACCTCCCCCCAACCCTTCTCCTCCGTTGCCCCGCCGCCATCAGCATTGCCAACGCGCGCCCTGTCGCTCGCCCGAGACATGCTGCTGCGAGCGGGCTTCCGCAGGCTGGGCGCCCGCCACCTGCTGCCCGTCCAACGACGCGGCCTGCTCACTCTCGCCATCGAGACATCCTGCGACGATACTTCTGTCGCTGTGCTGGAAACTAGAGATGGCAGTGCGAGGAGGGAGTGGGGATCCCGGGATGCCGAACTGCACTTCCACGAAAAGGTAACCGCAAACAACCTCGTGTACAAGGGCGTGCATCCCATCGTATCTCTGGAATCCCACCAGGAAAACCTGGCCGCTCTCGTCCAAAAAGCTATCCGCCATCTCCCCAAGCAGGACGCAGCTCCCGATGAAGCTGGCAATAGCTCCCAATTAGTCCTCCATCGCGTTGCCCGGGACAAGTTCGAATCCCGCCAGCTGCCAGACTTTATCTCCGTCACCCGGGGTCCCGGAATGCGCGCCAATCTCTTCACCGGCCTCGACACGGCCAAGGGTCTTGCCGCAGCTTGGAACATTCCGCTCGTCGGTGTCCATCACATGCATGCCCACGCCCTAACGCCCAGGCTGGTCTCCGCCCTTGCCCAGAAGCAAAAGCCGTGCAAATCTTCTTTGACCGGCTTTTTCCAGTCATCAGCAGTTGCCCCTACCGAGCCTGAGTTCCCCTTCCTGTCCGTCCTAATCTCTGGCGGCCACACGCTGGTCATCAGCTCGGAATCCCTCACCAAACACCGCGTGCTCGGGTCAACCACCGATTGTGCGATTGGTGACTGTTTGGACAAGGTCGCGAGGTCGATAGTGCCTCCGCTTCTCCTTGAGAAATCTGGAGACACTATGTACGGCCGCTTGCTAGAGGGATTCGCGTTTCCCAATGGTGCCGAGGACTATAATTACCTGCCCCCGAAGAATAGGGGCGAGGAACTGGCCAGACGCCCCACGAGATGGGGATGGGCGTTCAGCGTGCCTCTTGCCGAGTCTCCCAACGGCCTGAGGTCCATGTCCATGGACATGAGCTTCACAGGCCTGCACACTGCCGTAGAAAGAGTTATATCCTTCCACTGGGATAAAGATGCTGGCAAGCTGAGCAAGCTCCGCAGAGAACCTGAGGAAGTAGACGAGGAAGAGCGGAGAATCATGGCACGGGAGGTCATGCGGGTGGCGTTTGAGCATCTGGCAAGCCGCATCTTGCTGGCTCTGCAGGCCGTGGCCCTGCGTGATCCCCAACTCGCAAGGACCATGTCTGTCGTCGTCAGTGGTGGCGTTGCGTCGAACCAATATCTAAGACATGTGTAAGTCCACCACCTTATCTCCCTCTCATTGCTTGACGCAACTCTGTTGATCGTGTCGCTCCAATCCGTGTTGGATGCGCCCTCCACATGGCCCGCGGGATAGCTTCATCGCGCAAGGGTGCTGAGGCACACCTCATACTGAAAGTACGAGCATCTAACACCCTGCCAACCTCATGCTGGTGGTCGAGAGAGGACAAGATCTGGAAAGTTCCAAGCAAAAGCCATTCCTCCAGCCGTCAATGCTTCCTGCAGTTTTCTCCCTCTTCCAGACAAGACTAACCTCTCCACTACTGCCGCCATTGGCAAACAGCCTCCAAGCTTTCCTCGCCGCCCGCGGCTACCCTTCCATCACCCTCATTTACCCGCCCCCAGCCCTGTGCACAGATAACGCCGCCATGATCGCCTGGGCCGGCATCGAGATGTTCCGCGCGGGCCACACCACTCCCCTCGTCTGCCGCGCCCTGCGCAAGTGGAGCTTGGAGGAGCTGCTGACACCGCCGAACGGGAATTGATAGCTCTGCAAATAGAGAGGGGTAAGTGAAAGGGAGAGAATGGTATGACGTCGAAGTAAAGGAGGTGGCGCGGGGAACGTGGGAAAGAAGTATAGGTCATTTCTATCATTTGCGCGTTTTGAGCGGGGATTGCGGGGAGGCACTTGCGTCCCGTCGGATGAAATTTTTGTTGGGGAAGGTAATCAAAGAGAAGGACGGTGATATATTTGGTGGCGCTGGTGAGTGCTCAAAGTAGGTCCATATTTCGGAGAGAGTGGGCTACTTGGTACATTCGGTCTTGCGGTGCTTTGGAAGGGGAAAAAGGGCATGATACCCGAGAATTCCAGCGATGAATGACACAACTTATATAACACCACTTTTGTACTCCTTCTCCTACAATTATAGTTTTGTCCTCATAGTTCCGCGGTAGTCCTTTCGCATGTGACGAATATCGCTCCAACACCAAAGAAAACTCACCTCAGTGCACTGCGGGGTATTCTCTAATTCTCTAGCCATAGAAAACCAACCCCGCATTACCAAATGCTCGGCCCTACAAATAATCAGCCAGAACATATGTCAGTATCATCTAACTTGCTTCTCCCGTACAGGAAAAAAAAGACCAGCAAAGAAAGGTATGGCGATGTTTTTTTTTAAGCTATGAACCTACTTCCAGTCACCCTCTCATTCTAAGCAAATATAAAGGGATTCCTCATCATTCTTAAAAGAACAATTCCCCGAATTTACCCTTTGCTCCCCCCTAAACCCTCACCCCCACCTTCCCGCATAGAAATCCCTTGCGAAACAAAATAAAAAAGATTCCTTGAGAGCACTACCTCCAGTTCCGGAACTCTCTTTCTTTCTTCTTTTTACAATGCACTGCCCTTGTCCCACGGTATGCCGGTAGCCTCCAGCAGCTCCGTCAGCGCCCTGGGCTCGCTCCGCAGCAAGTCCCACTGCCGCTCGGCCTTGACCATGAGCGTGCCGCCCAGCACGGTGCCGTTCAGCTCGACGACGCCGGCGGCATCGTCATCACCGCTACTCTCGAGCGAGGAGGAGCCGTCGGCGGTCTTGAGGAGGACGTCGCCGCCGCGCCGGCGCGGGGCGATGACCATGGCCTCGGTGGTCAGGGCCATGTTGTAGCTTATGGAGGAGCGGTTGTCGGATTTGGGGGTGTGCAGGGCGAGCGAGGTCGAGGGGTGCGAGTGGATGTACTTGCGGACGAACTCGACGGCCGTCGAGTGCAGCGCCGTGTAGATGGTGTGCAGCTCGGGCCCGGACGCGTTGGGCGGGATGCGCGAGGCGAAGTGCGCGAAGGGGATGGATGTGTCTGAGATGAAGCCGGTGGAGACTGTTGGGGGGGGAAAGGGGGAAGAAGGCGTGTCAGCTTCGTTTCTCTGGTTGTTTGTCCGGGAGTGAATCATGGGTGGGGGCAAGGTGGGGTTAGTAGTGGTGATGATGGCGACGGTGGTGGATAGGTGGGGTGATTGTTATGTGCTTGGTGTTATGGTGATTTCTCTGGGCAAAGGAAGAAAAGAAGTTCACGGACCAGAATGCGGAGATTTTAGAATGCGGTCTACGAGCAGGTCCCAGCCGTCGGTGTCCGGGCTGCTGCGCATACTGTCGACGGGCAAGAACTGCAGGTGGCGGTGCGGCTGGCTGGCGCCGCTGTGCTCGCCCGAGTTGAAGAAGGCGAACAGGCGGCCTCCGGCGGGCCCCTTCTTGGCCCGCTCCCACTCGGCCAGCGTGGCGTAGGTGGTGTCGAGGTCATCCTGCTCCAGCAGCTGCGTCTGCGGCTTGTTCTCCTTGGTGGCAATGATCAGGTGGTCACGGATCACGGGGTACTTGTTCAGCACCAGGATGTGCGACGGGTTTTCCGGCTCGGGCACCTGGGCGACGAGCAGGTCGTCGGGCGGGGCTTCGAACGGGTCGAACTTGGGCTTGGGCGGCTCATTCTCGTCGGCGGGCTTAGGCGGCGGGTTGCTGGCGGAGGGCTTCTTCGCGAGGGCAGGGCAGTAGCGGAGTTGGAACTGCGCAGAGGACGGGCGGAGTTAGGAGCGGTGGTTCTCTGGTTGTGATTGCAATGGCGGGGCGTTCGGCTTGTCTGTGGCTCCGAATCGTCTGGCGGCGGCTCTACTTACGCACCGGTACTCCTGAGGTGGTGCGGATGACGCAGACTTGGGTAGCGGAGAAGGTCAGGCTCTGCTTCTCCGCAGCTGAGGTGAATTTGGCGTCGACGAGAGCAGGGAGGGGCTGCTCGAGGTGGAGGAAGCGCATGGTGTCGGCCGGGCGCAGAGGGAGGCCGGCGAGGGCGCGCAGCGGAAGAAAGTGAGGCGAACGGCCGCCGGCTTTGGCTGTGGAGGCGGCTAGGCAAGACCAATGAGCGAAAACGCGAGTCGTAGGAGACATCCAAAGTGGGCAGCATGTGGGTTTTGAGGAGGTTGTTGTATCCCGGACTATGACGAAGCGCGCCCGGGCCGGTCCGCGACGAGTGCGTCACCACCATCAGCCCCTCCTCTCCCTGGTCTCCATGGTTTTTTTTGGGTTTAGTCGGCAATAAATTTCCTGCTATCTGACTACACGTACTGCTGTTGGGTGGCCGCCGTATCCGCCACGCTGCCGCCCGACCCTGCAAGCCAGTGCTTCTCGCTGAATGCCGAATCCACGCTGTGCAACAATGCCGAGCACCCGTCCACAAAAAAGAGAGAGTAAAAAAAAAGGCCCCGCCGATTGCGCTGGAAAAACACAGAATGAACCCGTGAACCGCTCGTCCAGAAAAGGAAGCATTACAAACAAACCCAACCAATGAAATCACAAGCCCGCTCATGCAAGGAGCTCCACCCAGACAAGCCATCCAAGCAAACATCAGACGGCTCGGCGCGTTCACTGGGAGATGCACCGGCAACGGGCCGTCCACGGTGGCGCCAGCTCACTGCATCCCCTGGATCTTCAGCCACTGCTTCTTACACGTCGCGTTCCCGAAATGGTACGACCCGTTGTTGTTGTAGATGTACTCGGCCACCTTCTTCCAGGGCACCTTGTTCGCGTCAATCTCCATCTCATCGACATCCATCTCCGCCGCATCCGTGCCCGGGTACAGCGACGCCGCCATGAGCATCTTCACGCCCTCCCGGAGCAGCTGCACCTATTTTTGGCCCGCAGTAATTAGCTTTCCTCGCCCGCCCCTAAATAGCAGGTCGACGACACTCACGTCTTTGGCCGTCCATAGCGGCTTGCGTACCCGCTCCTCGCGACACTTTGTCAGCGTCCGGAATCGGCCCCTGAGCGTCGACTCGGCCTCCGTGAATCCTCCCTTCTCCCTGATCTGCCGATACGACATGCCCGCGTTCTTCCATCGCACAAGCAGGTCGTCCTTCTTGACCCTCTTGCCGTTGACCCTGGTGTAGCCGTCGTCTTTCGGCGGTGGCGGCGGCGACGGGGCCCATTCCGCCGTCGTCCCAATCTGAGAGGGCAGCATGGCGAAGCGGGCGTTGTGCTGCGTGTGTGATTTCAGGCTCCGCTGGGAGAGGTTCGCCCTGCTCGCGTTGTCGGCGCGCGCGTGCCTCTGCTCGCCCGGGTAGCTGCTGGATACGTCCTCCCAGTCGGATGCGGGCGAGGCTTGCGAGTAGGTCAGAGCGGGCATGGGCATGCTGCTGGAGTCCAGGCTGCTGCAGAAGCTGTGGTTGCCGAAGCCGACCCGCGCGTCCGCGGGGATGGTCGGCGAGATGGGCGACGCGTACTCGCTCTCGCTGGAGAAACCGCTGTCGCCGTATGTCTGCCATTCCGGCCATGTCGGAGACACGGAATTCGTGGAGGCATCGTGTATGGAGTCACAGACGTGGGTTTGAATCGGCAAGTGCGTTGCTTGGGTCATTGCCGCCTGCTGTGGTGGAGCTGTAGCGAGGCTGGAGAGGCGGGAGAAGTTTGGGTCCCATGAGAGCTGGGCAGGGCCGAAGGATTGCGATGAGATATCGGGGTATTGATTCATTGGGTCGAAAAAGTCCCAGGAGCCATCGTGCAAGGTCTGAGGAGCCACAATAGGTGAGTGGACGCTGGTCGCGCTAGAACAAGAGGGATTGTTTGTTGTCGAGGCATCGAAGGCCTGGTCAGCTGTCGAAGAAAAGGACGATGTCATCATCGATGGGACGACGGTTACTGAGTACTGGTTTAGATTGGGCTCCGTAAACCCAGAAGCGGTGGTAGAAGGTTGAAGAGCGTCAAAGGAACTGCTCTCAGTGAGTGGAAGCGGCCATGTCCTGGTCCGGAAGTGGGTTGCGTTGCTCTGTTGAGATGCTTGGCTAGACTGTGACGTGACGGAGGACTGCCGCGTTGGCCACCTGTTGCTCAAGCCGTTAGCTTGCCCATTGCTGGGAAGTGTATCCGCGATGGGCTGCGAAGCCAGCCGAGATGATGCGATGGTCCAAGGGTTTTGCTGAGAGCCAGATGGAAAGAGGTTACTGACGCCGGCGTCGCCGAGTGGATTGGCGCCGTTGAAGGCAACATCACCCTCGAACTTGAAGACGCCCTGGACAGGATTAAAATCAGCACGATGAGTATCCGCGTGTTGCGGACGTACATTCCAATCAGGACTGTTCATAACGGCTCGTGTCTCAAAGAGGCGGGGAGCCAGCTGTGGGGGAAAGTAATGCGGGAGGACGCGTTGGTTTTTCGGCAAGACAAAATGTGGCGGTAGGTCTGCGAGCCATTGTTGGGCGTTGGTAACATCCATATTTGTTTCTGCTCTGGTGCCGCGCCAGCTAGGAGCCCGTCGATGGGATTGCAGCATCCCGAGAGCTGTCGAAAGATTTCCCTGCTTCGGATCTTACAGCAAGCCCGCTTCACCGCCAGAAGAAAAAGGGCAAGACCAAGGGGGAAATTCCTTGCAAGCGATGCGGCTTTCTTTGTTGCGCTGGCTGGTTCCTGTAATATAATGTTGATGAAGTTGCGGCTAGGGACGGTGCATGTGAAACATGGTCCTATCGTGGATGGTGTTGACCGTGGTGGTAGCCACGTTAATGGGGACTTGCTGACCGCCTCACCTGGAATTCACCGTAGGGCTGCGTGAACAAGCCGGCAATTTAGTCCTAAGGTCCTGAAAGCCTTATATCCGCAGAGGTTCTCCCGCTCCTCTCTGGGCACAGCAAATAGCGTAGTTGAAACGGAAACTGTGCAGCGCTCCTCTACGCTGATGTGTTGTCACCGTCCACAGGAGATGGCTCTGGTCCTGATGATGCGCAATCTGATGGGTGAAGTCGTGCTGGCACACTTATCAGCAGAACAGCTAATCGGAGAAGATGCATGTAGCCCGCACCTGTTCTCAGATTATGCAGAAGCGATGATAGTGTGCTGGATGACAATGAGTACTCGGTCAAGCCGTTGCAATCATGCGTCTGTGTCGATGCTGTGCGGAGCGACGTTCGTCTTGACAATAGCAAACAACACAGCAGCGATTGCAGGCGGTAGTTGAATCGCCAACGATTCCCGGAAGGCAAGATTGAGAGATGGAAAAACTCAGATTAGGAGGGGATCGAAGCAACACAAGAAAACAGAGACAAACCGCCACCCAAAGGAAGAATTGCGTCGAGGGTCAGTCAGTGAGGAGGATGGTTCCGCCTCATTCCACTCAACGGAGAATAGGCTTCCGCTTAAGACATTTTGCCAACATCCAGATTAACGTCGACGGAGATCAGCTCAGAGGGTGCCCCCGTTTGACGCCGCGCGGGACAATCTTCCCCCCTCATGCACGGCCGCTGAACTACGAAAGGCGTCTGTGCATGGCGTGACCAAGGTGCTGCAATCGAGTACGCGGGAACGAACCGCAAAACAGTAGCCTCTCATATTGGTTACGAACGGGTTGTGGGCGTGGCACCAAGGCCTTTGGGGAGATCCAAAAGAGCAGAGGCAGGGTATGGCGCAGCGTAAAAGACTTGAGAGAAGCGGCTGTGGGTCACTTGAGACCCGCGGACCCAAGTGATGCTCGAGGCCGTTGCCAATATTATCAAAGCGAGCGGCATCCTCTTTGATTCAGAGTATCAGATTCTATGGCAGACTGTAGATCATTGGTATGTACCCAGCGGCCTTCCTCTGCGAGAACCTGCGCTGCCTGTCAGAGAGTGTTATCTCTTCGAGAGGCCGGGCTGAGCTGGGAACTGGCCCATCAATGAGGATATGAAGGCAAAAAGAAGGCTGACGACCAGGGGCGGACCAGTGGTACGGCACACTGCAGTTAATCCTGGTCAGCTAGCAAGTGGCATCTCCAGTATACCGTGTAACTACAGTGTCTTCAACACATGCGGCTTGGTCCATGCGCAGGGTTAGTGTTTGTAAACTCACAACCCAAAATCACTTTGGAAAACTTTTGATTTCAATGTTCGCTATACTGGCGTGGCAAATAAGAGATCGGGGCTACAGCGGGAAACCCTGGTATTCAGAACAACTCATCATACTCTTTCGTGAACACGCCTTCCTGCACCCGAAAGCGGGGGAACGAATGACCACGCAATTATCTGAAAAGCAGGAGTGCCTCAGAACGTTCCCTATATGATGAAATGCCTGTGAGACACCCCACGTGCCTCAGCCAGAATTCACAACGTCGTCGCTCTAAATGCATGTCAAGCCACGCGAAGTCAGCCGCGAATGATACCTCGCATCGTGCTGGCCAAGTTGGGGAAAACGGTCTTGCGTGTGTGAGGTCTGCAGTCGCTGTCAGAACAAGCCACCGACATCTACTCCCATCGCACAGGGCAGCGGAAAAGCGCATACGCCACTGCCGACAGTAGCAAGATAGAGCCCCTGTCCCTGCACACATCTTGCACAACCTTACCGACAGCCCGGCCACCCACCGCTACGCGCATCAGGCGCATATCAATGATCGCAGCCGGAATTAGTTTTTTGTTTCTCCGTCCCGCACGCGCACAACCCTGTTCTTGCCAGCCAAGCATATAGGCGACGCAGACACGCCGCAGCAACGGACGGCAGCTGCAGCTGGCAGGAGTGCCTGCCCGGCGGATCTCATAACCCGTTGTTCCGACGGCTGGCGACGATAGAGTAAGGGGAATATGACAGGCAAGGATGGGGGCTTGCGCTTCCCCGAAGGAAGGGTGCCGTTTGCTACGGGACAATGCTTGCTGCTGTATCCGCAAAATGTCTCGCAGCATATGCCAGCTGGCAGGCGCCGGCTGACTCCCCATTGGAGAGGAGCGCACGTCCCTAGGCACACCACCCTCCCATTACCAGCTTATGTGATGCGCGGCTGGTCGGCAGGTCGGCTGCCTTGGCCTGGGTCGCGGGCAGGGCCGATCCACGTCAATGCTTCGCCTGCGTCAGACTTGTGCATGCCTGCAAGTGCGGTGCAGAGTTCCCTTGAATCGGAGTTGAGCTGCCAATGACAGAAAGCTTGGCTGGGAATGTAAAAGCGGTGGTGTGTGAGTGAGGCGGCGGGGGCATGAGAGTTCAGTCGGTGGTTACACAGCCAAGAGGGCTTTTGCCGTGATGAACCGGGCTGACGTCGCAGAGAGCTGAGGCAAACTGGTTGGGGACAGACTCTGCTGCCCCTCGGGATTTGTGGTGTTATGCCACCGGAGACGGCAGCAATATAACCCCGCCTTGCACGAATAACTCTCAGTGGCTATACGCGGGCTTTCGAGATTCATGAGGGATTGTCAGACGGCATAATCATTCCCTGCGCTGTTCAGAGCTTCGCTTCTCCCTCATCGAGAATCTGAATATCGCTGAAAGGGATCCCTAAATGTTGCCACATGTAGTGAACCCTTGACCGTTATCGACATCCCTCTTCTATAGTCGAGAATCAACTTACCTGTCGCTCCCAAAAAAGGCTCCTCTTCTCCTTTATCACTTCTCGCCCAAAAGCACGGACAACCAAAAGGCGCCAAGACCCAGCGCCTTCTGGGTGATTGCTGACAACCTGCCCCCGTGCTTAGGTGATTAGGTGGCTTCCACGATCTACTTCACCTCTTCTGGCGGGAACTGACGAGCCAGTGCCTTCCCCAAGAGAAATACGAGGCCAGCTTTTGTGAACTGGCGTTGTGGCTGGAACCAAGATGAGTAGCGTGACAGGGGAGACTATGGCAGACGTTTACTAGTAGAGAGAGGATGGGGGAAAAGTGGAGTATGTTGACTTTGGGGCAGTCAAAGTAGAGCTTGGCGTGCTGAATGTCGAAGTCGGAACACTTAGCCTTTGGTAAGAAGCGTCCGCGACGGGGTTTTTCCTGTTCAGTGCAGACATCGTAAGCGGAGGATATCACCTGCGATTGTGGAAATAGCCAATATACTGCTGCCGACGTTGATCCCACCAAGGAATACCGGGTGCAATCTTCACGACACCATTACACTCAAGGCCTGCTCCAGATTTAGAAGGGGGAGGGGAGGGGAGGTTGTCCTGATATCAACGTCTTGGGCCGCCAGGGCCGCTCGGTTCCGAAGAAGGCAGAGAAGGGCGTAGTGTACGAATAAGGTGATGCTTTGACGTGTCAGTGGCATTCCGCGGCTCGGCGTGAGTAATCAAGACTTACCTACCGCAGTCGAAGTAGAAATCTATGTATCTTGCCTCGCACAATACAATGGATGGCGTGATGGAGGCGGACAGGAATGCAAGTAGTGAGGTGAGTAAAAGTAATCTGGGGAAGAGGCCGGGGGCGGGGGCACATCACAGGCCGAGCTGAGGCCGAGGCTGCGCTGCCGCCGCAACATCCGCCCTCTCGTTCACGCGTTCGCGCCATCAACACTTCGCCAAACGCACAACAGCTCCGTCGGCATGGAGAATGCCCGTTTCCAGCTCGCAATGCCATGTGTGCCTGCCCGGGGGCTTTCGCGGGGTTGCCGAGGCATTGAGAGTTGGCGCCATCACTAATCATTCCCTGGCCTATTCAACCACCGAGCCGACGTGGTCGCAACGCCCCCATCCACCACCATTTCGCCGAGAAGCACCTGCGACGTGCTGCTTGTAGCTGCAATCTGCCATAAATATCTCATATCGGCGTGACCTGTTGGAAACCACAACCGTCAAACACCGGACCTTGCGGGAAACACAGCCCACACAATGAGCAGCTCGAAGCAAGTAGCCCTTGTCGTCGGCGCCTCCAGAGGCATTGGCCGCCAGATCGCCATTGACCTCGCCAGAAACGGATACAGAGGTGAGTCTATCGTGCTCGAACGCCACCCGCGCAAAGCAATATTCTGAGATGAACAGTGATCGTGTCCGCCAAAAGCACATCGGACGCGTCCAATGTCCACCCGTTCCCGCCGGACCCCAACTCTCCACAATCGACAATCAATACTGTGGCTCGAGAGATCCAGGAAGCCGGCGGGGAGGCTGTAGCTATTGCTGCCGACACTCGCGATCCTGAAGCTGTGAGGAGCATGGTCGACCAAGCTGTGGCCGTCTTTGGACGCTTGGATGTTCTTATTTACAACCCCGGCGCTATTTGGTGGGCTTCGGTCGAGAACACTCCCTTCAAGCGTTTCAAGTTGATGCAGCAGGTGAACGTTGAAGGCCTGTACGCCACCGTCCAGGCTGCGCTTCCCCACTTCAAGAAGCAAGACTGGAAGGGACGGATTATCGTCATCAGCCCTCCTATATATTCGCGTTTCTTTAGAGGAAAAACCGCCTATGCCATGGGGAAGGTTGCTATGAGCGTGCTTTCCAAAGGCTTGGCAATGGACTTTGTGCGGGAGGGCAAGAAAGACATGGCAATTTCAAGCCTGTGGGTTGCCACTGGTATTGAGTCCGCCGCCACTGTTGGCAGTGAGGATGAAATACGCAAAGACTTGAGAAAGCCGGTAAGCTCACTGATTCCTAACCTGTTCCCCTGGAAACACTAAGCAAGGACAAGACAATCGTCTCCGATGCCATTCTGGCTATGCTTCGGGCCCCTACAACCGAGGTCAACGGCCTTCTCGATGTGGACGAGGACTTCCTCCGCAAAACGGGTGTCACCGATTTCTCAAAGTACAGCCTGGTCCCTGGCGCCTCTCCGAGGAGAATTATGCCAGCAGAATTCCCCGACCTCACCGTAGCAGAGCAAGACGACGAAGGCCAGCGAATGGACAGCACCAAAAGGAGATCATCAAGAATGTAGAGCGTGGCACGATTCCTGACCGAGCCCTGTGCCAAGTTGCAGAGCGCTCTGCCAAGCTTGAAGTCGACTGTCTGATACTCAATGCTACGCCTTCAATCTATCGCCAAAATTACGCAAACCAGCGACTTTTTTGATCATGTGTTCCATCTCATCCGATTTATGTGCGTCACTGTAAGGCTTTTACCAGGAACAGTTTTATCATCACGTATTCCAACGAAGATTGAGCTTGCCAAGTTGCTTCAACGTGATACAGTGGAGTCTTTCCTTACTTGTGTTCCCTCGAAACCTTGGCAAGGCCATATCGTGCATTTCTCATATAACAACGGCAGTGTTTGCCACGACACCAAGCATTACAATCTCTCCTTAGAAGTGTCCAAGGGAGTCTACATTCCGCCGCGTCAACAATTTCTTTTCCATTCGACCCGTGCGCCTCGCGTGGTGCGTTTTTGGGGAGTGGAACAAAAGCTGGTACTCCTCCTGCATTGGGCATGTCTCTGAATCATCAGAGCCTCCTCTTCGTTTGGGGCGTCCTGCTGCGGCTAGGCTTCAGATTTTCCATTCGTTGACCGAAAAACATAACAGCCATTCGCTTTTTGGTGGAGCCATTAAATACCACAAAAGACCGTACTAACCAATAGGTTGCCGGGCGGCCGTCCATGATGGGCGCTACCGACGGCATGTCCTTCGGGGCGCAGATAAGTACCATTGTCCTTATGTATTTCTCGGCCCTCGTGGCAGCACTGCCAGCACCATCTGGGGCTACTCCATCATCTTCAGCCACCGGCGTTGCTGTACCTACGGGGCTCGTCAACGCGTGTCCCACTGCCGACGGAGGCTATTTTACCGGCCAGAAAGGTTTCCACTATCGGCTCCACTGTAACACGGATCGTCTGGGCGGCGACTTGTACGCAGTTTACGGCCAACCAGACATTTCTGCCTGTGTTTCGCTTTGCGATGCTGAACCAGCTTGCGTCGGATCGACTTGGGAGTTCCCTACCGCGGACGTTCGAACTGGTGGCGGTATCTGTTATCTGAAGTCCTCTCTGGTGCCAGAATCAGTCGACCACACCGTTGATGTTGTTTTTTGCGAAGATTGTCCGGGTATCCAGTGTCCTAGCAGCAATGGGACAACAGCCTGGTCTGGCGGAAAGTCCTTCACGCTGCTTTGCGACAAAGAGCAATACGGTAAGTCTGCCGAAGCAACGAACGCAGCCGAGGGACAGCTCATAATGGCCTTCCAGGTAGCAATTTGCAGGATGTCGCCAACCCCATATTTGGTCAGACTATTTCGAGTTGTCTGCAAGCTTGCGGAGCTAATCCCGACTGTGCCGCCGTAACTTTTCAAGGAGGCACATGCTACCTGAAGAGTGCGAACCCAGTCAACATTGCAACGGCGAACGGATACACTGCTTGGATCAATTTGGGCGGCGGAGCCACGAGTTCGTTAGTTCCGAGACAGGCGTCTGGAACAACAGCAACGACGCCTGCAACTGCCACTACGCCGACAACAGTGACTACTGCGACAACCGCCACGTCGACTGCTGGAACAACTGGCTTTCAGTGTCCTGCTAACGGCAACAGCGTTATTCGTACTCCAAATGAGGCTCAATTTCAGCTCATTTGCGGCAGGTCAAGCGGTGGTAGGTTTGCGATTTAGACGCCGGTATTTTAAAGTACTAACAACCACAGCAAATCCCATCGGGACTGCGCCAGGTGTCAACTACCAGGATTGCGCTAATCAGTGCGCTGTGATAAGCCAGTGCCAGTCAGTGTCGTTCACCAGCGGCACATGTAGTTTCAGAGACACTGCCACTCTTGACCTGACGGGCGGCGACTCCTTGGCCAGACTGACAACTGCACCAAGTCCAGCCAGTTGTTCAGCAGACAATCGAAAAGTCTTTGTAACTGGCGGATACTCCTTTCAGATCCGATGTGCATCGGCCGGCGGCGGTAACTATCCTCCGCGACTATCGCTGCCACTCGTTAATAAGGTATTCAGGAACAACTCTCTCCACCACCCCTTCGACCAATCTTGAAGACTGTGCAGCACAGTGTGCGGCGAACAGTGCTTGCAATTCGGGTACATTTTCTGGCAGCTCTTGTATACAGAAGACTGGCAGCACCGCTACAAGTAGTACAGGCAACATTACTGTTGTGAAGCTCGACCGGGCTCCTGCAGTGTCTTCTGCCACAACCGCAACCACGCCGACCACATCGACCACGCCTACTACTGAAACTACTCCAACCATAGCTACTACGCCGACTACAGCTACTACAACCACGTCTACCACGCCCACAACTGCCACTACTCCAACCACGGTCACAACACCGGTCACAGCGACCACACCGACTACGTCCACGAGCTCGCCATCTTCCAGCCCTTCAACGGGACTTACATGTCCTCAAAATGCAGGCGCCACTCGGCAATTCAACGGAAGGACATTCACACTTTCGTGCGGTGTTGAGCCTGGTGGAAGTCAGAACTTGCCCGGCAGCTCGTCAAAAGCCGTTGGGAGTATGGAGGAATGCTTCGCTTTTTGTACAAGTCTGCCTAACTGCGACGTTGCGCTCCGATATTCGAACGGCTTTTGCCAGGCGAAGAGGAATTTCAACGGCGAAAAAAACCCTTTGGCTGGCGCAGCAGTTCTAATCGCGAACACTCCATCCCCTCCAGATGGTGCTGCCGCAACGACTTCGTCTACTACCGGCAGTACGTCCGCTACGACGAGAGTTACCTCATCGACCAGCAGCGGGACTTCCTCCGTCGGAAGCGGAACGTTATCAACCAGCAGCGCAAATTCATCAACCGGGAGTGGAACCTCGTCTACCGGTGGAAGCGGGGTCTCAACAACTGTTTCATCCACGGTTAGTGCGACATCATCTACTGGCAGTTCTAGTTCTACCACTAGCACTGGCACATCGTCAGCCTTGTCAATATCAACTACTACTACCGCCAGCTCTTCCACGCCTACAGTGCGTCCATTGATCTGTCCTGGTGATGCTGGCCAGAGCCGAACAGTTGGCGGAAAGATATACTACCTCTATTGTGATGTCCAACCCGGCGGAAGTCAGAACCTCCCGGATCCGTCTTCAATAACTGGCGTGTCAGATACGGACAGCTGCCTCAAATATTGCACAGATAAAGGAACTAGTGTCTGCGATGTAGCTATCCTGAACAATGGAGTATGCCAGGCGAAGAGGAACTTCAACAACGAGCTGAACCCTTACCAGGGCGCACAAGTTATGATGGCGAGACCACCTTCATCCACTTCCGCTTCGTCCGCGACGGGTTCTGTGACGTCTTCGACATCCATCTCAACTACCACCTCCACCGGCTCAACCCTATATTCCTTTTCTTCGACAGCGTCTGGCTCAAGTTCGAGCAGCTCTACAGTCTCATCCTCAACCCCGACTTCCAGCCAGAGTTTCAGTTGTCCGCGTGACAACCTTGCACAGTATACTATCAATGGCCGCCCAGCTCAAGTTCGATGCGGGCAGGAAGTCCCTGCAAGCAACCTTGACTCTTCTGGAGCACCCTCAGGAGATACCACTCTCGCAGCATGCTCAAAACGCTGCTCAATGACCTCGGCATGTTTCGCGGCCGTTCAGCTAGGCACCAGCTGCTATCTGAAGACTGCCAATGGACCTATTCAGCCTAACTCTGCTGTCGACTCTGTAGTCTTCCTTGATAGCAGTGGAGCAACCAGCTCGTCGCGATCTTCATCTACCGGCTCAAATTCGCAGTCGGGAAGTTCTACTGAAACCTCAAGCGCTACCACAGCAACCGTCTCCTTGATCTCATCCACGCCATCTGGTTCACCTAGCTCCACGTCAAGCTCGGATACCGGATCCGCAAGCCTCACAGGTACTTCTAACGCATCCAGCTCGTCAGGCTCTACTTACGCCCAGAGCTCCACTACCATCAGTAACACAGGCACTTCGACTGTTAGCTCAACCACCTCTCAGGCGACACCCACAGCTTCGTGTTTGCCAAGCCCTGGCCTTCTCTACACCTCTGGAAACAAGCCTTTCCGCATTATATGCGATACGGACAATGGCGTGGCGAGCTACAGAAATGTTGATAATCTGCCCAATTCTGCTGCCTGTGCCGATGCTTGCGCGGCCGACTCCAGGTGTTTGGGCGCTAGCTTCACGAGCAGTTGTTACTTGAAGGACGCTCCTGGCACTTTGACTCCGAACGGCCAAGGCACGATATTCATCAAGCTGATCACCAATCCCTCCGAATCTAGCTCGACGAGCACGGCCGGCCCCACAAGCGGATCTACATCTTCAAGCTCCAGCTTGAGGGAATCGAGTACAGAGAGCGGCTCACCTTCCACTCACAGCACAAATTTGAATTCGAGCAGTTCGCTTTCTATCAGTGACTCAACCTCCACAGCCAGCGGTAGCAATACCAGTGGCCCCACGTCTTCAAGCACGAGCTACGGAAGTACTGGAACATCTTCAAACATTGCGTCCTCGAGCTCTCTTATTCCATCTACTACAACATCTCCTCCCACTGTTACCACGGGAACACCTAGTAGTTCTACTACTACAGGAAATCAATCTTGTCTTCCGTCGCCAGGCCTGCTGTACACCAATGATGGAGGCTCATTCAGATTCATCTGCGACACTGACAATGGCGTGGGAAGCTTCGACAATGCCCCGGCAGCGACTAATCCCGCTTTGTGTGCCGATGCATGCGCGAGAAATAGTAGATGCCGTGCTGCTTCTTACAGCTCTAACTGTTATTTTAATGATGACCCAGGAACGTTAGTAAGCAGTGGCGTTGGTACCATTTTCATCCAACGGGTGGAAAATTCAGGGGTAAGCTCGACTAGCTCGAGCAGTGACTCGGGGTCAAGCAGTAATTTGGGCTCCAGTACCTTGAGCTCAAGCGCCTCTAGTCTGGGGTCTTCGACTGTTTCGACATCAGCCTCCGGTAACTCGGTATCGGCGAGTTCAAGCTCGGCCTCTCGTACTTCGGGGTCGTCAACAGTTTCCACAACATCGTCTATGACGGCTTCGACTGCGACAGCATCTCCGACCAACTTTACGGCATGCCCGGGCGCGGACCGTCAGCAGATCACCATCGACAACAAACAATTCATAATCCACTGCTCTTCCGATAATGATATCAACTCTTACACAGATTTTTCCTCCGACAGCATCAATGACTGCGCAAACTTGTGTGCTCTTGATTCTCGCTGCCAAGCAGCGACTTACACGAATCGCTGTTACCTCAAAGCGTACGTAGGAATAATCAGTGGTGGTGCCGGTACCAATGTGTTTCTCGAGCTGGTGGGTGGCACAAACGGACCATCAGCCATGAGCACGAGCACGTCAACCTCGGGTAGCATTACAGCGACCTCAGCTATTTACAGCTCTTCGGACTCATCGGATTCCAGCGCTTCAAGCACATCTACTGGAGCCACGCCGACGGCAACTACAATCATGTGGTCTACTTCATCTACTAGCTCAGCAGTTTCGGCTTTCTCGAGCACAAGCACTTCCCCGAGCACAAGCACTTCCCCGAGCGTAAGCACTTCCTCGAGTATAAGCGATTCCTTGAGCACAAGCAGCTCCCCGAGCACAAGCAGCTCCTCGAGCATAAGCACTTCCCCGAGCACAATCAGTTCCTCGAGCGCATATACCTTTTCTAGCCTCACTAGTACAGGCAGCTCTAGTACCTCAGGCTCGTTTATCAACGCTAGCCCTTCTATACCAACCACGGCAACTTCAGTTTGGAATACTGGAACAACTACAACGGTACCATCGACTCCGACCTCTGCCGCCTGCCCCGGCGCCGACGGAAGCACATACCAAGTAGGCACTAGATGGTTCCGTATCCGCTGCAATGCAGACAACGACCAGCAGAATTACAGGGATGCGAACGCAGGCAGCCTAGGAGAATGTCTCATGCTCTGCGGAGTTGATCAAGATTGCCAGGCAGCAACTTACACAAATCACTGCTACCTGAAGAGGGAAGTAGGAGTAATCTCCCCGAACAGCGGGACATCTCACTTCATTTACCTGGTGCCAAATTTCACCCCATCTTCGGCATCTTCTACTGTTGCCAGCCCTCATGGAACATCTGATACCGTCACTACTTCACAATCCTCAAGCAGCGCAGAACCTACTGGCTCGTCTACTGGCGCCTCTCTCACGGCGAGTACTACGATAAGTCCATCTTCGAGCTCTTCGGCCTCTACTGAGTCATCGAGTGCAACATCTTCTTCACAGTCTCCAAACACTTCCGTATCAACCAGTACCCCAGCAAGGACCTCAGGAACATCGACTGTAATTTCCTCGTCTTCCGCATTTTCAGGCACTCCTCCCTCCACCGGATCGACAGGTAATACCTCTGGAACCTCTACTTCCGTGTCAACCGCAACAGCGACATACACCACGCCAAATTCTACTGCAACCCCCTCATGCCCTGCATCGGATGGCCAAACCTTCGTTAGTGGTGGGCAAACCGTTCGCGTGCGGTGCAACAGCGACAATCCGAGTGGTGAGTATTAGTGGCGGTCCATGAAAAAATCGCCTAACTGACGAGCTGCAGTGCAATCTTATGATAGCCAAGATGCAAGCAACATCTCTCAATGTGGTATGATCTGTGCATCTGATCCCACTTGCGAATCGGCTACATTTACTAGCCGCTGTTATCTGAAGCACACTCTGGGTACTATTGAAGACAGTGCTGTGGGAACTGTCGTTCTGGAGATTATTCGCAACCGGCCCTCACTGAGTTCCACTTTATCCTCAGAAACATCTTTAAACCCTGAAACCTCATCCGCGTCTTCAGCTAGTACAATTTCACCGAGCACGTCGAGTTCGAGTAGTTACACTACTCAATCTACTACAGCACCTATCTTTGGATCTAGCTCAACTAGTCAATCCATTGGGACCGTATCCTCGAGTTTCAGCTCAACAGGTAGCGTAACTTCGACATCGACAGCCACCGCCGCACCAGCCTGTCCCGCGTCGGACAGCCAGCTATACACTACCAATGGTGTCACATTTAGAATATTATGCAACACTGATAACGATGGTAAGTAGTTATGAGTGGTACTTGGTGATGTGATGGATTGCTGACTTTGAATTCACAGTTACTTCTTATAACAATACCTCCGCCAACGACCTCGGCGACTGCGCTGATTTGTGCTCCGCTGACTTCAGGTGTCTTTCAGCCACTTTCACAAGCCGATGCTACTTGAAGTCCAGTGTTGGAAGTTCTAACTCAAGCGTCTCTGGTACGATACTCCTTGTTCGTATCACTTCTACCTCAACGCTGTCGAGAACGACTTCCAGTGGTACTTCCATCATCAGCTACGGGACCACTTCCAGTGACAGTTCCATCACTAGCTCTGGGACTACTTCCCGCGCTGGGCCAGTCACGACTTCCGGGACCATTTCAAATGGTGATTCTGTCACAAATTCAGGAACTACTTCAAGCAGTCAGTCGGCTACAACTTCAGGGACGGACTCGAATAGCAACTTCGTCACGACGCCTGGCAGTACTCTCTCCCTGAACTCCGGAACAACGTCTCTGACGACTTCAACGGCAACGTCTGGCGGCAGCTCCGCCACAACTCAGGGGACAATGTCGAGTGGTACTTCGCCCACAACTTCCGGAACGGTTGCTACTAGCAGCTCTAAAATATCCTCTGGGAATATTCCTGCAAGCAGCACGGGATCTGGGGCTACCACTGGAACGAGCACAATGACAATCTATTCAAGCTCAACTTGGTCGACCATAAACACTCCCACTGTTTCTCCTTTAGCACTCTCCTGCCCAGGTAGCGACGGTTATAGGTACACTGCTAGCAGCGGCCACGTTTTCATTGTCGAATGCTATGTGGACTACTCTGGGGGCAATATCCCAGTCAATCCTGCCGGCCCCAACTATGCCAGTAGCCTCAACGAATGTATCCAACAGTGCGACTCTTACACGGGCTGCATCGACGTGTCTTGGAACCCTGGGAATCCACCTGGTCCTTGCTACCTGAAGAATTCATTTGGAACTCGACTGGTGGACCAAAATAATGTCTGGGGAGCTCGCTTGGAGACGGCCACTTCGACTACGTCTTCGACCTCAAATCTGCAGCCAACCTACGTCCCCACGTGTCCTGATGATGATGGCTCGTACTTCACTACCGCTGGCGTGACTTTCCAGGTTGAGTGTTACACTGACCACTTTGGCGGTGTCATTGGCGGCCCTCTACAGGGAGTGACGTTCGATGGATGCATGAATGCATGTGCAACCTACAATCCGGCGCCGCAACCATGCGTTGATGTTTCGTGGACTCCTGGTCAAACATGCTACCTCAAATACGAGGTTGGCGATGCTAGCTACAATGAGGATATATGGGGGGGGACAGTAGTTGCGACCATATCGTCGACTGTCACACCGCTATCTCGCACGACGACTGTTTCTAGCATTAGCTCGCAAACTTCCACAATGACCTCGTCCACAACCACGAGGACTGGTGGTGGTAGTAACTCCGCCTCTACTCTTAGTAGCACAAGCAGCACAGGAACAGGAACAAGCATGACTGGCACTAGCGCCGGAAGTGGCAGTAGCTCAACGAACACCAGGATCAATACCAGTAGCATGGAAACTGGATCGACTGGCACTGGAAGTATCACCAGTAACACTGTATCTTCTGGAATCGTCACCGAGTCCGGACCAAGCGGCTCAACCGTCCCGACCTCTTCGATGAACACCGGGAGTAGTATCTCGACCTCAACTGGGAGCACAACATCTGGGTTGGTCTCGACGGGCGTCTCCACAGCATCGACACTATCTTCAACAAGCACACCATTCATTTACACTGACTACACAACGTCATCGAGCGCACCAACTACACCGCCCACCTCTGCTGATACATCGTCATCCACGAGAACACAAACCACGGTGTCGATGCTGTCCTCAACAAGCATACCCTTTATTTATACTGATTACTCAACGTCGTCGAGCGCGCCAGTCACATCCCGCAACTCCGCTAGAACACCATCGTCGGCTAGCACGCAGGCGGCAGAATCGACCACGGTCAGAGGTCTCAGTGGTACCACATCCAGCACCGGAACCACATCGATAGGAAGCACATCAACAAGTCTTGGCGCCACAAGTACCTCTACTGGATCAGGTTCTTCTGCAAGCGTTTCGACAACTGGAGCTATAATTGAATCAGAAAGTAACACTGTGAGCACCTCGACTGGCTCTATTTCCAGCAGCTCTTCTACCGGGTCAAATACCTCTTGGAGCACGCCGATGAGCAGGTCTAGTGTCATGAGCGAATCAGAGAGAAATTTGGGCAGCTCTTCAACAGTCCGCACCTCGATCACCAGCTCTACTCCAGGCCCCATCACTTCTAGCAACTCCGCAACTGGCTCCGTCTCAGGTGTCAACACCACACCTGGCTCGGAAACAACCACGTCAACAACAGGCTCAGGAACAGGTTCTTCTTCACCATCACTTCCATCTGAACCATCAACCGAAACCTCTACAGCTTCCATTTCTTCGACGGGTGATCTCTCAACTGGTGGTCCAACTGCCACGACTTCAACCGGTCTTCAAACAGGGTCCGGAACTTCGACGCCCGCAGTTCCTTCTGCGCCATCAACCGTAACGGACATTACATCCTCAACGAGCGGTTCTTCTACCAGAACTTCTTACACCGGAGGACCTTCCACTGAAGGGCCGACAAGCATAACTTCAACTGGTTCTCAAACAAGCTCCGGAACCTCGACTCTCTCAGCCCCGTCTGAGCCATCAATTGGAACCAGCACTGTGCCGTCGGCAAGCGGTCCCTCCACCAGAACTCTTTCAACAGGAGATCCTTCCAGTAGTGGGCCAGGTTCCACGATACCAAGTGGATCTTTGACAAATTCCAGTGGCTTTTCAACGCCTTTACTTCCTTCGGAGCCCTCCACCGAAACGGACACAGCTACTTCGACAGGAAGTCCTTCAACTGTGACTCCTTCCACGGGAGGCCCCCCCACAGGTACCCCGCCTACTTCAACATCGACAGGATCTCTCACCGGATCCAGCGGTACTTCACCGGTTTTGGTTCCATCCGAGCCATCTACTGGCAGTCCCTCCACTACAACCGGAAATCTTTCCACAGGCGGACCTTCAACTGGAAGTCCATCCACAAGCGATTCCGTCACTGCTACAGATAATTCGACATCGGTCGGACCTTCCACTGGTATGATTTCCTCGAGCACGCACTTAATGGGCAGGCCCTCTACGGGAGGGCCTTCAACTGGAGGACCCTCAACTGGCACGCCTTCATCTGGAGGGCCTTCGACGGGAGGACCATCCACTGGAAGATCCTCTACGGACGGCCCGTCAACGGGCAATTCTTCCACTGAAGGGCCCTTGACAGGCGACCAATCAACCGCTGGTCCCTCAACCGGCGGCCCGTCCACCGGAGGCTCTTCTACAGCTACAGATTCCACTGGCGGTCTTTCTACGACTGGTTCCTCTAGTGGTAGCTCGTCCACGAGCTCTATTCCCACCACTGGCTCCGCGTCTATGACGGAATCTGCACCAACGGTCAGGTCTGTTACCACAGGCTCGTCCACTTCTTCCACAGGATCGGTTCCAACAACTGGATCAGCCCCAACGGGCGGCTCTATCTCTATGACGGACTCTGTGCCGACTACAGGCTCCATGTCCACGGCAGGCTCGACTTCCCCTTCAGCATCCACCTCTTCAACAGCTTCTAACTTGTCAAGTCTATTAACACCCTCGACTGGAACTGTGCCAACGACTGGCGTGAACCCATCGACAGGGCAAACTCCAGAATCAACGTCATCTACAGGCATCGTTTCCACTGTAAGCCTTGTGTCTACGTCTGGAACAGGTCCTTCGACAGGAACAATCCCATCAGGCGTGTCGACCTCTTCATCTAGCTCTGTTCCGACATCGGGCTCGTCGACTGGTCCCGCCCCGACCACTGGCACAACGCCCACCGGATCTGGCAGCACGGCAACGGTACCCCTAATTCCGAGCTCGACTAGTAGTTCCACCAGCAGCGGCAACCCGCAGTCACCTGTATCAGGTTCAACCACCAAGAGCATGCTCAGCGCCTCAGCCGTCTCCACCACTGGATCAAGCCCCCCCAACACCTCCACCGGCAGCGGCAGCTCACAACCGCCCATCTCCGGCACCGCTACAACCTCCGCCACCCCAACCGCTTCTCCCACAACTGTCAGCTGCCCGGTTTCGAACGGCACGACATACCAGGCCGTCACGGTTCCAAACTCGGAATTCTACCTCGAGTGCGGCATCGACTACACAGACAACAACATCGACTTCCCGCCTGGCTACCAAATCCAGAAGCGCGACCCGATCCAGAACGTCAGCTTCTACGACTGCGTCGAGTTCTGTGCGCGCCTGTGTGACTGCGTTGACGTCACCTACTCCTTCTCCGCACGCACCTGCCAGCCCAAGAGCGCCTTTGGCCAACGCGTGCCCGTGCCGAACACCAACGACGTCATCAACGCGCGCCGCACGAAGCCCGGCTGCGTGTCTTCCTCCTCTTCTTCTTCGGCAGCGCGGGGATCGGGCACGCCGACGGTCTCGACGTACACGACGACACAGTCTGTTACGACCACCTTTACCATGACGGATGGCAGCGGCACGGTCATCGTGACGACAGTGATCACGACTGTGTGCTCGACTGGCACGGTTAGCGGCTCATCGACATACTGGACGAGTAGTATCACGTCATCTGTCGCGCCGGCTTTAACGAGCAGCAGCAGCAGCAGCAGCGCCAACACGTCTGTCGGCTCGGGATCGGGAAGCGGCACGGCCACCGCGATGCCAGCCCTCACTGGATTGATTTCGGGCGTGTCAGCCTGCAATACTGATCCGATCACGGTCTTCCACACCGTCTGGCCGAGCGGGTATTCCACGATGACGCCGGGTGCGAGCACGAGTGCAGGTTCGTTTGTGGCGATGAGGGAGAGGGCTCAGGGTGGAAGCTTGAAGAGAATAAGGAAGGATAGAGACAAAGGGCGAGCTTGAAGGAAGGACGGAAGCGAAGGGACGATAGTGGACAGAACTTGTGGGAGGAAGCAGATTGATTTTTGAGGGATCGGGGACGGATATTTTCTTATTTTTTTTTTCTTCTAAGAGTGTGGACCTGAGCCTGTGTTATCTTTTCATTGCATTTCATGTCAGGTGCGCATCTTTCTCGTTCGGAGGAGTGAAGATTTTAGGTTTCTTCCGGAGAGTGTTTTTGATTGCTTCTTTTTTTTTTTTCTTTTTTGCGATGTACCGTAGCTCGAGAGGTTAAATGGAGAGTAATGCCAGGATATTGCCCATTTCTTCACCGATACGCCGGGCCGCGGCACTTGGGAATGACTTCACGATGCACTTGATTTGTCTGCGCGTGGGATGCCAGGCCGGATAAGAAGGCAACTGATCGACGGAGTTCGCCGAAGGAGAGGCAGACGATAAAGGGCGAAGCGAGCTGGACATGGAAGGTCGGCTGGGGTCAGGGAAGAGCAGCGGGAGAATAGGGTCTTCTCGAGTCGTTTAGATGTCTTGGTCGGGCGATGAGGAAGCGCAGATGCCAAGGTGCCAAGAGGAGGAGGTAAGCGGGCGCGGCCAACCACAAGCTGCGGTCGAAGCACGCTGAGGCAGGATGCCTCGTGATGAAGCGCAAACGTCCCGCCCGGCCAAGAGCAATAATTCCGGGCGATGAGCTGCTTCCAGGGTCGCCAAGCACTCCGTCGATGCTGCTTGACCCGCCCGCCCAGAGGCATCCGGTCAGTGACAGCGCGGCATGCGGGCACGGGCAGCGCTAGATAACGACGCCACTGGCAAAAGAGGCGCGCCTGAGGCGCAAACTCCGCAACGGAAGGAGTCGAAGCGAGGCGCAGGAACCGGGCGCCCGTAGGATGCCGCGTTTACGGTAAGGGCGGGTGGCACGGCGTACGTAGCTAAATTATTCTGCGCTGCGAGCAGGGCCTCCGCTGACAGGGTGCCTGTGGAGGAGTCGGGCTCCCCCAGCTGTCCACCCTTATAAGCAGCTTACCCGGGACTCCAAGGTGCCTTTTCCTGTACCTCTCGTTGTCTGTGACAGGTCCCGTGGCCGCGCATAATTCCTCCCCGGTCGTTACCTCGCAGCCGGCCAATCAGAGTTGGAGCCAATTGGCGTTGAGTTGTCCAGTAAACATGGTCTTCATCCGCACGTCTACCGTTGCGGCCGCCATTGCTGCACTGTTTGGTGCCCGCTACTGTGAGGCTCAAACTTTCCAACGGCTCGGAGCCTGTCCGACACTTGGTATGTTTTGCATATTCCGGGGTGTTCACCGACCTGGTGGTTGGGCGGTGCCGGCCCCACGTGTTCGTCGTCACTGAATCCTTGCTGATCATTGTCGCTAGGTTGCATCTTCCCACCTGATCAGTATGCTATCCTCTGGGAGCCTTTTCCGATACTCAATCATGGATCGAGACTGACCTGTTTCTCGCAGAGCCGACTTCCTTGCTGGACAGTACTTCGACATCCGTCTTGAAGTGCATGCTCCTAAGAACGGTTCCCAGGCCATTGGTAGACCCGCCGATGAGAAGTTCACCTTCACCATCGCCAAGGTCGGCGATGACGGCGCTCGGTCTCAGGCTGTGAATGCTGCTGAGTACTTTGGTACCGAAGAACCGGAGCTTGAAAAGTGGGACTTCTCCTGGTATGAGGGTAAGTTGCTACGGAAGTCCGTGACATGGAGTCCTTCTGCTGACCTTAACAGATCTTTTTGCCAGAGATGCTGAGACGCCTTCCCTGGTCGATGTTGCTTCGAAAGCTTACCGCAAGGTTGCTTTGTACGAGCCGGGTGAATATGTCGCTACCTTGACTTACAACAACGGCACCCAAACCAGGGCGACCTGGCTGGTTCGCGACATCTCGGAGGTGCGTCGCACCAAGAACGTCATCCTGTTCATTGGTGATGGCATGACCACAAACATGATCACCGTAAGTCGATTGCCCCTGGAAGGAGGGTACCACGTTGCTAACGAGTTTGCAGGCCGCCCGTTTGATTGCTCACAAGCAGATCAACGGCAAGTACCAGACGCAGATGCAGCTCGACAAGTTCCCCGTATTGGGTCACCAGATGACGCACTCTCTGGACACCTTTATCACCGACTCTGCCAACTCGGCTAGCGCTCTGAACACCGGCCACAAGAGCTCGTCTGGCGCTCTTGGTGTTTATGCTGATTCGAGCGAGTCTCCTTTCGATGACCCCAAAGTCGAAACGATTTCTGAGATCTTTCAACGTATCTGGGGCGGCCACATTGGTATTGTCAGCACTGCGTTCGTTGCTGACGCCACCCCTGCTGCCATCAACGCGCACACTCGTAACCGTGGCACTTACGGCCAGATTGTCGATATGTTCTTGAACGGTAACACCAACTACACGTGGCCGAAATGGGAAAGCCCGGATGTCCTCTTCGGCGGTGGTGCAGAGCAGTTCTACAACTCCACCCGTGGTGGCCGGACCCACCTGGACAAGGACTACTACGTCGAGTTCGCGAACGCCGGCTATAACGTCGTCCTTGATAAGGACGGCCTTGAGGAGACTGCGAACGACACCAAGACCCTCGGTATCTTCTCTACTTCCAACATGGCGAAGTGGCTCGACAGAAATGTAAGTTGTTTCGACCTTGGCAAGATTTGTAAGAGATCTTCTGACGACGACAGGTCTACACTGCCAACTTGAACCAATCTCGCAGTCCCACCGGTGACAGATCGGCTGCTCTAAACCAGCCCGGGCTCAAAGAGATGACTCTCAAGGCCATTGACATTCTGACCGCTCGTTCGTCGGAAGATGACAAGGGGTTCTTCCTCATGTCCGAGGCTGCTTCCATCGATAAGATGATGCACGTGCTTGACTATGACCGCGCGCTGGGTGAGCTCCTCGAGCTCGATGACACAGTCAAGGCCACCGTCAACAAGCTCAAGGCGCTCGACCAGCTCAAGGACACGCTCGTCCTCGTGACTGCTGACCACGGACATGGCTTCGATGTCATGGGTAGCGTCGACACCAAGTACCTGAACGGTCAGCCAGACGAGCGCAAGAAGCGTGACGCCATCGGCGTGTACGAGCAGTCGGGCGAGTCGCAGTACGTGCTGACGGGCAACCTGACGTACAGCGAGGGCGTGCACTTCCCGCACAACTGGGATCCCCGCTACACGCTCTTCTCGGGCGTGTCGGCCAACCCGGACCGCAGGGAGAACTACCAGGTGCACAAGGACGGCCCGCGTGAGCCTGCGGTTGAGCTGGAGGAGGGCTCAGATGACTACACGACGAACCCGGAGGATGCTGTAGGCGGCATCAATCTTCCGGGCAACCTGCCTGTGGAGAATGACCAGGGCGTCCACTCACTGACGGATGTGCCGGTGTTCGCCATGGGGCCTTGCCAGGAGCTGTTTGGCGGCGTATACAGTAGCATCGACATCTTCTTTGGCATGGCAGAGTGCTTGGGCCTGAGCCGGACGAGCGCGAAGACGGGTGGTGGTGGTGATGATGATGACGACGACGACGACGACGACGATGATGATAACGGCGTCGTTGGTGTCTCTGTTGGAGCGGACGATGGCTGAAAAAAGGGCGGTCAGGATGATGGGCCGGATATGCAAAAGTAATGTTGATAATGTATATACACACGAGAATAATGCCAAGGCTACCGTTTCGGCGGGTTTCGTTTCAGCTCGTGTTGGGCGATGTTCTGGAACTCATCCGGGCCGCGGGCCGTGTCGGTAGATGCGCGATAGTCGTTGCCGATGGGCGCGGACATTTTGACTCGGCCAGACACCGGTGATCGGCCACGAATAGATTTTGCCTCGCCATGCGCGCGTTTGAGTAGACGTGGTGCCGGTGACCGAAGCGGGAGACGGCAGGCCAAGCTCAAAGAGGAGCGGGCGAGGACACGGCAGGCCGGGCGGTGAGAGGACGGGGAGGGCGAGGGTGGATGTTTGCGGGCGGCCTCGTGCAGGTGAAGTCACCCGGCGGCCGCTGCCAAGACCCCACCACATCGGACGGCAGGTGCATTCTTCACAGGCACAATCTTTTGTGTGCACACGACGTCCCGATAAACTTCCCTATCCACCACCCCGCCAGAGTGTCGCTCAGCCTGCCTCTGCACCTCCGCCCCCAGCTTCCACCGCTCCTTTCCGCTCTGCGCCCGCGACTACATGGCTGCCCGATAGCCTCCACGCCCGCCGAACTTTTCTAGCCCGACCACCGCACAACCCAACTCCCCAAAAACATCCTTCGCTGCCTGGAGCGCACGGCATCGCAGGCTTGCAGCACCCTCGGCGGCGGCAGGATGGAGGCCCAGGTACTGTCTGCTCCAAAGGGCCCCGCCGTCTAGCCCGCGCTGACTCGCAACCGATCCCAGGTTGAAAATGCCATCCAGATCGCCTGGAACCCCGCGGCCGACAACGAGCTCAAGACCCAGGCCATAAACTTCCTGAACCAGCTGCGCGCGGAGCCCGCCCAGGCCTGGCAGGTCTGCCTCTCGCTCTTCACCCGCGACCCGCGTCCCGACGAAGTCGTGCGCCATTTCGTCCTCGAGGTCGTCAACAATGCCGTCCAGACCCAGCACCTCGACCTCCAGAGCCTCGTCTTCATTCGCGACAGCGTCATGCAGTACATTCGCACTGTCTACCAGAACCCCGCGTCGGACCAGATCGACACCGCCCACATCCAGAACAAGATAACCCAGACCATCACCTACCTGTTCACCGCGCTTTATGCTCAAGGCTGGGAGTCGTTCTTTGAGGATTTTCGCGTGCTGGCCGGCGAGGACAATCTGCCCGCGACCATGTTGTACCTGCGTGTGCTGAACTCGGTCCATGACGAGATCGCTGATGTGCTCATGTCGCGCTCTCCCGACGAGTCGAAGCGCAATGCCGAGCTCAAGGACCTGGTTCGTGCCCGGGATGCTCAGAACATCTCTATCGCGTGGCAGGGCATTCTTAGCAGGTGGCGGCAGACGGATCTTAGCCTTATCGAGATGTGCCTGAAGACCATTTCGCGCTGGGTTAGCTGGATCGACATCTCGCTGGTCGTCAACGAGGGCATGCTGCACAATCTGTTCGAGATTGCTGGTCAGCAAGGCATCATGTCGTCCGAGACACCCGAGGGCAGGATTCGCGATGCTGCCATCGATACTTTTACCGAGACGGTGGGCAAGAAGATGAAGGCGCCGGACAAGGTCCAGCTCATTTCCTTCTTGAACCTGGCGAATGTAGTAGGCCAACTGATCTCCAGCCCCAGCATTGCCGACCAGACCGTGTCTACCTATGACAATGATCTGGCCGAGGCTGTCGCCAAGCTAGTCAACACCACTATTTTCGATATTGTCAAGGTTCTCGATACTGACTCGGCTGATGACGCCACCAAGCAGCTGGCCAACGAGCTGCTCGGCGCCTTCATTCCTTACCTACTCCGCTTCTTCTCAGATGAATATGACGAAATTTGCTCCACAGTGATTCCATCGCTCACAGACTTGCTGACTCTCTTCCGCAAGATTGTCAAGGCAAAGGGTGCGCTTCCGCCACATTATGCTTCCATGCTGCCGCCCATACTTGAGGCCATCATTGCCAAGATGAAGTACGATTCGACAGCTTCTTGGGGTGACGAGGATGAGCAGACGGATGAGGCTGAGTTCCAGGAGCTGCGCAAGAGGTTACACGTCTTGCAACAGCAGGTTGCTGCCATCGATGAGAGCCTGTATATCGATACCTTATCCAACAAGATTGCCCTCATTCTCAGCACGTACGATCAGCCGGATTCTGGTATGACCTGGCGGGATGTTGAACTTGCCCTTCACGAAATGTTCCTCTTCGGAGAGCTTGCTGTGAAGAACGGTGGCATGTACGCAAAGCGGGAGCCCTCGTCCGCTGCTTCAGCACGACTCATTGAAATGATGGCCAAAATGGTCGAGTCGAGTACGCCGCCCTCACCGCATGTCTCAGAATGGTGACTAACTGCTTCTAGATGTTGCTTCTTCCGATGAATTCCCTGTTATTCCTCTTCAGTACATGGAGATCTGCGTCCGATACTCGGCATTCTTCGAGCAGAACTCCTCGCTTATCCCCAAGGTTCTCGAAAACCTCGTACGGCTGATCCACGCCAGCCACCGCAAATTGAAGCTCCGTTCGTGGTACCTTTTCTATCGCTTCGTTAAGCCTCTGCGTCAACAGATTGGTCCTGTCTCGCAAACCGTCATCCAAGCCATAGGCGATCTTCTGACGATTAGGGCTGAATTGCCCGATGACAACGACGATGATGACATGTCTTCCGAAGATAATGGACAATCTGCCGACTCAACTTTCAACAGCCAGCTCTACCTGTTCGAGGCGATCGGGTGCATGGCTTCACCCTCATCCGTCCCGGTTGAGAGTAAAATCATCTACTGCCGCGAGGTCCTGAACCCGCTCTTTGCCGATCTCGAGCAGAATCTTGCCCCTGCTAAGAGTGGCGATGAGCGGGCGATAATTCAGGTGCACCATCTTATTGAGGCCATTGGTACCCTCGCGCGCGGTTTCTCAGACTGGATGCCCGGAGCCTCAGGTGCACCGCCTGCGGACGAAGTTTCTGAGGAGTTTTCGCGAGCAGCAGAGGTCATTCTCGTGGCCTTGGAGTCTCTCAACTCCTCCATGACCATCCGGACCGGAGCGCGTTTTGCATTTTCCCGACTCATCGGTGTTCTTGGGTCCCGGGTCCTGCAGCAACTCCCCAGGTGGATTGATGGGCTGCTCTCTCAGAGTTCAACCAAGGATGAAATGGCTACCTTCCTGCGACTGCTTGACCAGGTTGTGTTCGGATTCAAGACCGAGATCTTCAATATGCTCGACTCCCTTCTTGGCCCATTATTACAGCGTGTTTTTGCAGGCCTCGCTGAACCGACAACTGGCACTGATGACGAGATTCAGCTAGCGGAGCTCCGCCGTGAGTATCTCAACTTCCTGCTCATCATCTTAAACAACGACCTCGGCGCTGTCTTCATCAGTAACAGTAAGTCTCCTGCCTTTATCTTAGGCGAGCTGTAGATTGTTAACCTCAGTCCGCTTCTTAGCCAACCAATCCACTTTTGATACCATCATCACTACGATCGAACACTTCGCACGCGACCCCACCGACTATCCTACTGCACGCCTCGCTATATCGGTCCTCACCCGCATGACTGCCGTTTGGGGTGGGCCTGACATTCCCCCCAATAGTGGTAACGCTCCCGCGCCGACTCTTCCTGGCTTCGATCATTTCGCCATGACTCGATTCTCTCCACTTAGCTGGAGTGTTCCGGCCACTCAGGGATTCAACACGAAGGATCCGCAGGCCAGGCAGGTGCTTGGAGAGCTTGGGGGGTTGCAAGTCGAGATTTTGAAGAAGACTGGGGAGGTATACCTCCAAAACCTGAGGCAAGAACTTTCAAACATGGGGGTTGATCCGCAAGGCCTTGACGAGTACCTGGGAGCTTTGACAACAAAGGGTGAGAAGGGCTTCAAGCAATTCTTCCAGCAGTTTGTTGCTCGTGCTACCGCATGAGGATGACCGTCCCACAACGAAGCCTCGGTTCCCCTGGTCTCCAACTTTACGATGGATAATCAGCAGTCACTTTATTTTTTCCTTGCATAACATACCCCCAGGATAAAATACCAAAAGCTTTACAGATTTATTGTCGTCACGGGTGTTTCCGCGGAGAATTGTTTTAATTCCCAGACGATGAGCAAGGGGTTTCTCAAGACGGACGATCAGGGAAGAAGTCGATGATCAGGACTTGAAGAAAGGAATTGTCTTTTCTTACCGTCGGCTTCCGCTTCTTCTTAGCGCATGCTTAGCAGGGAAAGCTTTCACATTATTGCATTGAAGGGAGCAAACTTTTGGAGAAAGAGTTCGGCAAGTTTTCTTTTCTCGACCCACAACGGCAAGCGATATGGAGATTCAGAGATCGGTTAGCTAAGAATGAGATGCCGGATGCCAATCTGATAGACACAATACTTGTTTAATTCACGATTCAATGCGAAGCGGCGCCGGAGCGGGTGATCTCAGATCCGTACTGTGGCTGTCTTCTAGGTAGTGCTTAACATCGCTTCCTATGGCTTTGTGGGTGTCTCGCCCTGATGCGACCATTTCAAGATTCCCCCTTGTTGTAACAACATCATGTGCGCCACGATAGGGTGATAGATTATGGCGTGAGAGAGAGAGACAGGCATGTGGAGAAGAATTGGCCATTTTCGAGGTTATATTGTCGATGGACCAATGGTATGGCGAGAGCTTCCTCGGGCGCCGCATGGGGGTTAAGCGACAGATTAACTTTCTGGCGATAACCTCTGATACAACCGCAGACTGCTTGCCACAGCTTTGGCCTGGCCAAGATACAACGATTAATTATTCTCGTCCAGGTAAAGGATACTCCTAGCAATTTGCTATGGAAGGTGAGCTCAAGGTGGCCTTGTGGAATGATGTCCTCTTAGGCACAGCATGACGTCATCAGCAAATCTTGGAGAGAATTCTACGCAGGTAAGAGCACAAGAAGTCGAATGGGAAAAACAAAATAGCCCGGCCCGGCCTTGCTTCGTTGATGTCTAGATGTAGTCCGCTGACTTTCGAGCGAAAATAGACATTGGGGCCGGCTCAGGAAGCGGGCAAAGGATCGGGCCGGGCGGTGAGTCGACGGCCACAAGTTTTGTGCCTGTCCATGCGCAAATCACAACTGCCTTTTCTCGATGCCGAGATGCTGGGACCGCAAGGCCAAAGAACGAGACGGTCAACTGTCGGAGATTGTGCGGCTGTTCGGTGGACCGGTGGACCTCAAGCTCTCGTATGTTTCACTGCGCTGTCGCCATGCAGGAGGGCGACGAAGTGTCCTGGCCGGACGCCGGCAGACGCTGAAATACCCCGAGGCTCCTTTTGGGGAGTGCCATTGCCGCGTCTCCCTTCCGCGATGGCAGGATACTTTTGGCCATGGCTTGGCACAGACACGACGGCCCCGGTAGCGGCTGGCATCAGCGGTGCGAGGGAGCGCAGCTGAATTGCGGCGGGCGCTTCCTTCTCGCACTTCCCGTCCATCGTTCCCGAAGCACAGCCTGGCGTGACGGTGGGTCGAGCCATGACGCTATCAGCCGCATCCGCCAACGTGCCCTTCGATACGCGACTCCCAATCTCCAGCCGCCCCCGGCGCTGATTGGTCCGCCCTTGGGTTTGACCGGACCGCGTTCGGCATGCCGTTTCTTCTTGCCAGAACTGGACTCCCGATGCCGCGTCCCGCGTGCCCTGCAGTCAGACTCTCACGGACCCGTGCGATACATCCTGCCCCGTCGAAGACCGGCGTGCTGCTTATACTGTGGGACCTCTCGATACGCCGTGCAAAGATGAGAGCGTGCTACGGCGTTGTGCTGGCGTGCTGCCCGCTATATACCCGCCGTCTCCTCCCTCGAGGCTCCACACTTGCCTTTCACCGCAGTGCGGGCGAAAACCTTTTAATCTCGAGTCCAAGGACCATAGTGGGAGACACCAAACATGGACTCGACAGTACGAGACAGCTTGCAGACCGCAGCTCCGCGCGGAGAAAGCCCTGAACTGGACGAGAAGCGCCTTTCTCATTCTGATAATGACTCTCCACACACGCCGGATTTCCCGACAAAGGTCGATTGGGTCGACGATCCTGATAACGCGCAGAACTGGAAGTTCGCAAAGAGGGTTTTCCATACCCTCGTGCCGAGTAAGTTCACTTCTACGGCGCAGTCAATGGGTCGTGCTGACGGCTTATAGCTTTGATCGCTTTCGTAACGTAAGTGTCCCTTCACCGACACACACCCGCCTCAACCACTTACGTGGAAAAGAACCCTGGCCTCCTCCATCTATACGCCTGGCCGCTCCGAGGTTCAGGAAGAGTTCGGAGTCTCCACGACCGTTGCCATTCTTCCCTTCTCTTTCTACACGCTCGGTCTCGCCTTCGGCCCCCTTATTGCGTCGCCATGTAGTGAAAATTTCGGTCGAAGGGCGGTCTACTTCGTCTGCACCCCCATTTTCGGGCTCTTCATACTTGGCTCGGGCTTCTCGAAATCAATCGCCAGCCTGACCGTCTGTCGTTTCTTCGCCGGCTGCTTCGGCAGTCCGGCCTTGAGCGTTGGAAATGCCACTCTGTCGGACATCTGGGCTCCGCATGAGCGCGCCATCCCCATGGCCATCCTCGTCTGCGCTCCTTTCCTCGGCCCCACGCTCGGGTAAGCCATCGTCATCATCCAAAGTCACCTACACGGTGCTCACAACCCCCTCAGTCCCCTGATCGGAGGCTTCGTTGCCGCGGGCAAAGGCTGGCGCTGGACGCAGTGGGTCATCCTCTTCTTCACCGCCGCCTTCCTCAGCCCAGCCTTCTTCATGTCCGAAACCTATCGCAAGCAGATCCTCAAGAAGCGCGCCAAGCGCCAGCAACGCGCAGACGGGGGCGCCGCCCTCCGCCGCACCGAAACCGTCGCCTCGCATGCCTCGCGCGCCGCCCAGGGTACCAGGGCTCTCCTCATGAACACCATCGGCCGTCCCGTCCACATGCTCGTCACCGAGCCCATCATCGGCCTCTTCTCCCTCTACGTCGCCTTCATCTTCGCCATGCAGTACGCCTTCTTTGCCGCCTTCCCCTGGGTCTTCAGCACCGCGTACGGCTTCGACCTCCGCCAGCAGGGGCTCACCTTCCTCGGGCTCGGCGTCGGCTGCGTCGTCGGCTTCGCCACCATTTGCGCGAGCAACAGGCTCGTCGACACGCCGCGCGCGGCGCGGTGGAGGGAGGCGAACGCGCAGCAGCAACTCGAGGCGGGCGTGCGAGCCGGCGCTCACGGACCTGCCGCCGCCGCCGCCGCCGCCGCTTCGCCGCCGCCCGAGTTCGCTCTCTCCATCGCCTACCCGGGCTCGCTCCTCCTCCCGGCCGCACTCTTCCTGTTCGCGTGGACGGCGCGCCCGTCGATCCACTGGATTGTGCCGATCGTCGCCGAGACGCTCTTCGGCGCCGCGAACCTGCTCATCTTCATGGCTTGCACCCTGTACCTGATGAACACGTACGGCCCCGCGTACGGCGCTAGCGCGATGGCCGCGTGCTCGCTGTTGCGCTATGTCCTGGGCGCCGTTTTCCCGCTGTTTATCCTGCAAATGTACGAGGCGCTGGGCACCGGCTGGGCCACGAGTCTGTTGGGGTTCGTGAGTGTGGGGATGGCCGGGTTGCCGTGGGGGTTTGTGCGTTGGGGGGATTGGTTGAGGGGCAAGAGCGGCTACCCTTGCGAGGGGTGATAGACGGCGAGGAGTTTGGTGGGTTGGGGGACTGGGGAAGTGTGTGTGTTTTTATGATATTGAGATTTGGCGGCAATGACTTTTACCCGAGGCATGTGGGTCGGAGTGCTTGGGTAGTGGGGTCTGGCGTTTTTTGGAGAGAGTGAATAGATGCCTCACATTCGGATGGGTGAAGAAGAAGAAGAAGAAAGGTATGAGATGACGTGGAGAGAAGGGAGGAGAGACGAAGATGACGGAGACGACCAAAGGCGAAAGAGAGAGAGACAGTCGATACGTAGACGTCCAGTTTTATACCCCCTCTTGTAGTTAGCCTTCAATACACAGAGATTCGACACGAAGAGAACCGTTGAAAAATAGAAAAGAGAAAGGAAAAGGAAACCCGCCTCTCTGATCGGAAGAAGAAGTCCAAAGAAGCATGAGGTTCGAAAAAAGTTTTTGAGTATCTCATTAGCCTCGGTCCAGCAGGGCGGCAGATCATCGCGGGCTGCTCAAACGGCACTGCGTCCCCGCCTCTCTGATTTGTCTGTGCGGGCATGGCTTACCCCACATTCGGCATGGGTCAGGGACGCGGGAAGAGCACTACCCTTGCTGATCGGGTTTGCCGTGGCGCTAGACAACTGCGTCTTCTCAGTGCTAGGCCGCCTCATACCTGATGAGCATTTATATTGTCGGCGCCATATCAACTTGGCATACATGAAGAAGCGCCGAGAGGAGTGGCGAAGATGAAAGAAAAGTTGCCAGGTTGATCACAAACTTACACAAAGCTCCATTAAATTACCCATAAGCGACTGAAGTGCATGAGAAAGGTAAATATCATCTCCATCATGGGGCGGGAACAGAACAGGAAAGTAAGAAAAGTGAAAAAAAAAAAATCAAAGCACTTAACGCTCTCCCCACCACTCCCTCCCAAACGACCCTTCACACCACCGTCACCGTCGCTGCCGTGCTCCTACACCCCGTCTCCCACACCGTCTGCGTCGTGTCCCCCTGCACCATCTCCACCTTCTCAGCCCCGACCACCGTCCTCGTCACCATCCCGCCGCGCTCCTCCCCACGAACCGTCTCCACCGCCCGTTACCGTCGCAACTACAAGCACCTCCGTCACCGTCCGCACCGCCGCCTCCACCGTCTGCGTCACCACGCTCGTCGCCTCTCCCCCCGCCACCGTCGTCGTGGCCGTCCCGCTGGGCTCCGGCGTCAGCGTCGTGGCCAGCGTTGTTTACGTCACGGCCGTCGGCGTGCTGGTCGCGGGGCGCGTCAGCGTCGTGCGGAGGGTCCACGGGTAGGTGTAGTCGAAATCGGCCGGGTCCGACTTTGCCGCGCGGGGAACAAGGGTTGTCGGCGTGCGTTTGGGGAGGGTCAAGGAAGAAAAGGTGGAGGAAGAGGAAGAGGAGGAGGAGAGGGAGACCAGCCGTCCGCCCTAGATGTCCCGGTTCGAGATTATGCCGTTAAGCGCGCTCTTCAAATAGCAGGCGCCTGCGCCATGGGCGTAGGATACGTCGACGCAGTGCGGGGTCGTCACGCAGGTGGATATGCACGCCGCAAAGGTGGATTCCCAGGTGAGGGCCAGGTCGCCGCCCGCACGGTCGGAGTGGCATTCGACCTGGAAGAGGGTGGACGGGGCGGTGGGGGGCTGAATGCAGGCGTCGTTGTGGGTGGGACAGGTTATTCGGGCGGTGGGGGCGAGGGTACCTTTGGGGGCAGATGGGGGTGGAGGAGGAGGAAGGGGAAAGATTTGTGGTGGAGACGGTGCTGTCGGTAAGAGATGAGGATTTGGCCTTGAGGGCGCCCCAGACGCCGTTGTTCGGGATGCTGTTGCCCACGTCTTCACCTTTCAGATAGCATGGGCCTGGGGAGCCGGGGACCCAGGCCACATCGACGCAGTCTTCGCGACTGGCGCAGGTCTCGATGCAGCTATCTAGGGTGGGCTCATATGCCATGCCGATGTCACCGTTGTAGCGGTCCGTGTAGCATTCGATCGTAAAGGAGGAGCCGTCTTTTGCCTTGAATGATTCCTGGTCCGAAGCCAGGCAGGAGAGCGTTGGCGCTGCGGATGTGGAGGCGGTGGATGTGGACGTCAATGTTGTAGAGGACGTCTCGGTGAACTCTGTGCTTTGAGTCGCTTCGCCTGTTATAACAGCGCCCCACACTGTGTCGACGTCAACAGCGTCATTGTCCTGGCTCTTTAAGTAACACCGGCCTGCTGATGAACCGCCGGTGTAGGCTACTGACTTGCAACCCAATGTCTTGAAGCACGATCACATGCAGCCTTCGAAACTCTCTGTGTACATGGCCCCAAGCTGACCAGCCTGGTAGTCCTTGTGGCATTTGATCGAGAAACTTGTTCCATTAGCCAAAGTGATAAATGATCTATCAGATTCCGGACAAGCCGGGGGTGTTGGGCTTGTGGGAGTGGTTGACAGGGTGCTTGGGCTGGTGCTCGTCTCCGTCGACTGATTGGTCGTACTTGTAGATGTAGACGCAGCCGTGCAGGCTAGACAGATGGCTGAATGGGAGCTCTCCACGCTTGTGACCGTTTCTGCTGTTGGAGTGGTGGCGATATTAGATATAGACGTCGTTGTCAGCGTCGCATCGGGTGACGGAGTGGTCTCCGATCTTGCAGTGGTATCAGTCAATTGGTTGGTCGAGTTTTGTGGCCGTTCCGGTGCTTTCAGTTCCTGAATCTATCCGCGAAGGTGACATCGCAGTGCTTGTAACAGTTTCAGTTGAGATAGCAGAAGTGATCGCAGTCGATGTAGTTGAGGTGAGCTGAAAATCGGTTAGGGAAATGAAGAAGTCTGTTGTCGCGGAGCTTGTTGGAGCAGAAGTGTCTGCTGACGTGGATGCCGACGTAGAAAATGTCGGGCTGGAATCAACAGTCTCAGACAAAGACGAGGGAGCAGCAGACGAACAACTTTCAATGAACTACGTTACCGTTGCGGCGGTAATGATGGATGCGGTGCTGTATCCAGTAATCACTGAAATGCGGGTATACTCAGTTTCCGCGGTAGTCGAAGAAGGTTCTCCTGCTAGCGAAACTGTGCTTGTAGAAGTCGAGGACTTAGTGATTGTTTGGGTTTGCTCCGCCGGACTCTCAAAGACGGTGGTCAAAAAAGTGGCCGAAAAGGCAGTTTCAGTGATTGTTGTTGAAGGCGGCGGTGGAACAGTGATTGTGATTGTATTGGTGCCAGAGACCTGCGTGATAAAGGTTGTTGTCGCGAGTGCAGGGGCCAGTGTTGTAGAAGCAACGGCAGTTTCATGCACGTAGTCAGTTGTGGTGGTCGGCGATGACACGGCCCAGACGTAAGGCGAGAATTGCGGGCCGGTTGCAGCAGCGAAGTACAGAGTGCTAGGATCAAGTTAGTGAGAATTCGGCCTGGCAAGCCTAGAAGACTACATACAACTCGCCTTCCGCCATTCGGTTATACGTAAGCTGTGGGCATTGAATGATGGTGTAGGTCTTTGCTCCGTTAAGATTTTTGCGCTCGATAGCTGTTCTCGCAGTCACCCTACGTTTAACGAAGTATCCAATGACATAGGGAGTGATTGTGTTCTCACCATCCGAGTTGCCGGCATGACTCTTTGGAAAAGTGCATATGCCATCTTTCTTGTTTTTGAAGACACCGGAGGCAGCCAGGTAGTTAGTATTTGAGGGATTAACGCCGAAAGGAGGAATAGCGCCGTCGATTTGGCTGGGCAAGTTGGGTCCCTCGAACATACAGACCATTTTGGCCGGTAGAAGAGAGAACGAATGGAATGATGAGGTAGAACGAAAGGAAGTCTGATGGAGAAATGAGACGAACTTGCTCGGCTATCACAAATTAAAGGGGACGCAGAAGGAAAGGACGAGTATAACCACGAGTTGAGAGGAGGGCTGGCCCTGCGGCGGTGCCAATTTTTCCGTCATTTGGTGGTTCCGAGAGGGTGCTTGTGGTCCTTCCCTTTCTCCGCATTTGGAGGTGGCTCATGATGGCATTGAGTGGCGGGTATCTTGGCGAGCTTTCATTAAATAAGCCGTAGAGGCGGCTATAAGGAGGGCACTCACTACGGCTTGTGAAGCCTTGAGCCTATCCGAAACGAAATTAATGTGAGAACTGTCTTGGGACTCCACATGCATATACAATGGCATTGAAGGGGAAAGACTTGTTAAGATGGTGATGATGCGGACGAAGGCCAGACTCGTAGATTGGGACGCATGCGGGGGAATGATCTCCTCAACCTGACCTCCATAGATCCAGGCACCGGATGGTGGGCTCGGCAGCTGAACCAGCCGCTCAACCGCGACGCCAAACCATTCAAATTTACGAATCCAGAGAGACAGCAACCATAAACAAGCTCCAGAAAGAGCGGAGAACCCGCCCTGGCGGTGGAACTCAGCATCCCGAGAGAGGACGCGTGACTTTAAGGGCTTCGATTATCCCTACACGGCGCAGCAGGGCGATTTTGACGGTTGAGCGTTTAGCACCTGGGCTTCTGGCTCTGAGAATTAGCTGGTCTCTGCTTCAGGCCGCGGCTCTGATTAGGCGAGAGGCACTGATTCGGAAGCGCCTCAATAACTTGGCGGGATGAGGTTAACCTCCAACGGCGATAAGCAAGGGGCGCCTCGGCTCAGGGTGCTCTGCTGGGAGGGCCTACCAGACCAGATAGGCAGTCATATAGTTGCGTAGCCGCCGCGAAGAAACAATGAGATGAAGGGAGCTGCATTAAATGTGCTTGAGGCAGCGGTGGACTGATGGTGGTTTGGGATGATAACAGCGGAGAGCAGAGTCGAGATCCGGGTAGGTGGATGTGCGATCAGCGTGCACGAAGAAGTGGTGGTCGCTGAGTGGGCAAAATGTTTGCCACAATCGCAGAATTTGGTGAGTGGGTTGCCTTCCGAGGATGAAGTACTACGGATGGTTTTTGGCCGCGAATGTAGGTATTGGCCTAGCGACAGGAAGATGAAACGTGTGGGGAGGTCAGACAGTGTTGGCGGAGATCAAATACGAGAAATGGCACGCCTCGGCGCTCACGAAGAGAGCGTTTCTTCCCATGTTCAAGGCAACACCATGATTAACCGACTGTTTCATCCGCTTAAATATACTTTGTGTGGCCGCAAAGATGCTTCCAGTGGTGATCTTTCAAAGCGTCCGCTGTTTGTTTCGCCGGTAGGATGCTTTACTCGACGATGGTCCCGGGTCTTGGCCTGCACATTTCCAAGACCCGAAACAGCCAAAACGCATAAGCCAAGTACACAGCGCGGGCTTCTGAAGTAGCTAGAGGCGGCGCACTGTGCAAGGCGAGGTAAGTGATGTCCTCTACGCTGTCAGGAACGTATGAGTCCTGAATCAGGCGCTGCCCATGTTGTTGGCTATCCGTCCTATCCGCACGTCATCAGAGCAGCTATAAAGATACCCACATGTCTCCCGAGTTCTCCTATAGCCAAATTCGAAATTTGGGCCTTTCAAATTCAACCACCCTCGTTAAATTCGATCATGAAGACCGCTGCCATCGCTCTCCTCTTCGCGGCTGCCGCCTCTGCGCAGTCGGCGTCCGATATCACGTACGAGTGGTTCCCGGCCACGGGTATCTCGTGCCCCAACGACGGCGCGACGGCGGAGCTGATCAGTGTCACCGAAGATCTGAAACAATTCGCTTTCAAGGCAAGGAACAAAGAGCCTCAGGACAAGAGCGCGGCCAACATGGCGAGTGGCCCGTGCGGCGAGCTGAGCGGAGTACCGTACATCGCTGTGAGTGTTTCTGCATTCTCTCCGTATATGCGCCATGGTTGCTGATCAGGAACAGACGGATGCCTGGCAGGAGAACGGCGAGATCGCGGGTACGCTTTACTTCGCGTACGACCAGGGCAAAAAGACAATCTACTACTGCAACGCTCAGGGCGCGTACAGCAACAACGGAAGCGGATATCCGGATGGCTGCTCTGAGGTTTAAGAAGGAGCGGGATAGGAGCTGACAATTCGTCTGTATATATGCGTGTGCGACCGGCTGTGTATATTCCGGCGGGGGAATGTGGAACTCTCGAGCTTTGCTGCCGCTGTTGCGGTACGATCACCTTGCCTTTGCTCGCGACCGACTGCGTTTGAATGCTGCGGGCTAATATGAGGTGAGCGCCATTATCCAAACCTTTGAAGGAGATGCTTGCCATTGCCGATCGGTTACATGGCTGGTCGAGGCAGCGGACGAGGTTGGGGAAGTGGTGTCGTGGAAGAGCAGCGGCGGCACCCAACTGCAAATTACCCGGCGATCCGGGGAAAGCTCCAACCTCTCCGACAGCTCCAGCTCCACACGCCACCCCCATCATTCCCACCCGCCCTTCCTCGCCTGCCGCCCGAAACAATGGCCTCCGTGTTCAATCCCACCGCCTCTGCCACAATCTCCGCCCCGCCCGAAAAAGTCTTCGCCCTTCTCCTCGACCGCACCACCTGGCCGCGCTGGAACACCTTCATTCCGCGCGCTGACGTCGTCTCCACCAGCAGCTCCTCCTCCTCCTCCGCCCCCGCCACCGCCAACCACGATGACCGCAATCTCAAGCTCGGCCAGACGCTGAAGTTCACCGTCCAAGCCCGCGTCTTCGGCTCGCTGCGCACCGTGCCCGGCGGCAGCATGGAGGTCGTCAACATCCTGTCGGCCCCGGACGACGGCGGCGAGCGCGGCGTGTGGAGAGTCGGCTGGACCCAGTCGGAGAAGATGATGCCCGGTTGGATGATGCGGACGCAGCGTGTCAATGAGGTCGTGGCCGACGAGGCTGGAGGGTGCATCTATCGCACCTACATGACGTTTGACGGGCCGATGGCGTATGTCGTCAAGTGGCTGACGGGCTGGTTGATACAGGATGGGTTGGTTATGTGGGCAGAGGGGTTGAAGGCGGAGGCTGAGAAGGAGTCGTGAGATGGGGTGTCGGGTATTTTAGACTGCGTTCGATGCGCTGGGTGAATGGAGCTGGTCTCCGTTTGGGATTCATGGTATGTGTATGCGATCTCTGCGGGCCCATACGCTGTGGCTATGGATCAATTGACCGGCTTTCCGGCTTTTAGTCGATTTTACCGTACCCGCCCAGAGCACGATTTGCACGTCCTACTGCTACTGTGTAAAATAACTGGACATTTGCATCTACCTCCGTAACAAAACTAGGCATACATGGGGAGTAGAATTAGTCGTCTGGATGTAAATGTCGTCAGAGGTTTCTGAATTCCACGCCCGGATGACTGGTTCAATTTGCCATTTATGCCTTGCCATGTTCCAAAGCTGAGAGGCCTAATCGACTGGCGCAGGACTGACTTGCTATTTGCTGATCGGATGCCAACGATTGCACCTTGGAGAGGCAGTGTCAGCCTCGTGCTAATACATCACCGCACGCCTCGGCCTTTCCCATCCAAGGGAACCCGCAATGAGAAGGACTGTCAAAGCCCACTTCCTCCACGCCACAGACTACGGCAGGATCATTTTCTGCTTCCATCACTTCACGTCAGAGTTATCATCGTAGCTAAGCCTGTCGGTATCGCAACTGGTATCCTTGCTTTCGTGCACGCTGGCTGGAGGGTCTTTGGGCTCTACGAGCTGTCGAGAATACCCCGAAAAGGCTTCACCAATGGTCAAGAACAGATTCAGTGCTTCTTCAGCACCAAATTCATCTTGAAAAGTGGCCAAAAGCTTGTCGTGTTCTGAACAAGCAGAGGTCTGAGCTGACAATATTAATCTGACAATTTCCCCATGAGCGTGAAGCTTGACCACGCTGCAACTTCCGACGATATCCAGTCACTCGTGACATTGTTCGACGCGTCGCAGCAGCGGGCAAATAGTACGTGTGATACTAAATTAGCACGTATTCCCCAAATTATGGACTCGACTCAAAGAGCATTGGTGTGTATGCTGCATAGAGGCTTAAATACTTTCATGAATCTTTCACAGTCTGCTGGAAGAACCATCGGGCCCTCATCGAAGCTGCAGTACCCACCGGATCTTGCCAGATATCAGCTCGATATTCCGGATGCAAACGGCCAGACGCCCTTGCTGGCACCTTTCGCTGAAGGCTTTTTGACAACTGCTGATACCTTTGCCTCCTGCTGTGCTCATCCGACTGCCGTATTTGCTTTATAAGGCGCAAAATCAAGCACTACACCATGCATACCTTCCCCTCGGCTCCTGTCGCTGCTCTTCGCGAGTCCAAGGGATGATTGTAGATGTTACTTTTCTACATCTGGGTGCTCATCCACGGCCTTGCTAGTAAGGAAACCGCATCTGACTTCCCCATTGCGCCGCAAACTCTTTGGTGTATGGACTTCTTGGATGTCCCCGCATGTCGAAGGGATACGTTTTCTCGGATATCTCAGGCCTGGAGTCTTCAAAGGCGTAGCGATGATTCATATGTACACATAGGAAGTTAAAAACAGTAGTCCGGACAGTAATATCCTGCACATCCCTGAACAGTTGCACCCAAACGTCTGCTTTAACTCCGTAAAAACGAGAATAGGATAATCTTGTTGCCCCTAAAGCCCGCATGGCAAAAGTCAACAGCGTCATGCGGCAGGACTACATATCCCTATTCTTCAATCCATTCCAGGGGGGATCTCGATCCGGCACCGACTGCCGCCCACCCCATCCCGGCCCCGTCAAACCACGGCGCCACCCTTGGCACCTGCTTGGCCTCCCGCGAGGAAACGTCATGCCGAGATGCAAAACACTCGCCTCCGTTTCGATGGCGCTCGGAAAAGCCGAGCTCCGATTGTATCGTTTCCTCCGTTTTCCTCTTCGGGAAGGCGCTTTGGGTGGGATCGCGCATGTTCGCCCGAAAAATTCTCAGCAAGGGGAGCTCCTGCCGTTGTCAATCTTTACGGCAAATATAGGACTGGATATATACATTCACATGAAGAAGACTACAAAAATACACATAAAAATGCCACCCTAAACCCTGTAACTACAGCCGTCGCGCCACCAACCCCAGGAGTTCTATACCGCTCATTTACAGCTCCACTCAGATAGTGATGGTGGCCTCGCCCTTGAGGTCGCGCGAGCTGGCGCCGACGGAGAAGGTGTACGTGCCGGGGGCGATGGCCCACTCCTGGGCGGCGGTGTCCCAGTAGGAAACGTCCTTCCTGCGGACGCTGAAAGTGACCTCCTTCTTCTCGCCCTTGGCCAGCTTGACCTTCTCGAAGCCGCGCAGCTGGCGTACGGGCTGGTTGGCGGCGGCCGGGTAGGCGACGTACAGCTGAGCGACCTCTGCGCCGTCGACGTCGCCAGTGTTGGTGACGGACGTAGTGACGGCGATGACCTCGTCGAAGAGATCCGTCTTGCCGCCGACGGCGAGCGGGCCGGTCGGGTACGCCGAGGCGAGCGCGAATTCGTCGGTCTTCTGCACGGTGACGGCGCCGAATGCGAAGGATGTGTAGGACAAGCCGTGGCCGAAGGGGTAGCGCGGAGTCACGTTGAACTTGTCGAAGTGGCGGTAATCGATGTAGACGCCCTCGGAGAAGTCGCAGACCTCGGTGTAGCAGATGGAGACGGGGTAGTCGGTCTCGTTCTTGGCGATCGTGTTGATCAGCTTGCCCGACGGGTTGACGTCGCCATACAGCACGTCGGCGATGGCGTTGCCGGATTCCTGGCCGAGCAGGCCGCCGTAGAGGACAGAGGTGACATTCTCGTTCTCGATCCACGCGTCGACCAGGCGCGGGCCGACGGTATTGATGACGACGATGGTGTTGTTGCAGCTGGAGGCGACCGTGGAGACGAGCGTGTCCTGGTCGGCGTTGTAGAGCTCCTCGCGGTCGCCGCCCTCGCCCGAGAAGGAGTTGAGGAAGACGAGGCATACCTCGCTGTCCTCGGCGTAGGCCTCGATGCCCGGGGTGACGGCGGTGCCCTGGCCGCTGATGCTGATGCCGCCGCCAGCACCACCTGCCGCAGCGCCGCCACCCATGCCGCCGTCGGTGCCATTGCCGCTAGAGCTCGAGTTGCCGCTCATGGTCGGGAAACCGCCGTCACTACCGCCCATACCGCCGCCCATGCCGCCACCCATGCCGCCGCTGCTCGAGGAGGAATAGGTGTCGTTGAGGATCCAGCGGATCATGCTGCCGTCTGCAGCGGCGCGGGTGCTAAGACTCTGGAAGGGAGTGATGAGGTAGGAGAAGGATAGGGCACCACTGCCACTCCCGGACGCGAGGTGGCCGTCGTACGTTGGGCCGTCGGTACCCTGGACAGAGAAAGCCTGGTTGGGTCCAGCCAGGGCGGGACCAGCGTGGGCGCCGAAAACGCTGATGGTGCGAGGGCGGCTCAGGGGCAGACCCTGGCCGGCAACGGTGTTGTTGTTCTTGAGTAGAACGAGCGAGGCGGCGCCAATCTCGCGGATAAGGGCCGAGTGGTTGGCACGCACGTCGCGGTACTCGGTCGTGCTGGCCACCTCGGGCTGCTTGCCATCGTCCAGCCCGACATAGAAATAGCCGATCAGGTTGCGGACAGCCATGTCATCCAGGCGGGCCTGAGTGAAAGAGCCGTTGGCAATACCCGCTTCGAGGATGTCTGAAGTCCAGTAAGAGCTTGAGCCGTAGTCGAGGCCGGCGTTCGCCGACCCGTACGACGTCGCCTGCGAGTTGACATCTGGGAAGACCATGCCGGGGAAGCCGAGCTCGGACTTGAGGAGGCCGGACACCAAGTCACTGTTCTCGCAGGAGAGGGTACCGTTGACACGAGTCATGGCGCACATGACAGCGGCCATGCCAGCCTTGACGCCCTCCTGGAAGGGCCAGAGGTAGAGCTCGTGGATCGTCTTATCATCGGCATTGGACGTGTAGACGCTGGTCGTGGTGGCTGAGATGCTGGAGGAACGGTTCGTCTCCTGTTCGTTCAGGAGGAAGTGCCTGCCGCCGGCGACGACACCCGCGGCGTTCATTCCAGGGATAGCCTTGGACATGACGGCACCGGAGAGGTAGGCTGGGAGTCATGTTAGCCCGCGGTTATCGGTTTACTTTCCTTGGAGGCACTCACGGTCAGGGCTGTAGGCCTCAGCCTGGCGGCCACCCCAAGGCATTCGGCCAAGGGGACCACATTCGGGGCCGTTGATGATATTGTAGCCGGTCAGATAGAACTCGCGGCCGAGGGCCTTGTTCTGCTGCTCGAAGTAGTCCCTATCCCAGGTCATGGCCAGGGCGTTGTCCATGCTGAATCCGGAGACATAGTACTGGTAGTTGATGCCGCTGGCACCATCCTTGTTCTCAAGGGCGGTCCAGGTCACGTTGGTGCCAGTAGCATCGCCGCCGGTGATGATGGAAATTTTTTCGGTGTTGTTCAGACCGGCAACCAGGGCTTTGGCTTTCTCGTATGCCGCTTCGAAGTTGCCAAGCTGCACTGTGCGCAGTAGGTATGAGGGTGCTGGACAAAATAGCTGGAGCATTCATGGAACAAAACTTACCTTTACCGGAAGACAGGATGGAGGCGGAAGCGGACGAATTGGAAGCGGCGTAGCTGCTCGAAACGAGCGTTGAAGCAACACCGAAAGCGGTGAAAGCTCTCATGTTCGGGGAAGAAACGCAGTCACGAAGTAAAGAATGGCTGTCGAATAACCGATACAGATCGAGGAGTGGAAGATTAGGCTATGTACGGGAGAAGAGCTCACTATTCATACGATGATCCAACATGGTGGCTAATAGGAGCGACGCGGCGGTCAAGCCGGGATGCGCTTGACATAGAGATGCGATGCTTGCGTATATGCTCGGGATATCCTATACGGCAGCCAATCAAACCGGCGAGTCACCGGCTCTGGGCCGTGCAAGGCAGTGATGTACACGCGGCATCGCAGGTCTGAGGCTCAAAAGCTAAAGAGGCGGGCAAAGGCTTAGTCCGGACACGCGGCGAGCGAGATCGGGGGGAGTGATTGGCAGCGGACAGGCCTGCTTCTGGGCGACGGTCGGGGCAGGTGCAGCTGGCGGGAGGAGCACGAGCAGGACGGAGGGCAGCAGGTTGCGCGGCTGTGCCTTTTGTTTGTTCGAAACGGCGAGCAGCCCTATCGGCCGGCTGGACAGTGGCGCTAAGCCATAAAGCTTGAGTGCTCCCGAACGCACCGCCCGGCCTGCGCCCCTGGCTTGCCGCACCTTCTCGGAGCTCGGGGTAAGGCTCTGTCCGACCCTGCGGCTGCGCTTCCTTCCTCGTGCACTCCCCAAACTCCCTCACAGGACCCCGGCGGATCTGAACTCTCTGCAGAAAGCTTGGCTACCTTAACCATCCATCCAGCCGCTTCCTCGTCCATGTGCCGTCATCGGGCGGTCTCATTTCGGCGCTAGGCTGCCCACCGCTATAGCGGCCGCCGCCTCGCCGTGGCCAAGCACGCCGTCCCTCCACTTGCGCAGATGTGCATCCATGCTCGAAAGCTCCAGAGCTCGTCTCCCGACTCGCATATCCGTCCTCAGGACGTAGTACCCGTGGGGCCGTAGGCTTGGACTCCCGATTGGACTCTGCTCAGTGCGAGCTGCTCTCTACGGTAAGCTCCCTCGCCAACCCCAGTGACCCGCTGCGATGTCTCCCCCTCAGCCAAGTCGGATTTCCCGAATATAAAGGCTTCACCTGCCATGCTTGCCATCCGTTCTTGCGCCATCCTTTCTCCTTTCAGCCTGGTGGATCGACTGTCAAGTGTTTAATTCCCGTCGTCCCTTCTCCATTGCTCGACCCGTCTTCCTTCATTGTGCATGCTTTCCACCTGCTCAGTCACCATGAAGTCTGCTGCCTTTGCCGGAGCCCTCTCCTCCCTGATTGCCGTCGTCTCTGCTGCACCCGCTGCCCGTGCCGCCGCCAGCAGCAGCAGCCTGGTCGTGGACGAGGCGCCGCAGTCCCTGCGTCCCTATGTGCTGCCCAAGTTCGCCGGCCAGGCTGTGGCCGTGGGCCAGCAGATATACCGCTTCTCCGTCACCGGCAACTCGTCCGACGGCGCCTTCACCCTGATGCAGACCAACGCGCCCGACTCGACCGAACTCGGCGTGCTCCCGCACATCCACAAGGCGCACTACGAGAACTTTTACTGCACCAAGGGCCGCATCCAGCTGTGGGCCAAGACCAATGCCACCGGCGAGCAGGCCCGCATCCTCACCCAGGGCGACTACGGCGCCGTCCCCCACAACACCATCCATTCCTTCCAGATCACCGACCCGGACACCCAGCTGACCGGCGTGATCCAGCCGGGCGGCTTCGAAGAGCTTTTCATCGCCATCGGCGACGGCTCCTACAACTCGTCGACCGGCTCTGCCTACGTGCCTGCAGCGTCCAACAGCTCTGCCTCGGGTGCGGGCTCGTCCTCCAGCCTCATCTCGGCGCTCGAGTCCTTCGACGTGTACGCGCAGCTCGACTTCAGCCCGCGCCGGGACTTCGTCAACGGCAGCGCGGGCGGCAGCGGCGCGTGGCACAACGGCGCCAACGCGCTGGCCAAGGACGCGCACACGCCCAACTTCGTCGCCAAGGGCTACGGGCCCAAATACCTAAACGCTGACGACGGCGTCTACCGCGTCGTGCAGCCGCTCGTCACCGGCGCCCAGAGCGCCGGCAACTTCACCATGGGTACCGTCACCATGAGCCCCCTGCTTGCCAACCAGACTGCCTCCCAGCAGAATCTCACCCAGCACCTGGCCTTCCAGCTCGAGGAGGGCGAGCTCGTCGTCGCGCTCGACGGGTATGATGAGATCAGCCTGATCCAGGGCGATGTTGTGTTCATCCCGGCCGGCACGCCGTTCACCTACCACGCCTCGCGGCCCTTCACCAAGTTCCTGTATGTCAGCGCTGGCAGCGACGGCTTCGACTACCAGTTGCTGCGGAAGAGTGTCTCGTGGAACTACATCACTTACCCCACGTACGCTGGATACGCTATCTGAGCGAATGGTGCGGGAAATGAGTGGGCGTGGACGTATCTGTTTGTTCCTTTTTCTCTGAGGATACCCGAGCATCGGGCTCACGGATTATAATGACAAGTGGCATGAGGCCGGGAAGGGGAGTGAGACCTCCTTGACGGTACCCTATGTAAATATTTCTCAAGTAATGAAAAGTGCGAAGCCATGCTCGAGCATGAGCTGCTTGATCTCTTTGCCCCTTATTGATCAATGTTTTTTAAGTGCGACGGATGGTGTCATCCAGACCAGGGTCTCGAGAGAAGCCTCTGCCGATGTTTCCCACCAGCTCGAAGACGATGCAGCATGGTTTCAGCCAGCCAGGTATGGGAAACGTCGAGCGAACTGGAAAAGAGGCCCTCACAATCTTTTAGACAGACGAAAGAATCACGAAGTGGAAACTAGATTAACGTACTTCACAAGCGAGCCGCCCACACAAGCGGGCCGCCCACCCCACCAACTTTCTCCAGCGCGCTATCTCTTAATTGCCATGGCTCAACCACCACGTTCCCGTTCGGCCTACAAAGAAGCTAATTTATTGCTTGCTATCCTAGCGCTTAATAGCGGCCAGATAAAAAGCGTGCGACGCGCTACATCTACGTTCAACGTCCCTCGAACCACGCTCCGGGACCGACGCGCCGGAATCCTCGCGCAAGGCGATTGCGAGCCGAATTCAAAGAAGCTCTCCAAGCTAGAGGAGGAGGTAGTTGTCAGTCATATACTAGACCTAGATTCGCGAGGGTTTGCGCCCTCTATAGCTGCTGTGCGAGCTATAGCGGATAAGCTGCTTAGTGATCGCGAGGCTGGCCAGGTTGGCTTTAACTAGCCCACGAACTTCGTTAAGCGGACACCCCGTCTTACTACTAGATTCAATCGACCGTATAACCGACAGAGAGCTCTATGCGAGGATCCTAAGATTCTAGGACCTTGGTTTAAGCTCGTCTAGCGCACCAAGACTCAGTATAGGATAGCTGATGAAGATACATACAACTTTAACGAAGCTGGCTTTATGATGGGTATAATATTAGCTTCTCAGCTGGTAGTCACTGGATTAGAGAGGCGTGGTCGACCGAAGATATTACAGCCAGGCGATCGTGAGTAGATTACAGCAATTCTAGCAATCAACGCTACCGGGTAGGCGATCCCACCCTTTCTTATCTTCGCGGGCAAGAACCTTCTCTATGCCTAGTCTAAGAAGGAGGAGATACCTCACGATTAGGCTCTCTTAGTTAGTAATAACGGCTGGACTACCAATAAGCTTAGAATGGCCTAGTTAAAGCACTTCAACAAGCATACCAAGGATCGTACGATAGGTACGCGTCGGCTACTAATCCTAGATAGTTATGAGAGCCATATATCACTTAATTTCCAGGCTATCTACAGAGAAGAGAATATCTACACCCTCTATATACTATCACATTCGTCACACCTCCTGCAGCCGCTTAACGTTGGCTACTTCTCACCATTAAAGCGCGCGTACAGCCGCCAGATCGAGAAGTTGATGCGCAATCACATCAACCACGTTACCAAGCTCGAATTCTTACCAGCCTTTAAGGCAGCTTTCGACCAGGCTATCACAAAGCCAAATATCTGCTCTAGCTTTCGAGGCGCTGGCCTACTTCCGCTTGATCCAGACGCGGTGCTATTAAAGCTTAATGTAAAGCTTCGTACGCCAACACTAGTAGCTCTACCAGAGCTCTGGGAGTCCAAAACACCAAGCAACGCGCGCGAGCTAGATGCTTAGTTAACTCTAGTACATAAGCGGATTCGAAAGCATCAAGATTCTTCTCCTACCTCGATGATTTATGCAGTCGATCAGCTTGCTAGGGGCTCTTAGAGAATAGAGCATAAGGTGGTATTACTGCGTAATCAGGTCTCTACCCTTCAAAGAGCCCTTAAAACCACCACGAAGCGGAAGCAACGCAGGAAGAAGCGGATCCAGAACCAGAAGACCTTAACAAAGGAAGAGGGAGAGGAAATAATCGCTCAAAGGAATACTACAGAGCAGCTAGAGAGCCAAAGGCGCGAAGAGGCAGCGCAATCAGGTCAGAGCCGACAGGCTGTAGCGCGCTGCACACGCTGCAGAGAGCCTGGGCACAACTTACGAACCTATTAGAAAGATACTATAGATACTACTTAATCTAGAACTAGTATTATTTTAATAGTATCTTGATGCGTTGTTGATCTACATGGCCGTAAAGCTAGGAAAAGGTAGTAGGGTGGGCGGCCCGCTTGTGTGGGCGGCTCGCTTGTGAAGTACGTTAGGCTAGTTGGAAGAGGCGGTTTCCTCCCGCCGGCGCTTTGCCGGGTTGGTATCAAGTGCCGTGTGATACTAAGCTTACTTGGGACCCAGGTCGAAGAATTTCAGCCACTACATAGCCACGTTAGAGGCCGAAGTGGTTTACTTTTAGCCAACCAGAGTCTGCCGCAAACATCTGGATAAAAGACCATAAACTTGGTGCCGAGTTTTGAAGCCGGAGCTCGCAATCCGTGGGTTGCGTCATCGCAGAGAGTTCATGTATCGCCTGAAGACAGACTCAGGGAACAATACTTATCAATGCTAGTTGGCTGCTGGGTGTGCGATGGGATCGAGCGCGTCGACGCCTGAATGCTGGTCCGCCCCCTGCATCGCAACCCGGGTGTCCATCACCATGTGGAGCCCCATCAACGCCCACATATGCCGGTTAATTCCGAGATCCTACTACCACGCCAAGATGCACAGTTCGAGGGTCACTAGCTGACAATATTCCTAAATTGTGAGAAAGGGAATCATTTCCACCTGGACACCAAACTGTGCCGCAGACAGCTTCGAGCAGGTCGACGACCTTGCACGTTTCGACTCAGCAAGGACTGCACGGGAAAGCTGGCTGAGAGTTTAAACCCCCCTGTAGTATTGACTAGAAAGGATGATGTATATCTCTAAACGCTATGTCGCCATATCCCCGTCTTTCCTGTCGTGAATCAAATATGCCCCTGCTTCTGAAGCACTCCAGGAATACTCCAATGCACAGGACCCCCAATCCTCCGCAATAGCGCCCAAAATAACCTAAAGCAGACCGTCCTCTATGCCGCAAAACTCCGAACAAAAAGACGTCGTTCCCAATACATTACACATAAACCCATCAACAATCCACGACAGATCAAGACTGGGCTCCATCACCGCCCGCTCGCCCCGGCTCTTCACCTGCAGAAGCTGTAGCAGCAGCGGTCCCCTCGACACCGACCAAAACCTCGACGTCCGGCCCGACGACCTTGTTCAGGACGTCGACGCCGCCGTCAAACCTCTGCAACAAGTCCTCCATCCCGCCAACCAGATCGCCCTCGGCGGCCTTCCGTGCCTCGCCCAGCGCTAGCGCCACTTCCTCGCCCTCATCTTTCCCGACCGCTTTCCCGCTCGCTATCTCCGTCCCCTCGACCCGCAACATCAGCGCGCCCCCGCCGGCCGCCTCGTCCGCGCTGTCCTCGGCAAACGACGGCGCCGGCGCGATAGCCGTGCCGACGACCTGCCAGTCGCGGCTCAGGCTCGTGGCGCCCGCGATGCCCTGGCCGTCGGGCGTCAGGTCGATGACGACGAAGCGCTCGCGGACGCCGGGGGCGGGCGGAGGGAGGATGTCGAGCACAGCGGCGTTGGTGGCGGCGTCGTCGTGCGGATGTTTGTGTGCGGAGGGCGAGGTGGCGGCTGTGTCGCCGAGGGCGCGCATGAAGACGGCGGTGTGCAGGTCCGGGTCGTCGTCCGAGAAGACGTAGTGCACGGACGGGTGGTGGTGCTCGGTCGTCGTGACGTCTTCAACGAGGGTGAAGAAAGGGGAGAAGTTGGCAGGCGGGAGAAGCGGTTGCGAGGGGTCGAGGAGGGGCGGATAGGCGAGGGTTTCAGCGTCGCCGGCGGCGTTGTCATCGTGGGGGGTGTAGGGTGATGAATGTGTTGTTGTCGCGGCTGCGGCTGCCGTGGCGGCGGAGTCGATGCGATCGTCGTGGGATGGGCTGGTTGTGGCCTGTTGGCCGCCGGCGGCCCCGGGTGTCACCGTGGCAGGACGGCCAACGTTCTCTGCAGCGGTATCATGGTGTTGTGGGGAGGTGGCGGACATGGTCGTGTCCGCGTCGTCGGTTGGGACGGCGGGAAGGGGAGCTTGGGGTATGAGCTGCAGCTTTATCGATTGTTGATCCTTGCCCTGCCGCGCCGCCTTCACGTGATGGAAGCTCTCCGATTCGCCAGAACGCGCTGCTTGCTTGCACACGGGATGTGTCCGCATTAGAGAGATGGCTGTAGCTGGGCAGTTGAAGGAGTAATCTAGATGAAAGGGTCGTATCCTGTGACGGGATGTGGCGTGCGATCAAGGCCACGGCGTCGTGGTACATACCTACGATCTTTTTTGAGACCTCTTGCATAACGTGCAGGTTGAGGGTGAAGCCTAGCATGGAAAAGGGCCCGGTAAAGTGTGCGGTTGACTAGGTAGCAACGTCCAAACGTTGATGGTCGCGGATGGGTTGCTGCCTGGTAGTGGGGTTGACGCAAGAGATGACGACAAATCATGAGATGAAGAAGGCTGATATGATTCAGAAAGGACTCGCATGCCTTAAGACCAATGACCCGGGGTATAACCATAACTACACCAAAGTCCCTTTCCGATAACGCCAGGCTAGACCAAATCAACCCCGATCACGCTTCACTCATGGACGCGTTGGTGGCATCCTTCACAGTGAAGGCTGAGTGCTGCATTAGCGCGGCGACAAGGCTGGATGCGGCGGGGACCTTACGTTGACGGCACATAGGGCACTTCTCTTGCGAAGCCTCTTGCTTCAGCCAGTCCTCTATGCAATGCTGTATGCTAGTCAGCAAATGTCCCGGCCGCCAGTCCGGGTCATGACAGACCATGTGGAAAGAGTGGTTGCACTGGCCCATGACTGCCAGCGGTCGGTCAGATAGGAGCAGATCGAAAGAGGCAAGTGGATGACCTACGCAGCGGACAGCCGTCTCCGGGGAACTTGCACTTCGAGCAGGTGCTGTCGTAGGGACTCCGGCAGATACCGCAGAGGTCATCCTCGGGCATATCCCAGCGCCAAGCGGCGACGGCATTCCACTGCTTGATGGTGACCTTCATGGCGGGGGAAGCGCGCGTAGGTTGGAGGGGCGAGAGTGGTGGCGGGGCAAAGGGCCGTGAGGGCTGCTTTGTAAACACACCTGGCGTGGCAGGGCGGGCGGCGGCGGGCGTCGGCGCTTGGCACACAGGCCGAAGGCGGTGAAAGCAGGTCTGCTGCAAGCTACATGACGCGATCAGCAGCAGCAATCACAGCAGCGGCGCCTGTCTGCATGCCTGGGGAGTGAAAAGATACGCGGCTCTCTCTCTCTCTCTCTCTTCACTCCCCAGATACGGCCTGTAAGTAGCTATTTTCACATTCGTTGATCGGCAGCCGAGGGAATCGTCGATGGTGCCATCGCCCCCTCACTTCCACAAGCCAGAGCTTCCTGCCGCCTATCGCGCCCTCCACCAGCTCTTTCCCGAGCTCCGCGTGAGCTCCAGCGCCTTGCCCGCACCTTCGCAACCCCGTCGCCGGCCTCGCGAAACCTTGCACCCCAACATTCCGAAGCTAATTGCCTACAATGGCTAGGACAGCAATGCTCCAGCCGCTCCTGCGGACCTGCATCCGACCGGTCGCCGTCCCGCTAGCTTCTAGCAGCTTCTTCCAGCGCCGCGCCATGAGCTCCTCTTATACCCTCACCTCCTACCTCGTCACCCCGGCCGAGCTGAGCGACGCCCTCCAGAAGAACGTCGGCTCGCGCCTGTCGACCGCTCCGCGCGTGGTCCCTCTCTGCGGCACCTGGTTCCTGCCAAACGATCCCGAGAAGCGCACCGGATGGCAGACCTTCAAGGCATGCCGCATCCCCAAGGCCCGCTTCTTCGACCTGGATGCTGTGAAGGACCGGGACAGCCCCTACCCGCACATGCTGCCCAGTAGTGAGGACTTCGCCAAGGCAATGGGCCAGCTGGGTATCCGCCGCGACGATAGTGTGGTTGTGTACGACAGCAAGGAGCAGGGAATCTTCAGCGCCCCGCGTGTTGCCTGGACGCTCAAGGTCTTTGGCCACCAGAACGTCCACATCCTGAACAATTTCAAGCAATGGGTTGAGGAGGGCTACCCGACGGAGTGGGGTGAGCCGGATAAGGTCGATGCCGTCGAATATCCCGTGCCGGAGCTCGACCGCTCCAAGGTCGTCAGCTTTGAGCAAGTCAAGGATATCGCGAAGAAGCAGGGCGATTCGGGCAAGGCAGATGTCCAGATCCTCGACGCCAGGAGCAAGGGCCGCTGGGAGGGCAAGGAGCCGGAACCTAGGCCAGGTGAGTGCTTCATTCCGCTGGCTATCGTCACTAAGGGCTACGTCCTTGATTGTGGCTGGCACTGGCGTTCGTATGATGAGCAGTATTGTATTAGCTACTGAGATGGTCTCTGTTCTCAAACTGTCGCCATCACTGACAGCGGACTGATACCCCCGTCTGAGAACGCTTTATGATTGCTCTCGAGATACCGCGCCAATTTTTCTGATTCGAGCTGACGTGTTTGCAGGTCTCTCGTCTGGACACATTCCATCATCTACTTCTGTCCCAGTGCCTGAGCTCCTTGATCCCAAGACCAAGACCTTCCTTCCTGCTGCCGAGCTGAAGAAGATTCTCGAGGCAAAGGGTATTGATCCATCCAAGCCCATCATTAGCAGCTGCGGTACAGGTGTTACTGCAGCCGTGATTGATGCAGCGCTGGCGGAAGCAGGCTTTCCTGAAGAGACCCGCCAGCTCTATGACGGCAGCTGGACAGAATGGGCACAGAGGGCTACGGCTGAGGAAGGACTTATTATCAAAGTCTGAAAAACAAAAAGCGAGTGTTCTATTGCATGCGGGTGCACTATGGCTGGAGTTATGTAAGAGCGAGTTCGATCAAGCTGACGAAATCAAACGTCTTTGTATGATACCCGTTTGCGTTTCCATCACTGAGCTCCTTTCTTTGCTGGTACACGCGTACACAAAATCCTCTCATTTGGAGATGAGAATGCCTCTGTCAGTAATACCTGGCAGCGAACTTCTCCATAGAACATCAAAGCGTGGGCAGTGCCATGCCCTCCGGAATCTTATCCCACTGTCCCGTCGTCTCGTCCAACTGCGTCTTGACTTCCGCCCATGCCTTTCTCATGACCTCAGCATGGCATTCAGAGCGGGGCTTGATGTTTGCCTCGTACTTCTCCGGCAGCATAACTAGACCACCAACCAGCTTGTCCTGCTGGGGCAGTTTTGGCCTACCCGTATCCTCATCGATAACGGGAGTGACATCGAACCCCCATAGGATCCTCGAAATACCCAGGAACAAGCTCCGTTCAGCAACGTGCATGCCTGGAAATGACCATCAGCACAGAGCTTCTTCGCCCCTTATCTCAAGCAGCGAACCGCAACATCACTCACCCTGACAGATCCTCCTCCCGGCCCCAAACCCGAATTGGTCCCTCTTACTCACATCCGGCAGCGTCGCGCTATCCGCCATGAGCGTCACGTCGCCTTCGTACCGCTCCGGCTCAAACCGCTCCGGGCGCGCATACCGCGCCTCGTCCCGGTGTATCCCCCACACGTTCATCATCACCCCCGCCCCCCGCGGGATACAGTACCCGAGATACTCGTCGTCCTGCAGCACCGCGTGTGGCGCCGCCCCCAGCACCGCCGTCGGCATCCACCGCATCGCTTCCTTCACGCACGCCACGACGTAGGGCAGTCGCGGCGCGTCGTCGAGCGTCGGGAGGCGGGTGGGGCCGACGACGGCGTCGAGTTGTGCTTGTGCGGCGCGTTGGGTCGCGGGGTAGAGGAGGATCGCTTGCACGAAGCCGTAGAGCGTGCTGGACGTCGTGTCGCTGCCGGCTTCGAAGAGCGTGCCCGCGGTGTAGGCGGCGAGGTCGTCGGAGAAGTGGGCGGTGCGTTGGCGGCGCGCCATGTCGACGCAGAACTGTGGAGTGGTTTTATCAGATGCAAACTTCTTTTTTTTTCGGTATGGGCGAGGAAGGGGGAGGCTTTGATGTTTGACGAATGGTTTTGCTCCTCCTCTCTGCTGGACTTACGCATGGTCGAGCGGTGCCGGATTCGACGGCGCGTTTCGCGTCGAGCCAGTTGCCTAGGTAAAGGGCTTTCTCGGCGACGTGCAGGCGTGCAGCTTGGCTCTGCCGGCGTTGCATCCACATGGGGAGCTTCCGGAGGATGGGGTAGAAGTCCGGGAGTGCGGCGCCGGCGGTTTGGGCGAGGGCGGAGAATTCGTCGAAGCCATGGAAGAACTGCCATAGCTTGGGGTCTCTGTAATCCGGAGTTCGCCATCTATCGGGGAGAGAATCAGTTGGTGAGAAGTGATGAGCGGGGGTTGGTTGCATGAGAAGGGGTTTGGTGCCGGAGGACAGAAATTGCTTACCCGAAGACGATGCTGGCCACTAACGAGGATGAGTACCGTCGGAGGTGCTCCAACAGCGAATCCGGGCTTTCAAGCAGATCATTGAGCATTTGCTTGTTCTCCAACTCTTGGTATGGCACCTTCGATGGAGTCAGCACTGCGTGCCGGTGACGCGGAGAACTCACATAAGACTTGGCAGCGGTGACGTTTAGTAGAGAATGTATCATCTTTCGTAGCTTCATCAGGCGTTAGATTTCGAATATATTTCTCTGCGGTTACTTCGAATCCTACCATGCGCCACGTTGGCCCGTAGTGCTGAGGAGTGAAATTAGCTTCAAACGAGATCGTGGTAACACAAGACCAACCATCGTCAATAGCCGTAGACCCCCACTTGCTATTTCACCGGTAGTATACATATCCATCCGGTCACTGTAGATGGCACTGCGCTTGTCCAGAAGGTCTTTGACGACTTGGTCGTTGTTGAGAACAATCAAAGTCTTGGTGCCCATTATGAGCGAGTATATGGGACCATACTCTTTCGACCATTTTGTGAATCGCTCATGCTGATTTTCGGACGGAATCTTTTTTGAAATGTCAGTGAATGACAGAATTCAGTGTTCAATGGAATGACCTGGTGAAGATTGCCCAGGATTGGCAAGGTGGGCGGCCCAGGGGGGTATCCTGGAGGTCGTCTACCAATACGCGAGACTCGCCAGGCAAGAAGGAAAACAACCCCCCACAGCGCGATACTGATGGATGATATCATACTGATAGAGGGCCTCAAAGGCGAGAGAAATATCTAGAGAATCGAACAGGTCCCCGTGTCACAGCCAAATGGCCTTTATAGCTGGAAAGGGAGCCTCTGGCCCCCAAAGTGGTTTGCAAGGCTGCAGTAGTTGTTCATGCACACTGCTTACCTAGGCCTGTATGGAAATGGAACAGATAGCAGATCATATGAGCTACCCAGCGCTGCAGCATGGGAATGCGCAGTTTATTGGGGCCGGGAAAATGATGACTGCAGGTCCCAGGATGACTGTTCCTATTGAGAGGCGAACTATTGGCCTCTCGCAGAAAAAAAGTGTGATGTGACGGTAGCGGCATTGCTTATGCTCTCACGCACCGTTGAAAGGTAGTCGCTGCAAGGTCTTGGGGCTTTGAGAGTGGGAGTATAGTGCGCTGGATGCCCAGCGTTGAGCTTCCCCGCGTTGCCTCTGAGTTGGAGGCGGAAACAGCACGAAATGCATGGGGAGGCAAACAGAAGAATCGACTGCCCAATGGAACAGCGGATACGCTCATTTAGCCACGCGAACCAGCAAGGACGGTTCAGCGTGCCGGTAGCGTTGCTCCAGCGAGAGTACGGGGGAACACGGCAGACGGATGCTTGAAGATCGCCGCGCAGGTGGGACAGGCCGACATTTGTCCAAGCGCCGTGAGACATGATCGCCAACCTACCGTCTGCTTCGATGGGCATGTATGAGGGCAAGCAAAATGCTGGACAAGTCCGTGGGCGCTTAGCGTTGAGCGCTTCGAAGATCAAACACGGCGCTGAGAGACGATCGACTGGGACGTCGTGACCATGGCAACCGGGCAATATTGTGATGAAGAACTAGCGATGCAGGAGCGCATCCACGATCACGGGGGACCGCGACGTCGTCTGAAAGAGGAGTGGCTGACTCGGTGGAGAGCGATGCATAGTGAGGGGGCGGGGAGCGGCGCGTGGGCGCGTGTGGGGACCGGGAGGGTGCTGGCAAGCAGTTCGCGCGGAGTGGGGCGAAACTGATAAGTGGTTGCCGCTGCGTGATTGGATGTGGGTCTTCACCGCCTGCGCCCCTCTCTCACTGTGACAACGCGCGAGTCGCACTGTTGCCAAACATCAAGACAAATAACACGCCGATGGCCCCGACCACCACCGCACGCCCACCATATCCTCATGCCGCCAATCCGAGTCGCACAGCATGCGCGCCCTGCGCCCGTCGAGCCACAGCACGCCTTCGCCTTCCCTAAAGACCACCACCTCGTCATCACCACCGAAACAAACGTCTGGTCGTGGGATCATCGCGGTCTGACCAATGCGTTCGGCTCCGGCTCCGGCGGCATCCTCGCCGCAAAAGAGGCCAAGGATGGGAGCGGTTTGCTTGCCGTGGCTGACGACCAGGTCGTCGTGTTACACGACGCCACCCGTGGTATGGACAGGAGCTACAGGCTGAAGGGCACCGATGTACGCCAAATAAAACCGGGATCCCTCGCGAAGCGACGCGTGACTACTGACACTCGCGTCGCAGGGCCAAGTCCGCCTTCTGGAATACTCAAACGACTCCAAAAGCCTGTTCTTCACCACCACCCTCCAGAACGCCGTTCAGTCCTACTCCCTGCGCCAGTCATGCCTCCTCGAACCTTCGCACACCCATCCGTCTCCTCCTACTGTCCTGGCCATTTCAAGCACATCCCACCTCCTTTTGTCAGCTTCCGAGAGACCGCCCACCATATTTCTGCAGAATCTCACCCTCCGTACTCCCGCCCTGCAACTGCAGCCACGCGCTTCCTCAGCAGCCGTTGAGACAGCGTCCTTCCACCCGGAACGTCCAAACGTATTTCTACTAGCGTTCAAGGATGGAACGCTGGCTGCATATGATGCGACGCGCATATTGGGAAAAGCTGGACGTGGTGGATCAGGAGGAGAAGTTGGTCGCTTCAGGAACCTGCACACGGTGACCAATCGAGTCGTGGCCAATTCGCTGGGCGAGACTGGAGACAACGCAAATGTTACTGGCGGAAAGTCCGTCAGCATTACCTCTGCCTCCTTCTTACCCGGGCATAGATCGCGCGCAGTCAGCGTTGGTGCTGACGGCCGATGCCGACTGGTTGACTTTGAGTGCGGCGGCAACATTCTTCGGACGTGGCATGCCAAAGGTCCCGCAACCAGTTTGTCGGTACTGTCCGTGCGACAAAAGCAAGCTCAAGTGGCACGAACTCCAGCCAACAGAGCTGAAGCAAGTGCGCCGAACAATACCTTGGCCGTTAGTCGCGAAGATGGCAAGGTCCTTGTCTTTGATTCTGTTGGCATCCTCCTGAGCGAGCAGACTGTGGATGCAGCAGCTGGGCGTATTCTCGATGTTGAGTGGATGAAGGGTCCAGGACTCAAGCCTGACACTAAACCGGCCAGGTCTCGCGGTATTTCAGAAGCAGCAGACTCCAAAGACCGCCGGCAAACAAAGCTCAATCGTGAAGATGAACTTCTACCAGGAATTGCCCAGGATGATGACGAGGAAGAGTACACCGATGAGGATAGTGGGACCGTGAACCGAAACCCCGTAGAAGTACCCGAAAAACGGCCTGCAGTGAATGCCATGAATTACATGGACCTCTTCTCACCGGTCAAGCCCTCTCCCAAAAATTCGCCGCCACGTCGCAGTCCACGTCCTAGAGCAAGGCCGCGTATTCTTAGCTCAACCTTCAGACAGAGCTCTTCGTCGCATCAAATGACTCCTCCACGGCTTTCCATCATTCCACAGCTACCCCGACCGGATGAGATGGAGGAGACCTGCCCACCGGAGCCTGAGGAAAAGATTCAGCTTCAACAGGCAGCTATGCGCAACCCACCTCCCATACTAAAGTCGCCATCAAAACTTCCTTCTCCAAGCAAGAGATCTGGATCGCCCCGGCGAGCTCCTCCATCTCAAGAGATCAGAATCGCCAAGACTCCTTCGGGCAAGACCCCACGCGCTCGCAAGAGCAGGCGAGTCTCCGCAAGGATGCCCACATCGTTCGGCAGTCTCTCTACCAACCGGTCTACGACATCCACGCTTTCAAGCAACAACAAAATTCTCGCCGACATTCGCCGTCTAGGAGACCCTGCTGGGGATAAGAAGACCGGTTTAGCTTTGTTCGCGCCTTACATGAACATCCAAAAGAATGCTCCTCGCAACGCCCCTTCGATAGAGCGGGATGAAAAATCCCCCAAGGCAAAGCCCGAGGGCAGCAAATGTGAAACTGCGGCCCCAGCGGATGACATCTGGCTCACCTCGGATGAAGAACCATCAGCGTCTCACGTACGTTCGCGCGGCAAATGCCAGGCTTCTCAGCGGCGACGTATCAACCAGGACACCTTCGTTCCACCGTCAGCATCTCAACCACACCAATGGCAGCCTGAGCCGTCATACGCGGCAGTTGATCCAGGAAACGACGAGAATACCGCTAATGTTTCCCCGCGTCAAAGCCTGTCGCCCGATGCGGCGATTCCTCCTGGAGGCTCTCTCAACCTACAGGAACACTTTTCCCGCACCAGCTCCCTCAGCCACCGACACTCCGGAAGCGGCCGCAAGGCCCTAGGCGACCTTGAATATAACGCTGTGCACAGCCCTCGCCCTCGGCACGGCCGCAAGAGCGGGTTAATCGCGTCGGAGCTCATGGAAGCCTTACACAGCGCCGAGGAGCAGAGCGAGAATAGCTGTGACTGCGGCAAGGGCTGCTGCGCCGCGCTGCGGAAGGACTTCCGGGACCTGAGCGAGGAGCTGCGGATGCTGAGGGAGGAGATGGCTGAGATGAGGATGTTAATGGGCCGCTAGACCGCATGTCTCGCGTGCTGCTGTTCATGAGTTACGAATTTCTCTAGCGGTGTTGGCGGCCGTCTCGATATTTGTCTATCTCCCGTTCTTTCCATTTTTTTTTCTTTATATTTCTCTGTCTTACATCCCGCACTTTTCCGGTTGGTGCTGCGTTTTTGAGCGTGCGAACAAGCGAGTATGCAAAGTCGAGCGAAGCATAGCACCGGCGCCCTTGTCCTCCGATCCCGCGATCGCGTGCAGACCATTCTTTTTTTTCCTTACACGACGAAATTTGATAGATACCCTCTTGTGGCTGTTTATCACGCTGCTTGTTCCGTTCGCTTCTTGGACAGAGGGAGAGAGAGACCCAGATGTCGTTCTTGACGGTGGAAATGAATGTCCTGGGTTTGGACAGATTGATCTTAGCGGCGTTGGGAGAGGGGACTCTTCCCCGGTAACACAGTATAATTTTCCCCCCCCAGAGAGAGCAATTCGAATAAGTTATTCTTACTGGCCTTCTGGTTTTGCGTTGGTTTTTGGTGTAGTGACCTCAACGAGCGACCCCGCAGTGATAGCGCGTAGGGCTGAGGGAGAAGGGTCGGGCCATAGAGATGAGTGGAGCATGGAATGCGGTTCATAGTTGAGATGGGAATGAGCTGTGTAAGAGATGCCCCTTGGTGTTTTCACGGGCGCGGGGATGATGACTGTCTCGGTACGGTTCTGCGGCGAGAGCGAACATGTATGTATGTACAGCGACGGCCCAGAGTCCTAGCAATCCACTTCCCAAAATGCCTGGAAAGGCACGTCCTCGTGATCCGCTCTCTCTATCCCCTCGCACCGTGCAGAGATTTGCGATACGGACGTGCGAGTCAATTTAACATACGGTATCAACACGATTGCCAGCAGCAAGTAATAATGTCCCATTTCACGCATCCCCATAAAATGGCATCCACTGATCATTTAGCGTCGTGTGCCCATCAAACGCCGGGAAATCCAGATCCAGCAGCTCCGCTGCGGAGATGATCTGATCGGGCGCGATGCCGTTCTGGCCGAAATCAAGATCCAGCCCTTGCGCCCAATCGAAGGGCGGGGGCGGCTGCTGCTGCGACGCTTCTGCGGATGCTCGCTCCGCGAGCTGTTCGCGACGACGATCGGCGCAGGCCGCGTCGGAGGAGGAGGAGGGGGGCTGATCAGATGCGCTGGCCCCGGGGAAGACGTCCGGGCGCCCTGCGATGGAGAAGAGCTTTTCCATGTGCTCGAGCTCCTTGACGCGGTAGGTAGCGAGCTGGTTGCCGCGCAAGACCATGGCGTCAAGGAGACGGCGGGTGGTCGCCATGTATGAGCCGTCCGGGTTGCGGCGCGCCGGCACGATGGCATCCATGAGGAGGAGCGCGGTGGCGGACGAGAAGAGGCTGTCGAGGTCAAAGGGAAGGAAGCAATCGAGAAGACCCTGCTCAAGCAATGCGGAGAGGATGCTGAGGACTTTCTTGGCCGAGTCGGCGCAGGCGGTGAGGAGAGACTGGATGTGATGTGTGAAGGATGGCGTGAGCGGGGTCGATTTGGCGGCGGAGGCGGACGTGTCACGGCGGAAGCGCTTCTGTACGTAGTAGAGAAGGAGCGGCCGGAGGGTTAAGATGATGCATTGGTGGTAGGCGAGATTTAGGGAGGCGGATATGCGCGATATGGAGCTCGACGTGTCGTCGAGGTCGAGCTCGTGGCCCTCGCCCAGTTCCGAGCCGGCGTTTACTATGCTCTTAAGGACCATTTGCACGGCTTTGAGAAATGATACGCCAGGCTTGCGGTTGACTCCGTATACAGCTAGTTCCATAAGAGTCAGTTCCGTCTGCGAATGAGGGAGATTGTTCGCTCACTCCTAACAACATCAGTCAGAATGCGTGCAAGGCTGGCATTGATATTCAGTGGCGACGCCTTCCGTGAACCAGGTGCTTTTGGAGGCGCTACTGTGATGTCTTCATCCTGTATAGCTACAGGCGCTCCTATCTGGGAAGTAAATCTCCGGTCAATGATATAGACCGTCCACCAGAGCTTCCGTCGACGTTCGCAAGTGCGTTCGTCCATGACGATAGGGGATGGTTCGCTGTGCAGGCCCTTGGCAATGGCCATTCTGACTGCTTGCCCGCTCTATAGTAGGGTCAGTCTCCGCTTTACCTCACTTACGAAGGCAGAGAGATTCTCACATAAGCATATGCGTCAAGCCTCCTCCCCAAGGCTTGGAGGTAGATTGACAAAAGGCAAAGGATTTCCATTGACAGCAGGGGATCCTGGTTCATACCGGCAGCATCAGGCATGAGAGTTATGGCTCGAACGAATAGGTCTGACCCGGGCGGAGTGCGATCACCGGTTGAGTCGGGATAGGTTAGGAAAGCTTTACCGAAGGCCATAACAAGGAGGAATTGCAGATACCACAATGGAGAAGAGGTGACGTATGCCTTTGGATTGGCGTAGAATTCGCGCAGGCAGGGCAAGAAAAGCTCTTCTTCAAATACGTGGAAGAGTGGACTCATGTGGAACTTGACGGTATTGGTCAAGTAAATGGCATAGTCCATGGCAGGAAGGCCTTTGGTTGAAGGAGGCTCGCGCGGCCATGGTCTTGCCTTATCAAAGTTGAAAGCATTAAAATCGATGTATATGGGATACTTCCCGAGTTCGGAAGTGTCGACGTGGTCTTGCAGGAAGCGCATGACTTGCTGGCTGAAAGCCCAGGTCGAAGAATGCCCGAGATAGACTGCACATGCGGAGTCAAACCAGATGTGTAAATAGCGTTTAGAAGAATTGGAGGCTTACAGGACTTCCCGCGAGTGTCAGTCATATAGCGGGAAGACTCAGCGGTGAGCGGATTGGTCAGGTTGTCGTCTTCGCCCGGGGGCTGGGTGAACTCGGGTTGCTCCGAGGTCGAGCGCACGCTTCGATCGCCGCTGGTGTCTGAGGGTATTTGTTTCAGAGTCTCGTTCAGAAGCGCAAGAGAAACACACCTTTCAACTCCCGCAAATTTGCGTGTGAACCTCGGCGACGCACCCGGCGCAGCGGCTCCTCGTCGCCTTCAAGGGCGGCGATCTTCCTTTTAAGCTCGCGCAGGTACGTCTCACTCACGACAACCTTGCGGCTTTCGGTCTCGAACTGGCAGTCGACGGAGTGACGAGTGCAATTTTCGCAGGGCTCTCTCCCAGAACATCTGACTTTCCGCTTTCGGCAGAGCAGGCATCTGGTGCTTGTCAATCAAGGTGTCGTCGGTGAGCAGACGCCGTGACTCACGCGTTGGTTGTCCGCTTCTGGCGACGGCGGGCAGCATTCGCGCTCGTCTCGACGACCTGTGTCTCTTCCATGCCGCACTGAGGTTCGTGAGGCGGAGGCCCTCTCCGATCCGCTGGTGGGGATAGTGGAGTGAGGCTCAGATGTGGTTCCCAGCAGTGGGGTGCTGGAGTTCGAGCGAGGACGGAAGGCCATGCCGAGGTGCTCGGGTCGGCCTCCCGACGCGAGCCTCAGGGCCTACACACTACCTAACTACTCTCTCTGTCCCTATGTTCGCGCGAGCACTAATTCCTTCCCCGCACCCTTAAACTCCCCTTAGGCCTGGTGAACCCCGGTTACTCCCACCTGCTCTGTCCCCCAGCTTTACTGATCTCCGGCTCAATACCCACGCCCAGGCAGCCTCTGGCGCGTGCCATCAGTCATTCTCAACGGACTGCATCCTGGCGGAAACATTGCAGTGGACGCATTGCCCCTGTGTGGTTACCTATGAAGAGCTCCCTGCCGTCATCCACCGACTTAGTTACGCGGCCTGATGGCATGCTATGTAGTGCAAGGCAAGCCGCAGCATCTACGAAAGTAGGTTGACCGTGCTTTCGCGACTTCGGCCAAGATGCCGCTTTGCTCTTGTTACTAGTCTTGGTATAACTTCGCTGGGCAGAGATGCAGATGCCACGCCGTCTGGGTGACCTACGCGACGCTCCACAACCGACATACGTCTATCTACCGACAAATGGTGCGTTCAAAAAAAAAAAAAAGACAAGGCGCAAATAATCCATGCCTTGTCGAAGAGGGTGAGTGACGGAGAGGTGCAGAACGTTGGAGGTCTATGTTCCAGTTGCACAGGAGAGGAAACAAAGCGAAAATTGAGGCAAATGATATTATTCCCAGTTGAGCGCGCGGAGCCGTGCTTTAAACTGTACATTCATGTCGTGCTTGGTCCTGAGAAATCAACGAGACATAGGCCTCTTATATGATGTCAAGGCTCAATTTATCAAATAAAGTAATCACACCACGGCTTCAAAAATCCCTTCACAAGCTATCCTTTTCCATAATCACATCTCTTTTGGGCCCAAAATTTGAACCCTTTCGCCTTTCACTTCTCTTCTGATTATCAAATGCGCGCTTCTCTCCCTTCACCGGCAACACGGAGCCGCACGAGTCAATACATGGCCGCCCGCTTAGGAAATATACCGCGAGTACACACCCAGTGGTAATTTAATAGATATCCCAAAGTTATTATTGAATGCCACATATTCCCCCAGCTGCTTTTCAACTGGTACGGTAAATCCGACGCGGAATGTGAGCTCCATACTTCATCTCAGCAATAACGTGTGTGGAGCATCCGGTCGAACGTCGCCCAACGTTGGGTAGCGTACTTGATCCAAAGCATGTCTATCAAGGTTATTCTCTTCATTATTTATCGCACCTCTAATAAACAAGCTCTACTCGATGCTAGACTTTAATGTTAATAGAGCCCGTACGAAAACGTAGATACGATTCATTCCGCGAACTTTCGCCGGGCGTCATCTCGTTCTTATCTTAATTCTATAATATCAATTCCTCGATCTACGAGGCTGTAACTACTAGAGTCCTAACAAAAGGAAAGGGAGCAAAGAATAGATAGAAGTTACATCCTAATGATATCTTTTAAAACGTGTACTTATGGGGCACGCGGTATTAGTAATATACGTGATTCAGGTCAAGCAACGTTAGGGATAACAACGATTTTGTAGTGGTATTACTATCTACTATTGCTGTTCCATTCCACTCACAATTCTTGAGATTCAAAAAAATCTATGACTCATGCAGCTCTGCAGAACGAACGTCGGATATCTCAACATAGAAACGAAAAGGAAAGCAGGCAATGAAAAGCGGACCCTGTCATCTTATCACTAAAGCATCTTTTACCCAACCTCAAACTCAGTGACCCCGCTGGCTCGCCTCATCCGACAACTCCACAACGTCGTCATCCCCAAGCGGCGCGCCATCCGACCTCGTAATAACAATCCATAGAACTCTGTTCGCAACCCTCTCCTCCTTCTTGTCACTCTTCTTCATCTTCTTCTCGCCAGCCTTCTTAATCTCCTCGATAATCTGCGTCCTGCGCTCAATACTCGCCGCCAAATCCTGACTCGCCATGCGCTGATGGCCGGCCGGCTGACCACCTCCGACGCCCCTTGCCTGGTTGGCCAGGTACTGATCCTCGACCGTCTCCTGCGCGACAGCCAGACGCTCGAGCTCCTCGATCTCGCGGTTCGCGGCAGCCAGCTCCTCGTCCAGCTCGGCGGCCTTGTCGCGCTGCTGCTTGAGGCCCTTCTCGCGGGCCTTGATGAGGCCGCGCACGTTGCGGCTGTTCATCCAGCGCGTCGGGGCCGTCGCGTAGCGCTTGAGCGCGCCCTCTGGCAGCGGCTCCTGTGGCACGTCGAACGTGACGGGCGTGACGTGACCCTCGAGCGCGCGCAAGCGGCGCATGCGCGGGTCCTCGGGGGCAGCCTGGTCGAGCGCTGATGGGGTGTTGCGGCCGGACGAGTTGGTGTGCGTGAGGCCGAACTCCAGATCGTTGACATCGTCGAGCGGGGGCAGGGTGAGCTTGGTTTCGCTGAGCCCGATGGCTTGCATCATCTTTTTCGTCGTGCAGGTGCGCACTGTGAGGCCGCGCGGGTTGAAGATCTCGGCGTTGGCTTTCTTGAGGTACTTCTTTGCGCGCACCAGCGTGACCGCGCCGGAGCCGACGGCTGCGAGGGCTTGCAGGCCACCGCCGGCGAGCTGGACAGGGAGCAGCGGCGCGGACATGACCATGCCGCCGGCCATAAAGCCGGCCTGGAAGAAGGGGTGCATCATGAAGGCATTGTTAAGGCCGTCAATGAAGGCGAGAAACTCGTCTTGCGAGATGGGGTTCGGCAGATCGGCAAGGGCGGGGGCGTAGGCGCGGGCGAAGGGAGAGAAAGAGCGGACGTAGAACATGTTGATGGTTTCTGTGGCGGGGCGGTGAGCAATTCTCTCGCTTTTTGGTATTGCCCAGCACGTCTCGGGTCGGACTTACGAGGAACTACGACAGGCTTCTGAAGACCACGCATGGTGGATGACCTCGACCGCGAATGTTCCATGGAGGTGGGCATCTCCACCGCGGATTGGCCTTCGATAAACATGCTGTCGTGGTACGCCGGCGGCTTTGAAGAAGTGTGGGCCATTGAGCTTGAGCTGTATTGCTGAGCGGTTGAGCAAGCTTTGGTGTAGAGAGGATGAGGTCGTTTGTCAAGCTGATCCTTGTTTCCTTGGCTTGTATGCTGAAGAGTCTGGATGTTCTGAAACTTGCCAGGCAGGAGGCTCCAAGGTTATATAGAAATCATGGCCCTGGCGGCTCTTGTTCCTAGCATGGCCAAGCATTTTTGGGCTTAGCTGCAAAAAAGCTTGGGTGGCTATTTTTGCCCACAGGGCGCTCGATGAATCCAGAAGCGGGGACCCCTCTCTGGTGTTGAGCTTTGATGGCATACGTAGGATGGTGGCTGAAGGTTAAGCATAGATGTAGATCCTCCCGGGTCAAAGCAAAGCGGTGATGAGCCGAGTACGAGATAAGGTTTCGGGTTGAGGTCGACAGTGCAGGCGTCACATTAAACTTCCCGAGCTGTCCGGTAGTTCCGGCTGCCATACCAGAGGTGTTGCCTCATACCGAATACGAAACCCGAGATCTGGGTGGTCCGGGCTGTTCCCTACAGCTGCATCAGGGCAAGTGGGAATACAGTTTTCGATACAAATTCTGGAGGCAATAGTTCTCCAAGCCGTCCTTGCCAATGATTCGTCGTCTGTCAAATCAGGCATCAGCCGGAGAAAGCCTTCTTCACATACCTGCTCTATGGCTAAGCTGCTTCATCCTAGTTAACAGCTTCTTGACATAACCTCACCATGCCATCCAGGGCGCAAGACACCTCATGATTACGCGTCTTTTAAAATCTCTCGAGAGTAAGAACCCAAAACGTAGAAAGAGACTGTGGGAATGTGGGATAAGGAATATGTCGAGATCCTTGGCTAGATCGCATATCTCGGTCAGCTAAAAGCTAACGAGTTGAGAAACTTCATCGCCGTAGAGGCGCAGCTTAGCTCTACGGGGTTCGCATATTGTAGTCAGCTGTATTCCACAGCTATGATTGGCTTCGGGGAGGGCGAGCAGAGGTCCAGCGATCGCTCGCGACACCTTCGGGTTCACGGGCATGAAAACGAATGGTGAACGCAAACTGGTTAGACCGAGCGAATGGGCCGGCAATCCCCCTAGCGAAAGAGCCCAGTCCCTCAACATTCCAGAAAATTGGGAGCAGGTGAATGTGGCCCCGTGAAGAAGGGGGCGGCCATGCGCAGCCCTGTGAGGTAACAGATCTTCGGCTATAGTGGTAGGGCTGCCGTATGGCGACATGAATCCAGACTTCTTCCGCAGCTCTAAGATCTGACCGACTCATGTCATGTCGTGATGTCTCGGTGTATTTAGTGTTGTCGGAGCCACGATCCATAACTAGGGACAGGCTAAGTGCAGTCGCACCAATAACGGCCATGGCGCCTCATTCTCCATATTAGCTGCTGATCTGCTCTGTTATTTTAGGATCCCATCCCTGGTGAACGCGTGTCGGGTAAGTGTTTCGACCCGGCTGATGCTGTCATGTGTACATGGTTGCTTTACACAAGTGGGAGCAGCGTGTGGGTAAATACTAATAATAGGTAGGTGCAGGCGGCCTGCCTTCAAGACTTACGCATCAGCATATTACGCCTCGTGCTTCTATGCCGCAAGCTGGCCTTGTGAAGATGGTCGCTACGCCAGATCATCCCAAAGTGCACAGAATCTGCCTCTAAGCGCCCGCCCGGACAAATTTGGCTCCGACGGTCGCTCATGTCATAATTTCTCGACTAGCATGCCAAGCTACAGGACGAAATCCGACGGACGGCTCCATCAAGCAGATCAGACCGCAGCGATATGTCATGACTGGGACCTCCCGGATATAGTCGTCAATCTTCATCGCCGTGGCCGAGAGCGATCGAAGGTGAGAAAGGGTATGGGACGATGGCAATAACTTGAGGAAGGGCATTGCTCCAATTTTTTGGCGATCACAACTTCCTGATGAATTACATGGACGCAGCAAGAGATGAAGCGGGTGAAGAGCAAGAAGGGGTGGTTGAGGCAGTGGGGTCCGCGCTCAAAAGTGGTTGCCGTATCGTCCCACTCGCCTCGTTATCGCCTCGTTATCGCCGTGAACATCCTCGACGTCAGAATCACTTGCAGGAGTGGCCAGCAGCATGTCTGGACCACAGGCATGCGTGTTGCCACCTGAGCTGCTCTTACACATCGTGGATAACCTGGTGCCTCCTCAGTCGACCGTCGCCCTTCGACCCTCGGACACGGCTGTGAAATCCATTCTCGCCTTTGCTTGCGTTTCGAGGCTCACCTATCCCGCTGCAATCCGCCATCTGTTCTCGCGATGTCTCTTCATCGACTCCGAGAATCGCCTCCGCCTGCTCTTGATCTCGCTAGAGACCCTGCTGGCACCCGCGCGCTACGCTGCAACTACTCTGCCCCATGTCGACGTCAAGCCGCTTCTCACCAGTTTGTACCTGGCCCCATTCCCGCCTCGCTCGATCGATAGCCAGCCCATTGCCCAGTGGATCTTTGAGCTCTTCGCCATCATGAAGCCCTCTCTCAAACGTCTTGCTATCAACATGCCCTTCGACACCATGGCCCCCGAACTCGACCACCTGAGCGTTATTCCGAAACTCGAGGCTGCTTTTAGGCAGCTCGGCCATCTGGAAGAATTCATCAGCTGCGGTTCCTTCGGCCACCACGATTGGTTACCTCTCCGCAACCTCAAGAAAATAGCTCTCCGCGGCACATACCTCGAAGACCTGATGCCTTCCATCCAACCTGAATCTGTGTCTAACGTCGAACGCATTGTATTGGCGGTTCCAACATTCTACATGCCGTCATCACGCCGTGTCTTCCTCCATAAAATCGCCTCTTGTAGGACCAAATTTGTTCTCCTACATGAAGTTGACAGCCTTAGGAGCTATTGGAAAGATATTGAAAGGTGGATGTCCATGGGAACGGGCGACTCCTCCACTAACCATGGCACCATTCACCGGAACGAGTGTCTGGAACGATTCTGCATACCTCAAGACCCTGGCCATTGTACCAAGTGGCTCCTCGAGCGAGCACTGGAAGGAAGGCTTTGGGATGCTGAAACAGAACCTGAGCTATTCTTGAGTCATTCACCTTGGGAAGATGACATTTGGCCAAGGTTTCCTGATGGTACGATCAATATCGACCACACGATCGGTTTCACGTTGCCGGGGCTCTAGCAGGGGTTCACTCTCACCGGAAGGGAAGAAAGATATGTGATAACATTATGCCTCTGAATAGAGGTGCGATACAAAATATTAAGAGGTCGTAGGACCGGCCGAGGCGCCATCGCAAGAAAAGAAAAACGCCCATTCGCATGCCGTGCTCCTCAACACATATACTACTCCACGACCAAGCCCGATGCTTCGCCATACCCATTATATGCCAATCCTCTCCAATTCCATTCCGGATACCTCGGCTGTCTGTCCCTTCCATCCGTCGCTCTGCTCCAAACCTTTCGCCCCGACCCTTTCTCCACCCGCACTCTCGCCCGCCACAAGCTCCACGCCCACTTCAAGCTCAGCCCCATCTCCTCGACGTCCTTTGGCGGTCCCAGAATTTCCGCATCCGTCCAAGTCCGACCCTCGTCGCCCGACACCTCAACCCGCCGAACCGGCCCGTTTCTCCCGCCCGGCAGCGCATAGCCGGCGACCTCGATTGTGCCATCGGTCGACGACGCCGTCACACGGGAAGCAGACGCCGGAACGCCGACGACCGAGTTGACGGGCATGTCCATGAGTGGGGGCAAGAGCGCCCACCACTTCTCGGCCGCGGCACCGTCGAGGCAGGTTGGCGGGAGGAGCTTGTAGTCGCGGCGCTGGTAGTGGTTCGGGCTCTCGTGCGGGTGGACGGTGATGGTGTCGAGCCTACATCTCAGCATCCATCAATCAACCTCCATTTGCCCATCAACCATGCCTCCTTCGTCCGCCCCAGGACCGACCACGACGACCGGACCTCCGTCGATGGGAAACTCGTAAAGAGGGGTTGGGGGGAAACATACCACTTCACGCTCCTCGCCCCCGCGCATCCGGGCACCACCACACGCACCGGCGCCCCATGCGCCGCCGTCAACGCCCGCCCGTTCATCTCCACCGCCAGCACCACCTCATCCGCGACGCCCATCGCCCGGCTCAGCGGTATCGACGCCGCGTAGTGACCCGCCTCCTGGCACGCCGTCGCGTGCGATTCGAAATGGACGTGCAGTCCCGCGTACGCGTCTGCTTCATCTCCCCCTCGTCGGTCCGCGTCTCCTCCGCGTCCGTCGACGACGCTATCGACTCTCTCAAGCGACAAGCATGGAGGCCGCGCTGGCCTCACCCCCGCTGCGAGCAGCACGTCGCGCAACAGCGGCCCTCGCCAGATGCAGCACATGGCCGCGCCGTCAAGCCAGTCGACGCCTTTGACTTCGCGCAGCTGCGTGCGCATCGTGTGGCGGCGGTTGCCGGCGCATTGGAGCGCCGCGAGGAGAGTGTGTTGGGGGAAGCGAGTGCGGAGGTCGTGCGGCGTGAGGTTGAGGGTGAGGGGTTGGTGGGTGGGTGATGACGTTGCGGCGGTTATGTTGAGGGTGTGGGTGGAGGGGTCGATATGGGGGATGGGTCTGTTGGCTTGGTTAGTCGGTTGGTGTGGGTGGGAGGGGATGATGTTGGTGTTGTTGGTATTGCTTGCATGATGACGCGCGGAGAAATGGGGAAATTCTCGTTGGTTCGGAGCTATGGTACAATACGATCATCTCTTCATCGTTGGTGTGCCTTTGGAGTAGTCACTGGGATGCAAATTGCCGAAGAAAAAAACGAAAATCAAAAATAAGAACACGAATGGAGGTCATTCACATCCGCTTCGCTGCTTCGAGGTTCAAGCGATCATTTGCCGTGCCTCCAAGCTCGGCATATCTATGTTTCTCGCGGCAAGAAGCGTAATCCGGGCGATGAGGGATCAACTGCGGTCACTTTGACGTACCCGTGGTTTCTATCGAACCCGCCGTCTTTCGTGATGAAACTTGGGAGGAATGAGCCTCCATTCTGACGAGAATTGCACCCATGGCGCGGCGCGACGGGTATTGCTTACCTGGACACCAACTGTTCCACCGGGGGTTCGCGATTGAGCGGTTTCTCGACCGAATACTCAAATTTGGTCTGAAGACGGCGTTAGAGAGCAAGGATTACCGAACTAGAGACTCTCGCAACGGTATTCGTACAATAATGCTTGTCAAGGTAGCCATTCCGGAAAAGGCAGTTTGATGAGCGATGGAGTCTACGGATTGCGTGCTTTGCGGGACGGCAGTAGTGGATTGTGGGGTGGACGACTATGTGCTGGCAACGGACGCTACCAAGAACGGCGGAAAGGGGGAGGTGGGAAAGTTTGGGACGGTGCAGCAGTAGCATGTGTATATCGTGCGGCCTTTTTATTCCCACGGCGGATCAACATTAACCTCTCGTAGCCGATGACAGGTGTTTCACCGGCGAACCATCCGGGTATCTGTGACATAAGAGAAAGGCAAGATAGATTGTACATTGGTCCCTCCTAATGCACAGCCTAGCAGGTATTGCGTAAGCGGTGAAAAGCTTCGTGGCCGGCGAGCAAATGGCACGTGGATGTTTGTTGCTTCCATCGCTTCCCTCGCCAAGAGCGGCCCCGGACGGATGGCCGCATAGTGCTAGTCAGGTAACTGTTGGATCATGGGTACCTTAAGCCGTCACAACCCGCGCTAGTGAGTCCCCATTGGTAGCACAGGCCCGCGATATGCCACTTACTTCCCCTCTTCTCTGATCAGTCCACTGCAAATCAGCAGTGGCACTGGCGAGACAAGCTTCTTTCCCCTCAAGCCACCCTGGAGATCCACCGAAACCGACCAAAAAGCTGCAGCTGATCACGTCGAACATGGTACGGCGGTCAGCTCCTAGAGAATAGTCCGAGAGCATTGGCCCTCTCGAGGCCGCGAGTGACCATGTGAAGTTAGCAAGTGTTCGGGCAGAGGATCTCTTCATTTGTGTTCGCACTGAGACGCTGAGTCCCCGTATCGTGCCACCAGATCTGTATGGACGAGCGATCCAGGAATTCGAAGTTGAGTGCGATCTTGCAGATTCTGCAGGCATACTGAACTCTCCCGCGGCGGAGGTCAGGCTGGAGTAGAGCACAACGGTGCTATTATGCTGGGTGGTCGACTGGTCCTATGCCTCCGGAAAATCTTTGGCACAGGTAAAGTCTCTGAGCAAATGTACTCTTACTTCAACCGGCAAGTTCCTTGTCAATATCGAGGACCTCGTTGGTAAGACCTTGGACATCAGGTTTGGAAAGCATATCCACACTGCCCTCCAGATCTTTTACCACATATTCAAGCCCGCTCATAAGGACGGCTAATTCCTGGCGCTGCGCCTCGATTTCCCCCAAAAGCTCGGTATTGGCCTTCTGCGTGCTTGCAAGTTGGGATTCTAGAGTCTCTGTTTGAGCGGAGAGGAATGGTCGGAGGTGGGCAAGTGCCAGCGTTTGAGCGGGAAGAGTATGAAGTCTGCTCAGAGTCAACAGAAGCTTTTCCGGAAATTACGGCTTTGCCTCTTGCACGGGCTTCGGTCGATACGAGGCAATAGATGTAGATCTGAGGCTGAAAACTTACGGGGTAGGTGGCTCGACAGGTGCGCCGTTTGCTTCTGCCTCGGCGCGCTCTTTGCGCTTCTTAGCGTCCTGGATGAGGGCGTCCAGCGAGTTCAATGATTGGATGACGTTGCGGGAAGCGAGAATCTGGTCGAAATTGTTCTGCGGCGCAAGCGGCGGGATGTCAGTCAAGGTGAGTGTAGGGCTGAGACAGCATCGCGCAGCATGTGTTCACGCCGCGATAGCTGTGAGCGGGCGTGCAGGCCTTAATGGAGCTCGTGCTGCCGTCCGCGGTTGGGCGACTCACCCTAGCAGCATCTCCCACGCGCCCTGTGAAATCTCTCCAGAAAGCATCCAGGTTCTCAGGCACGTATTGGGCAGGGGTAGGAAAGCAAGCGGCAAAATTCGCGTAGGAGCAACGCTTGATGGTCGCGTCGAGGGCCTGGGCGAAGACGTTCTGTAGGGCTGTTGCGCGCGGACCGGGCGAGTCGGCAACGGGCGGGGCAGAGGCAGGAGAGGGCGAGCGCGAGGGCGCATTATTGCCGTTCGGGTCTCCGTTGACGGCGGCTGGCATTTTGGGCTGGGTTTCGGGATTGCAATGGGGGATATTGGCGTTGGCGAGCAGTGGGCGAGCGTGGGCGCTTGTTTACGGATGGAAGCCTATATTTGGGTCGCGTTCGGCAGCGCGGGCCCTCTTGGCGAGTCGCGCGCGCGCGAGAGCGTGACCTGCACGACTCCGACCGCATTTCAGAAGGTGGGTGCCTGGCCTTGCAGCGCTCAGGCCGCAGCCAAGACAGGGCAAGCTTGACACCACACTGAAACCCGGCATCCTTTTTCTGCCACCGCAAAAGCTTCGCCATGCCTCCTGGACCGACTCTATCGTCAGGCTGTGGCTCTCGGTGCGGCGCAGTCTGTCTCCAGGCGCCCGCCGTGCCCTCGCGGAGCCCGCCTTCCCGCTCGCTCAGTCTTGCAGTGTAATTTGCTTTCGACTGCGACCTCGTATCGCTCGGTGAGCCCTCTATAATTCCAGCCGTGCCTGGTAATGCGCACAGGCGAACACTACCCGATGCGGCAAGTTTAAAGCATCCGTGGAGGCTGGACCCCGGAAAGCCAGGGGGCTACGCCACAGGGCTGGGAGTTGGGCCCAGCATATGATCCGCACGCCAAGTCAGACACCAACTGGTTCGCTATCGTTCCACTCCAGCTGCCTGCTAACTTTGCTCGCTTTATAGCCTCCCTGTCGCCCCGAATGCTTGTCCCTCTACCGCCGCTCGCTGCAGTTTCCTGCCAACCATTCAGTCGTTCGCTCGTTCTTTTGAACCGCAACTATCTCAAACATCACAATGGACGCCCACGCCGAGAAGGAGCTTCTTGCTCAGACCTGCGTATGTTTACAGCTGCACCCCAATCCGGCTCAGTGCTCACACTCCCCCAGGCCCAGACATACCCTACCTGTAGCGAGACCGGAGGGCTCATGCCCATCCGTATGCCGGGCACCCATCTCAAAATCCCTCTTCTCATTACCATTCCTCCGCCTCCGCCCCCTCGTGTGGTCCGCCGCGAGTACATCATCGACGAGGAAGCGCAGGAGAGGCTCTTGTCTGAGTACAAGCCTTTTACTCAATGCGCCGCAATCTTCTGTATCTTCGTTGGGCTGTTGGTCTCTAGCGCCGTCATTTACATGGCCGTGCTCGTCTCGGTTGCTAAGCCCCCGCACAACCTGAGCTTGGCCTGAGCGGAACGCCCAATGCGGCCGCAAGCAGCGGCATGGGATCTTTTATTCTTTGGCGGCCCTTGAGTCTACAGGCAGCAAACGATACGACCTCTACCGAAACCCGAGAGAGCGCCGGTGCCCACGAGACCAACTGCCGGCGGAACTACCGACGCAATGCTCAGCCAGCTTTATCCAAGGCGCTGAAACTTAGCTTGACGTGCTCCATAGCCAGCTATGCTAGGACACTGTCCAGTGCTCAGTACGGAGCCTACGCTTTTCAAACATGCCTTCTGTTGTGGCACAATGCCGCTGGTCAAGGGATCGAATCAAGAGTTTCGATGTCCAGCTGGGGGACACGCACGACACGGCAAGCTGCAGAAGCAAGCCAATGGGCATTGATTTTGGAGGTCGATGCAGGACTGGAAATATGATGCACAAGGGCCTGAGGCAGCCGCCTGGGTGGCGCATCGTGTGAAGGTTGGGCTGGCACGTCTGAGCTTGGCAGAAGACTGGGGAAAGAACGGCTGGAACAGTCGCGTGGAAAGCAATGGAGGGAGGGCACGAGGATGGGACGAAGGAGACCTAGACACCAGCGGTGGCAGCACGTGTATGCTGTTTGCCTCCAGCTTGCAGAAGAGGGAAGGCACGCCCGTTTGCACCGTCCCAAAGCGGTTAAACCATCGCATCATTACATACATTCGGTACTATTTCTTGAGTCTCAACACATGAACCTAAACCCTCTTCCACTCGCCCGCACCTTTCTCTTCGTTATACAAACCTCGAACCCCAGGCGCAGCCAAGTCCGGCGCTCCAGCGGGCAGTGAACAGGTATGCTCACCTCACCTTCAGCAATTTCAGTAGCCAGACCATCTACCTTTTCCTACCCGCCCGCCTCCGCCTCACTTGACTTGGCTGACGCCATTTCAGTCAGAACCATCTCAAGCTCCGCTGACTGTTTCACTCCAAACAGCAACCATGCGAGGCGGCGGCAGCTACCGCACCGGCTACATGGCGCTGGACAGTAACCCCTACCAGCCTCACAAGACGGTGATGTCAAAGTTCACTGTGTGCGAGACCTGCGACCGTCAGATCGAGACCAAGGACTGGAATGCCCACCAAATCGGCAAAAAGCACCAGAAGGCTGCACAGGAGGCTCGTCTTGCCGAGGAGGCTGAGGAGGCGAAGAAGGACTGGGGCGACCAGGCCAACGACGCCGCCGAGAACGGCAATGGCTGGATGAACAACGACACTGACGGCTTCGTCACCTCTACCCCGACAGGTGGAAAGAGCGGTGACGGTTCCTGCTACAACTGCGGCGGACATGGCCACATCAAGGTCAACTGCCCGGAGGCTCCTCGTGGTGGCGGCGGGCTGGAATGGTACGCTTTTTCCCCAACATCACCCTTATTTTGAGCCTTTGTCGCTGATGGTTCATATTAGCTATGGCTGTGGCCAGGTCGGTCACCGCAAGAGCGAGTGTCCTAACAGTGGAGGTGGCGGCCGAGCGTGCTACAATTGCGGCCAGTACGGCCACAGGAAGGCTGACTGCCCCAACCCTTCGCAAGGCGGCAACGGCGGCGGCGGCGATCGTCCCTGTTACAATTGCGGAGAGATTGGTCATCTCAAATCCGAGTGTACCAACCCCATCAACCCGGCTACTGGCGGTGGAGACGAACGTCTCTGGTAATTAAATCGTGCGCACGTGCTTCTAGAACACCGGCTGACTTTTCTCAGCTTCAAGTGCCACAAGGTGGGCCACATGGCTCGCGACTGCAATTTCTGCCCCAACTGCGAGCAGGAGGGCCATGGCTTCTTCGAGTGCCACCTGAAGAAGGACTACTCCAAGATCACCTGCACCGTCTGCAAGGAGAAGGGGCATACGAAGAAGAGGTGCCTAAAGGCCCAAGACTCGGGCTTTGGCAGTTCCGGTGGCGACTTTGGTGGTGGCACTGGCGTGTGGGACTCTGCTGGAGGTTCTGGTGGCGGTTCATGGGACGAGCCTGCTCCTGGCACTGGCTTCGATGCAACTGGCAACTGGGATGGTGCTCCGGGTGCCAAAGGTACCCACAGTCAGGATGGCTGCGCTGGTACTAGCAACGGTGGGGGTGGCTGGGGCGCCTCGGATGGTGGTGCTGGTTCTGGCAGCAACTGGTAAATCCGGGGCTGGGTACAGAATCCAACGGGTTGGGGAGGCCACGACATGAAGAAATGTTGTTCCATGTTCAGCAGCATAATGGTTTGCTCGCTCATGGACACACTACTTCAGTTGTAGACGTCTTGCATGCCACGTTCTGTTGAGCATGACTTGAAAGTCAGGATTGATCAGCGTCCCTATAGCCTTTCGCTAAGCACATGGCCTATGATGGTCTGACAATTCAATATCACATGGGTTTTTGTCATTACATGGCTCGCTCGCAGAGTACCAGGTGAGATATTGATCACCGTGTTTTCGTGATTGCCTAGTGAAAACCTGCCAACTACATTCGCATAGAATGATCATTCAACATCATAGATTTCGAACCTGTTATAGTTTGTCCCGTTAGCCGCTGGCTGTTTATAAAATTTCTTGAAGCTTTCGGAACTACAGAAGAAGTAGCTCATGTCAGTCCTGGTTAGATAGTGGACGTCAGCCTTCCCATGAATGAGCGGAGTAGCTGTGAATCAACTCCGAAACATCTTCACAAACACCCCATCTTTCCGGCCACTGAGCCCTCGCGTAAGCAACCTGTCGCCGGTCCCGCATAACCGAGAAACGCAGCGGTATACATAGCTGCTTCTGCCGGCTGTAGATGTGCACGCATACGTACATATGGACGCAGCTCCGCCCGCCAGCCACTCACCGCAGAAATAAGCAGAATCCACGCAAAGTGGTGGCCTTGTGTTCTGGACCAACCCGAGTAACAGCGCCCATAGGCCGAAATATATTGAATGCATGAACGCGAATACGAGAGACTCCGTGTATAAGATGCGCGCACATATAGACTCGGACCGAATGAGCGTTCGGGCGCGCTCGTTAATGATGTGCACATATGGCAGACCACGACGTTCGAAGAAACTCCCAAAAACGAGGGGAGCTCAAGCTCTATATATTAAAGAGAAGCTCTAGGGAGTAGGTCTGAGCGTATTGGCGGAGGGACTGTGTAAGGGAGGTATTATGGACGGAGTGCTGCTCCTTTCCGGGCCTTGCTCCGGACGAGTGGACAGCGTCACTTGCCGACGGAAACACCGGTCCGTGCCGCTCTCTCTCTCTCTCTCTATATATATATATCTTCCCGTCCGTCTCCGTACATCGAGACTTCCCTTCCGTTCCCGGCGCATAAGTACTCATAGGGCGGCAGCGCTTTTGTTCGCGCCAGGGAACCTGTCTTGGAGCGCCTGCCAGATGGGTTCACCGCCATACGTCAGGTCCGTCCACGTGGGGCAAGTCAAGTTCAGAAGTGGGACCGCCAGGGTATCGAAGAGAAGGTTGAGCGGCACGGACTGTCATGCGTCAACACCACAAGGATAGAGAAAGGATGCATAAGTCATCTCCGTCAGCGACTCACCAGTGTAGCATAGAGATTGTTCAGATATGTCGGCGACGCGAGCTTGACGACCTCAAGCACGAAGCAGAGCAGATTGTTCGACTCGAGCAGCTTGGTCAGGTTAAGTACACCGCTGGTCAGGTCTGTCAGCTCGATGCCGGCAAAGGAGTCGACGGTCCCCGTGTTCCCGCCGATGCTGGCGAGCTCCGGGTACTTGAGAATCCAGGCCACCGTATCGAGGTTCAGCTGGATGAGTCCATAGTCGAGCGGGACCTTGTACCTGTGGGCCCAGAGGACGTCAGCAAAAAATGACACGGACGCCAATACCCGAAGTCCTTCGGTCCATGTTCTAGAAGCAGGCCGCATGAAAGGAGTGTTGGCGCTAACCCCACATCTGTCTGCAAAGGGTCTTCAACATGGGGCGCGGATGGCGGCTCACCAGTTCTGTGGAATCTGCTCCCATCCCTCGCGGTACGTGAAATTGCCCTTTTCGCCAGTAACGCCGAAGAAGCTCTTGATAACGTCATGTGCTTCCGTGTTCGTCAGCACGGTCCCTCCGGAAGCGCGCAATGTGGCGGGCATGGAGATCATTGGATTTCGGGGAGCTTACTCAGGAGGCCTTCTGGATGCTCGCTAGAATGATTCGCAAACAAGCGAGTAATGAACAGGTATCCGGCATTCCTCGCGATCATGCCGGTGAACGGGCCATAGTAGAAGTACGGGTTCTCCGCCACTGTCTCATGGAAGCGCTTGGCGGCGTATTCAGCCATGAGGTCCGATGTGAATGTCTCGCCCTCTGGCACCATATCGTACCAAGACTCGAAGCGAGAGAGATTCATGGCGTAGTTGTTGCCCGTGACGTAGAGATCATCGCGGGTGGGCGACGAGTCGGACTCAATGAAGTTGTGCGAGCCGACCAGGCCCTGCGGGGTTCCTGAGCTCGGAGGTCAGACGCTAAGAAACGAGGAGATGCAATTGAATCGGGCGCTCACCAAGAATGCCCTGCAGATCGTCAAGTGCGTTGTGCACGGCGGTGTCGTTCTTGCCGATGGAGAAGGACGGATCTAAGGAGATCGGATCTCCGGTCCACACGACTCCCATGATGCCCAAGACTAAGGCGAGCTCCACCCCCATGCCGTACACTTCGTTGATTGCCGAAACGACTTCCGGCAGGGACACGATTCCATCGCGGGAGACATAGCCATGGTTGGCCAACGCGTTCAAGCCGGGACAAGGTCCGCGCTGCTCGCCCTCTGCCGGTGGTTGGAAAGCATGATCACCATTGACGTCCACAGGAGTAGTCATGGGGTCGAAGAGGAAGCGCTTCTCTAGCCGGCGGTTAATGTCATGTTGGAGCTTCTCGAAGGCGGCGGAGGCTTTTTGTGCGGAAAGATCGTCCCTGGCGGTCAGCCTTCCCAAATGGTCCAGTGTAGGAAACGCATTGACGGCGCGCAGAGAAAATCCGGCAAGAGAAAGGGCCAATACAGAAGCATGGAGAATCATGTTGAGGTCAGGCCAGCGGGATGCGTGCTAGAAACGAATGAACGGAGCTTTCTGAGAGGCAGAAGCACAGAGACAGGACTGTAAAGAAAGGATGACCTCTATCGAGATCGAGAAAGGACTGCGAAATGGAGATGTAGAGCAGGGTGAGAGAGGGTGGCATTCAGTCATAATAAGCACAGTTCGACTGGAGAGGAGCGCATGAGATCAGCAGCTTTCAGCGCCAAAAGTCGGCGTGCGGGAGTGGCTGCAACGGCGGCACTGCGAGGAACGACGGCGTGGTGGACAGTGTAGCTCTCGCGTAGCCTCACATCTACGAACAAAGCAGATTACATGGCAAGCGAGGTCGCTTAGCCTCTGGACGCTGGACGAACAGCCTCAGATAGGTAGGGCGCTGCCGAATTGGCCATGCAGGGTCTGACGGTGAGATTTTGATCAGCGCAGTAGCGACGGCGGAGGAGAGTCAGTAGAAGAACGAGCGAACGGGCTGGGCAGGACGTAAGCAGCGCTTTTACGTCCGCGGCGAGACAGCCATGGTGACAGCGAGCTCCGGCGGGCAGCAGGCGGAAGTAGGAGCGGGCAGGTGAGCGGAACGCAGCGGGCGGCAGCTCGCAACGGCGGCCATGACTCGCCGCAGGGGCCAGTGACGTGGGAACCCCTGGCGGGAGACCGCCGGGTAGGCCCTGCGTGGCCCCCACGAGCCTCCACGAGGCGGGAAAGGCTTGCCCTGGCAGAAAGGGGACCCGCAGCTGATCACTTAAACCGCTTTTGCCGCCTGCTCAACGTCCATCCGCATCCTGTTCTGCATCTTTGGAGAAACGCCGGCTTTCCATGAGTCGTTGGCCTGCTCTGTGCCCCGGCGCCCAGCCCACTCTGCTCCCCCAACGGCCGCGGATGCGCCGCCAAGCTGTCGATGAGGGCCCCGACGCTGCTTCCCTTCCTTGCTTGCAGCCCGTGGCCGTGAGAGCTGCTGTTGATCCCTTCCGGTGCCGCCTACGGCCAGACGTGCAATCGCCGCTCCCACAGCCCCCCCCCTTCGCAGAGATCAGCCCCGGTGCCGACACGCCCCGAACCAATTCGCTGAGTGTTGTGGGGAGAGGCCCTTTCGAACCTATTTCCGAGTCATTTCAGCCTTTCGAAATTCGTCAACTAGGAGAGACATGGTCGCGCAGGGGCGTGGCCCGGCAATCGGCCTACTTGTACATACTCGGTCCTCAAGCCTCTCTTCCTTCCCGTTCCCGCCCGCAACTTCGTGACGGCCGGCAAACCCTTCTCGAAGCTCAGCATGAAGCTCGCCCTGCTGCTGCCAGCCCTGCTGGCGGCCTTGGTCTCAACCGTCCATGCTGCCAGCGCTGCGGACCTGACGGCCCTCGTGTCGGTTATGCCCAAGTGTGGAGTGCGTTCCAGCTCCTCGCTTCCTTACGTCCGTACTCCAGGCTGACGGTCCCAGTTGATCTGCCTCGAAAAGAGCATCGCCGCATCGCCCTGCGAGCTGACCGACACCGAATGCAGCTGCTCGAATTCAACATTGAACGCCCAGATCGAGCTATGCGTGCTGCAAAGCTGCAAGATCAAGGAGCAGCTGAGTATGTCGGCCAAGCCGCAGCTCCAGCGCCAGACTGACTGTTGTAGCCACGAAGAACACGACCCAGACGCTGTGCGGTGCCCCAATTCGAGACAGGACCAAGGCTGTTTCCGTTTCCGGCATCGTCGGTGGCGTCTTTGCGTTAATCGCCTACATTCTTCGCATGGTATCTCGATTGCCCCAGTTCGGTGGAACCTTGGGCTGGGATGATGCTGTGATGACTTTCGTGGTTCTTCTCGTCGCTCCCTTGACTTGTCTCTCGGTAGTCTGTGAGTATGGTCCGTAAGGGCGAATCAGCAAACAGGACTAACAAATTATAAAAGTGGCAAACCTTGGTTTGGGTAAGGATATCTGGACTTTGCCATTCGAGAACATCACGCACATCCTCTATGTTAGTCGCCCGGCCCAAACCTTGTCCAAACTTTCCGCTCATCACACCAGATCTACTACTTTGACGAGGATCTGTACCTGTCCGCGCTTCCTCTTCTGAAAGTCTCCATCTTGCTCTTTTACCTGCGGATATTCCCAGAGAAAGGCTTCCGAAAGGCGGTTTACGTCACCATGGCAGCGTGCATCGGGTATGGCATTGCCTTCGTGCTAGTCTCAGTTTTCCAGTGCCGTCCGATTAAGTACGCTTGGCTTCAGTGGGATGACGAGCATGAAGGGACATGTAACAACATCAATGCTCAGGGATGGTCCAGTGCAGCGCTGAACGTCATTCTGGATGTAATCGTCATCATTCTTCCGATGCCGCAGCTGTGGCAGTTGCAACTGAACAAGCGGAAGAAGTTCCTGCTGTTGCTCATGTTCTCTGTCGGGTTTTTGTCCGTCAACTCCGGTTCCCCAGTCTTCTGAGTTCTTGCTGACTGGCTATACAGTGTGACCATCGTCAGTATTCTCCGTCTTCAGGTCTTGATCGAATTCGGTAGCACACACAACCTTACATGTAAGCTCCGCAGTCGCGATCCGCACGGTATGTGATGCTGATAAAAGTGCAAGGGGATTACACCGCTGTCGGATATTGGTCGACCATCGAGATCCATGTCGGCATCATTTGCGCATGCGTAAGTGCTCGAGCGACGTTTTAAAGATTCGGCGCCCTAACCTCCCCAAGATGCCGGCCATGCGCTCCCTCTTCATGAACTGCATGCCCAAAGTCATGGGCCAAACCACCAAGGACAAATCCTACGGCGCAACCTCCTCCGCCCTCAGCAACGGCCTCAGCAGCGGCAACAACATGCCAAAAGCCATCCAGATCTCGAACCGGCCGAAGGACGAGGACGACGGCGACTTTATCCCGCTGGTAGACGTTGAGAGCCAGGCAGGCACCTCCCTTGCCGGCGGGCACAGCCTCCCGCCCACCAGAGCCGGGTACCATGAAACGTAGGCGGAACCCAGCCTGGAGCTTTTTTTTTTTTCTTTGTTGTCTCTCCCTTCTTCTTTCTGACCTGTGCGAAAAAAGAGCTGCCTATAGTACGGATCAGAAAGAATTCGACGACCATAATAATAACCATGACGACGAACAGAAGCTCGATCTTCCGAGATTCTCACCGATGGCCTTTTCTGTGTTGAATGACGGTAGCGGGAACGGAAATGGCAACGGCAATAGTGGCAACAGGACTTCCGGACTGGGTGGCCACTGAGGTCTACGATTTTCATATCTTCTTGATATCCAAAATTCAGGGCGGGGCGGTTTTCCATTAGGGCGGCGAAATTGTTCTTGACTTCATAGACGTGTAAACCGGGTCATCCTCCACGGCGTAGATAGATTCTCTACATGCTCAAGTTCAAGGGGCACAATATCTGAAAATAGACTGTACTCCCACTCAATCTCTCAATCTCTCTCTCTCTCTCTCTCTCTCTCGCATGACTTGCATCTTTTACTCCAGGCAGCCGGGTGTCAGTTTTACTCCCCCTGTCTTCGGGAGCCACTTCGGAAAAGCCAAGGCGCCACACTGTTGCGCCTTACCACCTCTCCACGTGGAACGCCTCGTATCGAGGCCCGAGAGGGTGGGTATGATCTCCCAGGCAAAGGGGTGAAGCGAACGTCATCAACTTCTTGGCGGTGCAATTCCCGATTGATTATCCCCATAAGGAACGCTTTGGGCATACACAAGAATGGAACCCGCTCAATTTGCAGAGTGGCACAGGGAGCTCCTTGTCGCCGGTTCCACGTAGGAACGCTCATCTCGGTGGTGAATGGTGATCAATGGTCACCGCCTGGCCGGACGCAGCAGCTCATGTCCGAAGCAGAATTGAAGCACACGAGGAATGGCGAACGGGTTTCCTACAAAGTTTAGCTCCAGCAGACAGCGTAGGCGATTTTCGTCGATCATCGCAACTTTCTTCCTGGTGGGAAGTGTTATGCGGGACATTCGCCGGGTCTGCGATCTTGGAACGCCTCTCCTACTTGGCAGATAGAACCGCTTGGCCGGCCTAGACGCGGCCCGTCTTCTCCGTTGCTGTGCGCACTGGGTTGCAGTGCGGCGGAGTGGGCACGGAGGAAGAAGTGGCGCTATTCAATGCGGTTAGCTGCTCCGCGTGCTACCGTTTCTGGTCAAAGCTTGACAGAAAACGGTCGGGATGGAATAGGCCGCTTCCACTGCCGATCGAAATATCGGACTGTAACGCCCAATCAGAAGCCTCGCTTATGGACGGGCGAACCTACGGCGGAGGTAGAGACGTTGGAGCTGGGGCGAAGTTACCCTCTCGCTTGAGACCCCACTCCACAACCATGAACGCCCGGGGTGGGATGCCATCCAGGCATCAAGAGCATCACTTACTCATGTTCCTAGGTACTTGCGCAAGCCACACCTCAGATCTTTCGCCCACCCGGCTAGATAGATGGCTCAGATAGGCGAAAAGGTGGTTTGTTTTTGAAACAGCCCCGTCCGGAGTTCCTGCGGCCGTATTCCCGCAAGAGACACAGACATTTGAAAGGGGCTTCTAAGGGAGAGTTCTCCGGACGGATTCTCTGAAACATGTTTATAGATTGCCATCATTCCCGTTCTTGCTTGCAGTACCAAGCATCTTCATTCGTTCTTGCATACTCCTTGGCAGTGGTTTTTGGCATCGTCCTTTCTTTTGAAACAGTTCTGCTGTACTTGCTTCTGAATCATATGCCACTATGTTGGTCAAGCAATATCTTGGGCTGGTGACTACATTCGCTGCTACTGCTTCAGCACTGTTAGTATAAGCAGTATTCGGAAAAGCGAGTTTGCTGACGCACCTGCAGTAATATCCCACCCCGACCGTTGCACAATGAAAGGAGATACATACGCGAACATGCCCGCCGAGCTGTAAATTCCACGAGCGAGTATGAATACATTGTGGTGGGCTCGGGGCCCGGCGGCGGCCCTCTCGCGGCCCGCCTTGCCCTTGCCGGTCATTCAGTACTGTTGATCGATGCTGGCGATGATCAAGGAAATGCAACCGAGCAGATGGTGCCCGCGATGCAGCTTCAATCGACAGAGTACACCCCGATGAAATGGGATTACTATGTCCGTCACTACTCGAACACGACTCGACAGGAGAGGGATTCCAAGATGGTGTGGAGGACTTCAGATGGCGGCCAGTATGTTGGCAAGTATCCTCCTGAAGGAGCCGAGCCACTGGGCATCTTATACCCTCGTGCGGGAACATTGGGGGGATGTGCAGCACATAATGCCATGATTACCATCTGTATGTTGGATACCAAAGCGTCAATCTATCATGTGCTGACATTTTCCAGACCCACACGAAAGTGATTGGACGTATATTCAGACGTTGACTGGCGACGACTCGTGGGCTCCTGACAACATGAGGAAGTATTACGAGAAATTGGAACGCAATCGTTATCTGCCGAGTACCATTGTTGGCCATGGCTACAATGGTTGGTTGGGGACCGCGTTGACAGATCTCTCGCTTGTAATCAAGGATCAGAAGCTTCTGTCGCTCATTCTTTCCGGGGCAACTGTCAGTAATGTTTCCCTCTCTCCCTGATCTCAGGGTACTAAACCGCTTCGCAGGCGATGGGCCAGAATATTGTGACAAAGTTGCTCACGACAGCTACTGGACTGGCCCAAGTGCTAATCAGTGACCTCAACGCCCCCGGACCCCTTCGCGATGCCACTGAAGGCCTTTACCAGGTGCCACTGGCCATTGATGCATCCACATCTAAGAGAAATGGGCCCAGGGATTTCATCCTGGATGTTGCCAATGCTATGAACGAGGATGGCAGCCGAAAGTATTATCTGGATATTAGTCTGAACACTTTGGTGACCAAGGTCCGGTTTGACCAGTCAGGTGCCACACCCAAGGCAGTCGGAGTAGACTACCTGACCGGACAGAGCTTGTACGCTGCTGACCCACGCTATGCCGGCGCTGAAGGCACTGGTGGCTCGATCAATGCGAGCAAGGAAGTGATCCTCGCTGCTGGCACGTTCAACACTCCTCAGCTCCTGAAATTGAGCGGAGTGGGCCCTAGGGATGAGCTCGAGAACTTGGGTATCGAAGTGGTGAAAGAGCTTCCAGGCGTCGGTACAAACATGCAAGACCGCTACGAGACCGGTCTCGTTGGAGAAACCCGTACCGACTTCACAATCACGAAGGATTGTACTTTTGGCTACTCGACGCCTGATCCGTGTCTGGAGCAATGGGAGAAGTATCCGACGGCTCTGCTCAAGGGGACATACGCCACCAATGGTATCGCAATTGCGATTGTCAAGAAGACCTCGGCTGCGGCAGAGAGCGATGATCCCGATGTGCTGATCTCCGGAGCTCCGGCCAACTTTCCCGGATACTATCCCGACTACTCCAGGATTGGTCTTTCGGATGCTAAGCACTGGACCTGGATCGTTCTCAAAGCACATGCCCGCAACAACAAGGGAACGGTCAAGCTCCGAAGTAAAGACCCACGCGATGTGCCTGAAATTACGTTCAACTATTTCGACACCGGCAACACTGATGATGAGGCGGACGAGAAGGACCTGCAGGCGGTGTACGAGGGGATGGAGTTCTCTCGGAAGATGTTCAAGAACCTGATGCCGTTGGACGGCTCATTCAGCGAGACATGGCCGGGCACAAACGTCTCAACGGAGGCGCAGATGAAGCAATTCATCAAGGATGAGGCTTGGGGTCACCACGCATCGTGCACCTGCGCAATTGGCTCTGACGATGACGACATGGCGGTGCTGGACTCCAACTTCCGCGTGAGAGGTGTTGACAGGCTTCGGGTTGTTGACGCGTCAGTGTTCCCTCGTATACCGGGCTTCTACATAGCACTTCCCATCTACATGATCAGCGAGAAGGCGGCGGACGTGATTATCAATGGCGCGTAAAGGCATGCTCAGGACGTCGGAGGTTGGTAAGGGGCAAGACACGACAATGCTCCAGAGCTTAGGTACAATGCCCATCTCCATTTGGCTCTCGAAAGGATAGACGCTGCGTGGAAGGTCCCGTCCGCGTTGCTTTTCCGTTGTCTTCGATACATGATTTAATGCACGGGGACGACTTCCAGGCAGGATTGAGTCACCTGGTGAAATAAGACAGAGAGATGGGTCGGCGATTGACCAGGTGGCCGGAGACGATGATATGAGCGAGCAATGTTTGAAGTGGACTTTGCTGGACAGAGAGGTGTGTGGGTTGACTGAGGTTGTGTGAGACGATGACGTCCAGCACAGGATTGGGCCGCGCTGCCGACGCTACTTGCACCCCCGGTCAAAAAAGTTCGACCCCGCGCCCTCGCTGTCCGCAACCCTCCTGCCCCTCGTCAGAATGGACGCTGCATTCCGCGCATCGCCTTCAGAAGTCGATGGCGTTCTGCAGAACCTCGCGCTCTGTGTCGCCTCCTATGTCTCCAAACAAGACGCTCAGCCGCTGCCGGCAGAGAGCGCCGCTGCAGCGCTGTCCTTGGATCTCAAAGTAAGTCATTGGCTCTGCACCCGCTGTTCCATGGGGACACAGTAATGAATTAATTCTAGACCGCTACGTAGGAATCACCGCCGCCAGATGTCCTTGTTCAGCGTCTCCAAGAGCGCCACGATCGCATCGTTGAACGACCCTACAATATCTCGCTCCGCCTCGAAGTCGCCGAACTTTACCGTGCCCTTGCTTTTCCTGATCTTGCTGCCGGCGAAGCATACAGAGCTCTCCTTCTCGTAGACGAAGTGCTGGATGAGTCTGGGGAATACCATGAGCAAGCATTGGACGATATTGTCGCTGAAATCGCAGAGAAACCTGCTTCGTTCAGGGCGGTACTGGCCCATGAGCACGCAGACAAGTTTCCCGAAGCGGCACAGCGACTCGCCGATTACAAAGAGTCAAACGGCACATGCAGTGTCGAGGTTGAAGAGGATGAGGCCTGTCTTTGGGCGCACACCTTGTGGACGGACGCGACGTAGGTCAAGCCTCCTTTCCAGAGAGAACCACCTATTGACCGGCTGCAGCTACACCTTTGTGGCAGGGAATTTGCTTGCCTGCGGCTGCCTCAAGAGCGCCTTTGAGTTTACATCGCGAGGCCTAAAGGTCAACCCGGCCAACAAGCATCTCGCTAGGTTTCGGGAACTGGTGCATCAGCGCTTGAGGGATCACTTTGCTTCGCGGGGGTTCAGTCTGGAGGACGAGGACATCACTCGAGAGGATTACCCGGACCGTACCGTTGTGAGGCGCGAGCTGTACCCGTGGAACTCGTCGGAGCCGGATAGGTACTCGCGCGAGTCCCTCGCCTTGCTCAACGAACAGATCAACGCCGTGGCACCCAAGCTTGAAGCACGGGTCACCGAGCTTCCGCTCCTGCCGCCTGACGCTGATCCAGTTACCGGGTAAGTCCTGCTGCCGCGCGCGCCTGGGCGTTCAATAAAGCATGTCCGAGTCGCAATTATTATCCGATCCCGCATTATAGGGGCTGCGACTCATGGTACTGACAAGGACACCAGCCGCGACCCTTCCGGCGAGTCAGCGCCGACGACGATCAAACAGCTTGGCGTGTTCGCACGAGAGGATGTAGCTCCGGGTGAAGTGATCCTCGATGAGAAGTCCTTGCTAACCGCCAATGCGCGCCTCCACGACTCGTACTGTGATGCCTGCAGCGCGCCTCTGCCAGATCTGCGCGATAACACCCAAGCGAGTCGGTGCGTCTTTTGCGAGGATTGCGATGACATTGTCTTCTGCAGTCAGGATTGTCATGACCTGGCCCAGGAAGCATATCATCCTGCCCTATGCGGCAATGATGTTGAGGCCATCGCCAAAGACGCCCCTGCTGCGGAGGCCGCCGATGCCCTGTACTCGCTCCTATTGCTCCGCGCCCTGGCAATGGCTGAGACCCAAGACTTGCACCCTCTCGAACTAAAAGAGCTAAAGTACATTTGGGGTGACTATCACATCCCGTCTTCCAGGGAGGACAGCATATCACTCACGCCGCTACCGCTCGGACCGGCTAGAGATGCGTTTGGCGGCGCCCCCCGAACGTTGCCATTCTCATTCAACGCCAACGTTTTGACTCCCCTGCACATGCTCGAAAAAATGGATATTAATATCTTTACGACATCCGCCAAGTATGATTTCTGGGTCTTCAATACGCTGTATGCCAAGTTTCGGGGCACGGCTTCCGCGCGCCAAGGTCCTGACGGCAAACCCGACGTGGGTGCCGTGCACCCCCTCTGGTGCCTCGCCAATCACAGCTGCGATCCGAACGTGGCCTGGGAGTGGCAGGGGAACATGCGCTTCTGGGTGCGGAATGAGAGAGTCGTTTGGAAGGGTTGGAAGGAAGGCCGTGACGCCAGTAGGAATGAGCCGGGTCTGCGCAAGGGTGACGAGGTCCTGAGCCATTACTGCGACGTCGATCTAGGTGTCAAGGATAGACGGGAATGGGCCGTTGGCGCTCTCGGTGGCATGTGCATGTGCGAGAGATGCGTTTGGGAAGCCGCACAAGACGCGAAGGATGCGTAAGGTTTGCCGGGATCGGCAATTGGACGGCATTTTCCAAAGGAGCGAGAGATTGGCGGTATGGCTAGTAGACTTGGGCGAGGCGGTCTCGGCGTCGCATGAAGATCGATTCTGCATCCTGAATCCTCTGCCAGGTAGAGCCGTTGAACCGCTTTGGGGAGAGCACTGAAAATGGCAGTCGGTCGTCCCGTAGTGCTATGATAGACTGGCCTAGACCCTCCCTTTTTGGTATTGGCGTTGCTCGTACGCTTCTCACCGTATTTTCTTGATATATGTATCCTGGCCAAGTACCGCTGTTGTTGGCGTCACGACATCCGTGTTGACTCTTCAGGATCGACCGTGCTCGGTCGGGTAATTAACACTTCTGCCGGTGCATCCGCGCAGATGGCAACTTCGCTTTCGACAAGCAGGGAAACAGCTCATGCGTTGCCTTGGTAGCCCCCATGCTCTGTTTGCGGCTAGCTGAGGGGGAGTGTAAAGATAACCCCTGAGCCCTCGCGGATCGACGCCCGTAAAGGAAATCTTCGAGAGGTAGCAATGTCTGAGTAAAAGGAAAAATTTGGTGGCCTCGATGGCTAAATTTGGAGGGAGGATCGCCAGAAGACCGAAATGTGAGTTGGAGCAGGGAAGTTGATGGTCTTATGCTCGGTTTGTCGCGCAGCACATCCACGGAATCCGGGCCAGACACGAATGCGAGAGGTCCGAGAGGGTCGGATAGGGTTCCTAGAGGTGCCAGGAGACTGTGCAGAAAGCCGACATCTGCTTGGCTGCAGATATTCACATCGGTGTGCCGTCTTGGGAGAAAGGGTAGTCAGGGTGTCGCATTGTTCAAGTGTTCGGTTCGCGTGCTGTCAACGACAATTGTACGGCAGGCCATTTGAATGAAGCATTGTAAGCACCATTATCGCGCGCAGTTGAAATGTTCACCCAGCTGTGAACGTGGCCAGTTCTTCCAAATTTGGCGTTGCCCACTCTACTTACATATCTGGGGTAAGTGTATGTCGCACTCCATTGCGATATGCTATTGGAGTGGTGTAAATTCGTCGCGCTATCTTCCCATCTCTAGCCGGACCCCACACCTGTTGATTTACATTTTTTTGTAACCATAATGGATTAACCCTCTAAGGTGTGTTTGAACTCAATGGTTATCCCTCAGAGGGCCTTCGGTGAAACTGCAAACTATCTAACAAGGGCCAAGAGCCACTATACTGTATTTGGACATTCTCATTTGGACTATCTACTGCTACACGCATGTTCGCCTTCAAACAAGGTGCAGACAGCTAGTAGAGACTATGTACACTTCCGAGGTGGGACTAAGCCCAATCCAGCATTCCATTCTAGGTAGGTACTACGTGCGGCCCGTCGAACTTAACACATATGCTCATCGTCGATTGAAAGATCGAAGCAAGAAGATTGTCATACTCGCAGCAAGTTACTCAATGACGATTTTGATTTTTGTCGGCACATGCATGAAGCATGATTTCTATTCACAGACTAGTATGTGCTGTTTGCGGCAGCAAGAAATATGGAGCAATGTACCGAAAAAAAAGAAAAAATAAAAATAAAACTTCAGGACCGAAACGCCTTGGGCCTAAGGACGTTGGTATAATGCCTGGAGAACAAATTCGACGAATGCCCTTTATTGTCATGTGAGATGGCTGTTTTGATCACTTGATGATCTTGCCACTCTGACTTCGGTGATATACCCCGAACACGAGTCCTCAAGCACGCGCTGCCTCATGTAATTGTTACGCGAATTGGTGTTACTAAACGTAAGTTCATAGCAGTCAGTGAACAATCCCGGTTAGGATTGGGCGGTACTGTCGGTTTGTCTGCTTCTAAAATAGATTGACTTAACAGCCTTCAAGAGACCCCAACACCACAAACACGTTCCATCAATCTCGAATCTCGCCTCTTACATAGGCTGCTACGTACCGACAGATATTGCAACGTTCTGGGGTTGGCCAGCGCCTTCATAAGCTGGCCCTCGTTTTCCTCTCCTGAAATATTGGCTTCGCGATTCAGCAGACCATCCGGCGCAATGAGCTCCAAGAAATCACAAGCTTATGATGTTAAAAGCGAGTATGGCCTGCAAAGTCGGACAAAAGGAAACTTCGAGAGGAACAGTGAAATCAGAGCTTGATCACAGAGATATCTCGAGACGATTAAGAAGAGACCGGCGCGACGGTAAGGCAACCTTTGGCTTGCTCAAGCTTAACATGCTTCCAAATTCTCACATCGAGGGCACTGATCGTGTTAATCTACTATGAAAGTTTCTCCAGAGTTGCGGGTTCGGCCTTTAGCTGAAGCACCTAGGTAATGTTCGAACTCTATTAGTTTCTTTGCTCGTGACAATTGGTGGTTCCCAATAGGGCTCACAGTGCACGAGATGCTGTTGGCGCTTGCAGTTCAGCGAACCCGCGGGGTTTCCTACTCCATACAGGAGATAGAATAGAATTGAACGGGCTTCCGAAGCTAGTAGAATCCGATAGGCTCTCTCTTTTCTTGGGGCACCACGTGGTCCATGCTTGCCACTTTGTCCTGGGTTTCGTTTGCTGGGGGGGATAGCGGGGATGTTGCAGCTGTTACGGCTTCGGTAGCTGAGACCTTCCGTCTCTTTCGAGATTGCCATGTCTTCTCTTCTTCTTCGATCTCTTTCAAGGCTGTTGTTCTCTGAATTAGTTCCGCTGGTCCAGGATTGTACTGCAAACGGGTTCACCCGCGAAATGAAAGCAAGCAATCCCCGGCAAACAATAACAACATCCTGCCTCCGAAATCCTCCAATCGAACCGTATTCTCGTTTGTATAAGAGACTGGCGCGCCTACCTTCTTCCCACTCCTTCTCGCTCTCTTCCCGTCCCGTGCCCAAGATACCCTCTACATCTACCTCTTCGCCTTTTTGAACCTTTTCTAAGACCTCCCGCAGCAGCGCAATCTTCGCGTCGGCTTTTCGAGTAAAATCGGCAATGTCCCTCCGCAATATCAAAGTGTTTATGGCGTTTGAGCCGACGAGCAGGGCAAACATGATCCACACCGAGGCAGGGTTCCAGTCCTTTGCCCACCACTCCTTCCATGTGAACGGGCGCTTGTGCGAGGATCGAAAGTGCTTCGGAACGAGGTTCTGCCAAAGACTAGGCTGGACAACGCGCGGAAGACGCTCGGTGGATGCGGCATAGGTGCGCGCTGCGCAGACGAGGCATTGAGGGCGAGTTGCTGGCAGAACAGGTCGTGATGAGACGGCAAATGCGTGTACGCGCGGGCGTGTAAGGCGAGCAAGGGCGGAGCTGGTGGGCGCCATGATGCCGGAGGTTTGCTGTGCTGGGAAAGTTAGTTGGACGCGGGCAGTTGCCGTGGAGCGGCCCTACGGAGGAGACGGGCCGAGAACTGCCGCATCACGTGCTTCACCACATCATCGGTCATATCACGGAGATCGGATTTATCGGGATGCGAGATGTGGGGAGGCCGAAGTCCGTTGGTGCCCTTTTCCCCATTTTATTTTGGTGCTCATCAGGAGAACCTTCCGGGGATGCGCAACAACTCCCCGAAGACAAGGTCTGAACAAGGTTGAAAGTCAATGGTGCCGATGCCTCCTCACCTTGCTGGGACCGCTCGCTTCGGGGCTGCGGGACTTTTTTGAGGATGATCCCGCAAGCTTACCGCCCCCAAGCCGTTCTTGGGCCCCGTTTCGAAACAACTGCGCACTCCCGAACCCGTTCGCTCCTCGAGATGACGCAAGGGCGGCAAACGGGGCACAGGGTTCGTTGCAGAGGCAGCCAGGAAACCCGAATTGCAACTGAGCATCTTTGATAGTTACTTTCGAGTCCACAGTCTGATCATCACAAGGCGCGGGATGGGCCTCAGCAAAAGATGACCGGTCACATTCATGCCATGTGTCGCACAGAGAGACAACACAGCTGGCTGAATAAGGTTTAGGGAATATAACTCGGCACATGCTAGGTACTTCCACCGGCTACCTGTTCTTGCTCCTGAGGCGCAAAATGCCTCCGGTGTCGCCAGTACGAAGGCGAAGCGGGCCCTCGGTGAGATGCCAAGACGATGAATACATGATGAGGGGGTGGGACGAGAGTTTGAAGGCACCCAGCTGCTCGAAAGAGCATTTATCAGCAGCTTTCGGAACGGGACAGCAAAGCATTCCCGTTTGGGTAACTGATAAGATGACGCTTTGCCTCACCGCCCGCCGTCTTCCAGAAAATCGAGTGCTGGCAGCAGGCGACACCTCCGATTGGGTGTCCAACGGAGCGGTAGTCGAGCGGCGCATTGCAGAGTGCAGAGCAGCGGCGGGTGCTGCCGGGCTGACGATACATATGCGGTCTGATGTAGGCAGCTTTTTTTCTTGTCCTTGCCGCGCGGGCTGATTGGGGTTGGTGTGAAAGCTGGCGCGGTGCCGTATTTACCTTGGAGCTGTTTTTACGCCACGCACACATCCAGTCCTCGCCCCTGAGATGATTTGTTAACAGTGAAGTTAACACACAATCTACCCCTTTGGAGGCACAGGCTAGTTCAGACAAGGGCCGCCCGCTCACAGCTGCTTAGTAAGATGATGTGAAGTGCCCCACTTACATTCTACCCCCACCCCCAATGCCCCTCCAGTCAGATTTCTCACCAATCCCGGGGGAAATACCAGTCTCTGTACGTAGTGCGGTTTGACGTCATACCGTACTGCAACGGATCTCAGTACCTAATGGACCGACACGGCCCCTCCGGCGTCTCCAGCAAGATAAGGCCGCTATTGCAACACACTTGTTGGCCGCCCTCGCTGCGCAGAAAAACGGCGTGCGAGCTTGCATGCGACGTATGAGCCTGCGCTCTTTGTGGCATTAGACATACATGTATTGGGCTTTGTCAGTGAGAAAAGATGGAGGAAAGTATCGGGCTGGGCTGCTCCTCCGCTCCAGCACCCGCGCGATTCGAGAAGCCTCTACTTATCCGCCACGCCTGGTGCTGGTCTCTTGCCAAACACCCACCGGCCCCGTCATCGTGTCTCCACATTATTTTCCCTTAGCCGACTCGCACGACCCAAGTCAGTAGCCCGCAGCCCGTAGCCCAGCTTGCTTCATTCCGCCCGCCACAGCCCCGCGCCCACGCTCCTCGCTCCATCTCACCCTCTCGCTCTCCCACTCAACACCTTCGCACCCGCACAACCGTCACAATGGGAAAGCCGCCGAACCTTTACGCCTTCCCCGACGACACCGAGCTCGCCAAGAGCCTGCGTGTCTACGTCGTCGACGCCCAGAACAGCGCATTGGAGCGCCACGGCGTGTTCCGTGTCGCCGTCTCCGGCGGCTCGCTGCCCAAGGTCCTCGCGAAGGCGCTGCTTGCGCAAGGCGAGGGCAAGGTCGACTTCTCCAAGTGGGAGATCTTCTTCGCCGATGAGCGTGCCGTTCCGCTCGACCACGCCGACAGCAACTACGGCCTGCTAAAGGCGGAGCTGTTCGACAAGATTCCTGCCGAGCTGGGCAAGCCTACTGTGTACCCAATCGACACCCAGTACCTCAACGACGTCCAGGAGCTGGCAGACCAATACGAGCAGACGCTCGTCAAGGCTTTCGCTGCGCGCGACAGCGTCAAGATCCCCATGTTCGACCTGATTCTTCTTGGCTGTGGCCCCGACGGCCACACTGCCAGCCTTTTCCCCGGTCATCCTCTCCTCCGCGAAACCCAGGCCTGGGTTCTGCCCATCGACGACTCTCCGAAGCCTCCGCCGAAGAGGATTACCATCTCGCTCCCTGTCGCATCGCACGGCATCAAGATCGGATTCGTCGGAACCGGCGCTGGTAAGAAGGAAATCATGCGGAAGATTTTCGATACCGAGGAGGGCCATGCGCTGCCTTGCGGCCTTGTGAACTCAATGGCTCAAGAGAGGGTGACATGGTTCACGGATTATCCGGCAGTCGAGGGCGTGCAGTTCCCGGTCAGGCGAAGCAGTCTGTAGAGCGCAAAACGACGGAATGGTGACGAATGTGGATCGGATCCGAAGGCTTCATGAGCTACGTCTTGAATGACCAGGCGTCTTCCCGGGGGTTCTCTCGTTTTTGTCGATGGAGATATCCAAAGCGTGTTTTTGCGACGGTCGGCTCAGTCGATTGTGAGCCTGGCATAGCCCACTACAAAGATGTTGCTCGATTGGCTTTAGAATTGGAGACTGACGGGCCGTTCACTCAATCTGCAATATTATGATATCGCTCAATGGATGCGAATGTGAACATGAGACACGCAATGCTCGCGCCAGTGAAAATCAGCGGTCAACAGACTGCTTTTCAAAATGCACAATGCAGAAAGATGCATATGATGTCCCGGCAGAAGGCAATTCAAGCCCGTTCACACGTGACCGTCGCGTGCGCGTACGTTTCCCTGAGGACACGAGCCACCAAACAATGCGCAGGCCCGCTAAGATCAACACCACTGCTGCAGGCACGCACGCACGCGCCCCCTTGTCGCCCGACCAAGCGCACTTGCCTTTCGCCCCGCGCAACCGCAGAACGCGTTCGTGATGGACATCAGAGTTCCATTACTGCTACTCCACCATGTCCTTCGTACGTACCGCTGACGCGCGACATGCTTCAACACTCAAGCTCACCCTCGCAGCTCCCTGAATCCGCGCAAAGCCCGGCGCAATCATCCCCGTCGCGACTGCCCACCCTCTCGCGGCGCCCAATTACCGGCACGGCAGATAGGGACAATGGCTCAAGAAAGCAGATCCTCCTACCCCAGCCGGCCTCGTCCAAGATGACAGGCTCCTCCGCGGCACAGCGCGAGAAAGGGGATCGCAATGCCGGACAGCTCGGACAACCCGCACCCGCAAACAGACCGCTGAACCGGACGCAGAGCACCAGCGCAAAGCTGACTGCCGCGAGCAAGCACGAAGACGCGGCTAGGCGAGCCATGCCTCCTTCTGTCCCGTCCGGCGTGAGTCGCACGCAGTCGCTGCGGAGACCTACGGCTAACCAGAGTGGAGCATCAGGGCTGCGCGCGCCAACGAAGATTGGCAGCTCCTCAGGTGCTCCAAAGTCGGGGACCGTCTCACAGCCTGGTCCCGGACGCAGCAACAGGCCGGGTTCAGCAACGTCGACGGCGTCGCAAACCAACACCGGCGCCCAGAGACCGAGTCAGAGGGAGCGTTCAAGGGCCGCTACGGTGTCAGCCCCCCAAGCCGAGCGGACGCGGCCGGCAGCGACGTCGTCGCAGAAGTTGCCGCCACCGTCCAGCAGTGGCCTGAAGGCCGGAAGCACGGTCCTCAAACATTCGAGGTCGAGGTCAGAACTACAAAGCGCGGCAACGCGGACGCAACCGAGCCTTGCATCTTCCCGAGCAGCGCCGGGCTTAGAGAAAGAGCCTAAATTGGCAGCCAAGCCCGCGTTCTCGACGTTGCAGCAGCACTATTCGCCCAAGAAAACGCTGGAGCCGAAGAAGGCTACGTCGACGTTCTTCCACGCGCCATCAGTAAGCACGGGGGGCACGGATGCACTATGGGGCGAGGCGCTGGCGCTGCAAACGGAGCTGCTGCAACTGCACCTGCTGCACGAAGCGGCGGCAGAGGTGCAGGCAGAATGGGAGCGCAGCGCAGAGCATGCGCTGCGGCTCCAGTTCTACGAGGTGGCAACGGCGCACCACAACATGCGCAAGAACGAGAGCGAGGTGCAAGAGCTGGTCAACGTGCATGCGCTGCAGGAGTGGAAAAGCGGAAGCGCCACGTCCGGGCTAGCGGAGAATATCCAGCTCCTCGGGCCGCTGTTGAACGAGCTGCGGGCGCTGACGGACTCAGGCGGACGGCACACGCGGGCGGTGCAGGAGTTCGAGGAGTGGGCAGAGCGGGCGGAGCAGGTGCGGGCAGGCAGAGAGGCAGGGCAGAGGGTTGAGGTGGTGTCAAGGCTGGGGGACGCATGGAAGGTCGAGGTGGGCGCGCTGCTGCGCAAGGTGACGGCACTGGCCCGCGAGGCAGAGGGCCTGGCGGAGGCGGCGGCAGGCTCGAGCATCAGGGCGGTGGTGGATGGGAGCCGGGCACTGGTAGCAGGCATGGTGGAGGAGCTGCAGCTGATGCGGCGGGTGGAGGTGTTGGTGGGCGAGGACGAGGCGCGGTTCGTGGAGTCGGGGCTGCAGGGAATAGCTGCAGAGACGGAGCACGCGCATGCGCTATGGCGGAGGGTGTAGTGTGTAAGCAATGCGAGCAAATCTGCGTGGCGTCACCAAGCATCCGCGCAGCTGCCAGGGCCGGGCAGCAGCAGACGAGCCCATGAGCAAAGAAGGTTTCGGGACTGAGCCGCGCGGCGATCGTCCTGGCACGAGTCGGCGGGCAAGCAGCGGTAAGAGGCAGGGTGGTCGGCGGTGATCTTACCAAGCAGGCGGCGGGCACCCCTTGGCTTACTCAGCAGCTAAGTGTCTCTGCAAGCTTGAGCCGGCGTGCCTCTTCCGGCCGCTCCCGCGGTGCTTGGGGGCGCGTGAGGCGGCCGGGGGCGAGTCTGCAATATCCTCCTGGCCACTGCCAAGCCGCCCTCCAGACAGCCAGCACCGGCCGTCAGACGGCGGAAATAACCGTCCGTGAGCATATACGCGGAGGCGCGGCCCTTCGCTCGCACACCACCTCCCGTCCTCTCTCTCGTAATTGATTCCGCCAACTCGCGCCCAGTTACGTTAGCCCTCGAGAGTCAGTCCGCCAGGCCCACCGCGTGCGCGCTCGGCATTGACGCGAGCGCGGCTCCCTACCCGACACCTCTCCAGCTTTCCCCCATCCCGGAGTAGCTCCACGCTTCTCGGGCTCTCTGCGGAACCCACTCCGACCGCCTTATAGCTCCCGGGTCTGGCCAACCACTGCAAGATCCAGTCCTGTCCTCTTCCCTGACCACCGAATGGCGGCCTGCCGAGGCCTGCCGTTGAACCCATCGCCTGGCGGAACCTATGGATTCTGCTGCCCAGCGCTGGAAGAGGCCGTGGGAAGACTCGCATGCCCAGCCGCTGCCCCAGCCAAAGCTCCATCACCAACATCAACACCAGCAGCCCGAGGACCACCAGCTCTATAGGGCCCAATCCCACCTGTCCGACGACCAAGCGCCGGCGCCGGCATGGCACGACCAAACCCGCCGGGAGTCCGCCGCGCCCCGGTTGTATTTGGCCGAGTCCCCTTCGGCGAGCAGCACGGCGGCCCAAGTGCTCCAGAGTCAGTCCGATGCAACGCAGAACAACAAGAGACGCCGCCTTGTGCCTGACCACATCTCGCAATCCAACCCCCGTTTCTCTCCCGCTGACTCAGCCGGCTACCATGGAAGCGGGGAAGATCACGATGGTAAAATCATCACTTCTCCTTCTCCCCCGCCCTCTTTGTCATCTACCGTTGTTGAGTGCGTAATTGACCGCTGTCTCTGCTGACAGACTCGGCACGAGCCCTGATCAGCGAGCCTGGCCGTCAGCAACTGCAGCCCTCCTCCCCTCCCGGCATGTCGACTGCTCGCTTCGATGCCCGTGGCTTCCTACCTGTCATCTCTTCCCAGGAAGAGCGGGCCTGCTGCGATACCAACTGCCCAGGCCTAGCGTGCGCCAGCCGCCGTGCTCTCATCAACGACATTGTCGCCGAGGTCGACACGCTTAATGCCGGCATCCAGCGGATCCTCCAGCGCAGCGACGGCCAACCGCGATCGGTGAGAAGACTGCCGCGTCCTCCTGACTGCCTCCCCTGGGCGCTGGGCCCTTGTACTGACCCCCCAAAGCATTCCTCCGGAGTTGCGAGACTAGGAACCGACCAGGCCCTCGCATTTGCCGTTGACCTCCTCCGATCGAACGTTGCAAGCTTCAGAGACCTGGCCGGCCAGCCCTCCCATCCGTCTGGAGAAGGAGTGGATCATCAGCCCGCCAGCTCTGCCGCCGCCACCGCCGAGATCCGCGATGTTCTGAAGCGAAGATTCGACCTCAACGCCAACACGGAACCTCCCTTCCTGCCCCGGCCATCGAGCGGAGACCGGGACCATTCCCGCACAATCCCTCTCCCCGGTCCTCAAGAGGATTTCCGGAGAAGCTTCCAAGGCAGTAGGGATCCTTTGTCGCCGCGTCATTCTCCTCCAGGAGCACATTCCATCAGCAGCGGAAACACCTTCACTCGACCCCCATCACCAACTCACAGCCACCCCCACCCTCACCGAATGCTTCCCTCCCCGACGTCCCTCAATATTCCGCCACCGTCCACCATCCACACACTTGCGTCTCCCTCGCCCTCGCTCCTCCCTCAGCCCTCGTCTTCCTCAGTCGCGCACTCCGCCCACTTACAAGACCTTCAGCATCAAATCTCACTTAAAACCTTAGCACTCCAGACTCTTCGGCAGGAATACGACGCTCTCCTGTCGAAGCTCGATCGCCAGCGCACCAAGTGCGCCGCGCTTGAAAAGAAGTTCGAAGTCACCGACGTCGAGATCAACAGCCTCACGACAGAAAAAGAAGAGCTGGAGGCCAAGGTTGTGGCACTCGAGCAGCAGGTCGACGAGTTGAGGGAGCAGCGAGACGATGCACGGCGGCGGGAAGTTCAGACCGGTGAGCAGTACAGAAGCATCGTTGAGATGGCAAGCCGACTGCAGGGCATGGCGGCCGAGGAGAAGAGAGCGTGGCTGCAGGAAAGAGAGGGTCTGCTGCGGGCTTTAGGCTGGGACGACAACCAGGCGAGAGAGCAAAGGGCCGATGCCGACGTCATCATGGCCTACGGGCCGCCAACCACCGATCCGGCCGCCTCCGGACTGGACGGTTCAAGGGCGTTCCTTGGCGCAAACCTTCCTGATCCTCATGCCGAACAACAGACTTCGGCGTCAGCTACAGCTCAAGTCATTGCGGCTTTGCGCGTCGAAGTTGCTCAATTGCGGTCTCGAACACAGGCTCTTGAAGCCACCATTCGGACCATCCGCGATCAAGGCACGGCAATGGAAGAGGCATCCCAGGCTGTTGCAGAGGCAGGGAAGAAGATGCGTGAAGCAGCAAGGAGTGCGATTGGGGATATATGAAGTATTGAAGAATACACGGATGGGGAAAATACTGGGGATCCATGGTGAACAGAGGGCAGAGACTCTGGAATATGCTGCGGCCACGGTGAGGTCTGATGGCGAAAAAAAAAGTTGCTTTTTTCTCCCTATGATACCCACAGGCTGAGCCTACTTTTACATCTTCCTATTTTGCGTCTTTTTCGTTTGTTCAATATCAACTTCTCCTAATCCTTTCTACTCTACCGGCATTGCATTACAACGGGGGTTGGGAGTCTCGATTTCTCTGCGGGTACGGAATTTGGGGCATGTGGTCGGCGGTTCTTTATAGTGTGACTTATTGCTCGATAACCACGCTTTCGTGTCTTCTTTCCTATCCCGCTTCCATAGAGACGACGTCGCACAGGTTTGTCTTGATGTTAGGTTGTGTATGAGCGTATGCATCTGGGTTATTTTTCTCGATCAGACCATCGGGGGTCCTCCACTCCGGCAAACTCGCGCAGCCGTTACCACGTTTGGAATGTGCCATCGACACGCAGAACGGAAGATTACTCAGGCCTCGGCGCCGACTGCTTTGGGGCCCCGACGGATGACCAAACAGTGCATGACAGGTGCAAGGATCAAGGGTTTTCGGGATGACTATTTCCTATCTCCCATTATTCGAACCCGTGGGACACGAGAGAAGGAGGAGAAGGGAAGGAAGAAAAGAGGCGTTCAACGGGGATGGAGGGGAGGACATGTGATCAGTGCAGAGAGAGACGGTCCTATTCGATTTTTTTTTTCCGGTCCATTTACGATGGAAGGGTTCTCCCGGACGAACGACCACCGAATTGCCCACCGATCGTTCGTCGGTATAATCGCCACCCCCGGCTTTCCCCTTTCGCCACCCAGCCTAGAGGGATGAAGCTTTTCACGCCGCTAAAGGTGGAGGCGGTGTTTGGACCATGTGGCTTGGTAGGGCCGTTTCTTCTTGGGAGGGGACATGATTCGTTATAATAGCGCCCGCACGCGCATGTGAGAACTCATCGGGTTTTACGGCCGGGAGACCCGTTGGTAGATGATCGACCGGTGCAAATGTGGGGCGCCATATCTCTTTTCTGCATTTTTTAAGGTGTTAGAACGTGGCAGTAAGGCCGCTATCGTCAGAGGTACGGCCGTCTTTGGTGTTCGTGTTGCGGATGTATTATTGTTTGATGAACGCTGGTTTAGTGTCTTTGATGGCGTAGATTTTTTGCGGCGCTTTTTTTTTTTTCCTCTTGGTTCCTGTTGCGCGTCGACTTTCTGCTGTTTCCCCTCTGCATCCGGCATCTTCCGTTGGGGTGGGTTATGCGTGCGTTGGTATGTTTTAGCACACTGTTACTATAGCGATCTTGTGTTAATAGCGAAAGAGACCTAACTGTATAGAATTTGGATTTAGCCGGCCCAGAAGCGAGGATGAGTAAATACTTTCCTTCCCCGTCCCCCTTCTCTTGCAGTTCGTATTTCCAGAGATAAGCAGGTTTCATCTGGTTTGAGCTAATTGTGATTTGCTTAGTTCGTGTTGTCTCGTTCGCCTACTGATCATCATTGTCGTGTAAAGTAGCTTATAGTGCGGATCTTTCTGCTTGCGCGCCTCTCCGGGAACAGGCGGATGCTACTGTCCTACTTTAGTCACGCTTTGCTTGGATGCACTAGCTTCACACTAATACTTGGGAGAACTGACAACGCATACGCGATAAGGGACTCGTAGGAATGATTCGGACTGACTTGTGCTAGACGTTTGAAGAAAGAAAGGGAGAAGCGATGAAATGACCAAGGAAATCGCGGTCAATTATTCGGTGTGTTTGGCCTTTACTGCAGACGTGGCATTCACCCCCGTGCGGTGACGTTCCGCCATCCGTCTTCACCACGTGTGGTCGAGAGCATGACTTCTAGGATGATAAGAGCAACCTCTAACTGCTTCCGCGAGCAGGATGACGCCTGACTGCCTTATCTACGTTAGCCGGTTACGTTCTCCTCTTACTATCAGCCGAATCGTGGGGTTTAACCCGCAAACGGACCCTCGTATTGTAGCACTGCGTTCAACGCTGCCGCAGATTATTTTCCCGGTGACATGGCTCGCTTCCGCCAACTTCACGCACTTCCTTCAACAGGAAGTTCTCTTCGTGAATCAGTTCAATGGACGCCGCGCAAGCAGTGGTACCTTGAAGGGCGTTGGCACGTCTCCTTCATGCTCAACAAACCCCCTATGAGAAACCGCGAGTCAAGCAGAGACACGCGAGGTGTCGGTCCTATCGGGCTTTACCCGAACGCTCGGTCGAGGGAACAATATGCGTACAGCGAGTAATCGAGCAACGGAGAATGAGCGCAACACGCAGCCATTCGCTCGGCCGAAGAGGGTGATGGTGGCAGGCATTGTTTGGGGAGAAACGTGGTAGACGAGAAAATAGAAAGAAGGCTTGGAGGGCGCCAGCCGCGTTCACCGACACGGCCAGCAAGTTGCTCGTGTCGCATCCCCCGCAATTTGTGTTTACGGCAATTTTATTGCGGAGGAGGGGCCTAAAAAAAAAAAAAAAAGAAAAGACTCACGGCTCAGGGATTGGGTAGGACCGGACTACTGCGCCGCACAGTTCTAACCTCATGACTAAACTTATAGCCGTACGTTCTGGTCCGTTGTGCCGCCGCCTACCATTCTCTCTCCTTTTTTTTCCTAGACACAGACCCAAGCCTCATATACCCTGTTCATCTGATTCGCGGGAAGCCGGAAGGTTTGAAGTATCCGGATCGACAATGCAGCGTAGGGCACATATGGAGTATGAATTGCCCTGCGGGGACGACTGTAAGATCATGATTTCCATTTGGAAGGGTCAAAGTAAAGAAACAACCGAAAAAAAGTAAAGGGTATAATGCAGTCGGGTGTGGTGTCATTGAGCATGAAGCTCACCCTGGCCATCCCAGCCCGACGCAAAGTGCGTATCGTATCGGAATTAAGCATCAGACCGGTCAAACCGACCAAACGAGCCCCCAATTCGATCACGCCTCGTAAAGTCGTAAAACCATTATCCTTGAAACCCTACCAAGTCCGAATGTACCTCGGGATGTGTCGTATCCTGAATCCGAATTCTAACTAGCAGGATCATGAGAAAAAGAAGAGAGTGGGCAAGGGTGAAACAGAAGAAGAAGAAGAAGAAGAAGAAGAAGAAGAAGAAGAAGAAGAAGAGCACCGAAGAACCAAGTTACCAGGTGCTAAACAAATTCACTCCAATACCAGAGGATATCCAGCAAAACCTAGAAAGCCGTGATCATCAAGTAGCCTTTTTGATGATGTTCTTCAGTGTGAAAGCAAATCTACCAGTACTTCTTGCGCTCGGTGTACGCCTCCCAGGCCATAAACGTGGTCGAGTCGCTGGAGACGCTCTCCTTTTCGTAGAGGTCCTCCTGCGTCTCCTCGCCCAACAGAGCCCTCATGGCCCTGTCGCGCTCGCGCTGCATCATCTTGCCGTTCAGCGCCATGTCGCGTTCGTGCTGCGCACGCGTCTCGGCTGGGAGCGTGATGAGCGGCGAGTACGGGTTGGGAATGTCCGTCGGCAGCGGGGAAACGTACTGCTCCTGGCGCTGCGCCTGGTAGTTGTTGCTGAATGAGGAGGAGCCAGCGTTGCTAAAAATGGGTGGCTGCTGCGTCTCCGGCGATAGACGAGGCTTCTTGTTTGTGTTGGCAAGCTCGGCGTCTATGGGCGCAGGCGCGGCACGCTTCCTGCTGCTGCTGCTGCTGCTGCTGGGCCGGTGGACGGAGGGGTGGCCTTCATGCTGTGCGAACGGGTCCTCCTGGCCTTCCTTAGCCTTGTACTGGCCGTCTTCGTTGATGGTGTAGTCGAGAGGGCGCCGTAGGAAGCTTTGCATGTCGTGCTGCATGATGACCTCTTCCACAGGGAGGATTGGGTAAGCGTCGTCCTCCCCCTCGAACTCTTCCTCTTCCTCGTAGTCTTCTTCCTCTGCCTCAAGCGCGTGGTTGTTGTCGCGGAATTCGCTCTCGGCATAGCCGCTGTCGTAGTGGGCGCTCTTGTCTGCCTTGCCGATGATCGAGAGCATCTCAACGGTGTGGTCCATATGAGTGGGATCCGGACGGATATTCTTGGTGCGCTTCTGAATTATGGCAGTGGACAGCGGAGGAGTGCTCTGAAGGTTATCCATGCGGTTGAGCCAGTTGCTGACGGCATTGACGTCGCGTCCGTAGATATCATGCCGCTTGTTGGCAGTGGCCGGCCTGGGCATGTTCTCAGGAGCAATCTGGAAGTTAGGTGAGGTGACCGAGAAAGTGTCCTCCTGGTCGAAGGTGCAAGATTGAGACTGGCTACCACACGGGCTGGAATTGCTGTTCGGAAGCTCGTACTTGGGCTTGATTCCATTCATCTCGCACCAGCCAGAAAGTGCGTCGGTGTGCTTCTGGTAGAGGTAGATAAGAAGTTCGGTCGGCCTGAAGTTATCCAAGAAATGCTCATGAAGGCCGACGATATTGGAGGTGAGCTGAGCTTCATCAAATGCGATGGAATCCAAAGCGGTGCGAATGCTGGTGGTCATGCTCGCCTGGTTACGACCCTTGGCAAACTTGATGCTTCTCATGAAGATGCCCATGTTATGGTCCATCTTCATCTTGAACAGGCGCTCCTTGCGCAAAACGAAGTCCAGGGTGGCGAGAAGCTGGGGCTCCATTAAGACCTGCCAGTGGTATTGAATGCATTCGAGGAAGCTCAGGTAGCCATAGCCATTGCAAGCCTCACCGAGAGAATCCAAGAAGCGCGAACCGATGGCGTCCCAGACCCAAACGTAGACGAAATGAAGGTTGATGACGGTGATGTAGTACAGGCTCTCGAAGACATGGAGCTCCTCGAGACAAATCTCGGTCTTGCCGGACGGACCGGTGTGGTAGATGCAGACATCCTCAAGACAAAGTGAGAGCAAGTGGTGGTGAAGAGCAGGGGCGCCGTCGGCAATTTCAATGTTATCCAGGGCAGGGAGAAGCTCGGGCAGAAGGTGTGCAACCTCACGGGCGGTAGCATAGATGTGGTCGCGAGCACAGTCAAGCGGCATGCGGCTACTGCTGCGGATTTCGTTGGACTTGGGAGGCTGGCACGGCCTGGGAGGCATGACGACCTCACAACCGGCAACCTCGGAGTGAACTTTGAGCGACATGATGACTCTTCAGGCGTTGCTGAGCGTAATAGAATGAAAGCCGGCTTGGAAATGGAATTTTCTATTGTGTTGTGTGAGGTGTCCTCCTGGATTGATTGATGGAAGAACAAGAAACTCTCGCTCAATGCGAGGTGGGTTGTTCAGCTGATGAAGGGACAAGCTCTAGGCTTGCCCAAGGCGACGTCGAGGAGAGTGGAGTAATGACAGGTGAGTTGAAGTTGGAAATGTCGGAGGAAAGGCTTCAGGCCTGCTTCTTCAGGACAACTCTGGTGGTCCAGAAGTTGAAGAATGTAAGCTGAAGGGAGGCGAAGAGGATGTGGAGGGAACGGACGATCTTGTAAAAGGGAGGCGGAGAGGAAGACTAAATGATGTTCGTTTACAGCGCTTTGACCGGTGTAGTGTGGCTGGTGATGAACGGTGCAGGGGTCACAGTGACAAGTATTTCGAAGTGAGGTTTGGTGTTGAGGCGACGAAGGTGAGAGGACGAAGCGCGAATGGTACTAAACCAGCCGGAACCATAGCAGGTAGTCAGAAACGGTTCATTAAGTAATTTTCCAAGTTTTTATCGCTGGATTCAGTATCTAACTATAGTTTCTTTGGCTCTCACCACCGCTGTGAGGAAAAGGTTAGTCAGAAATTAACAAATCCGGTGCAAAGAGAAACCATACCGGCACATTTGTCTCTCCGTCTAGTGCGCCTGTCGAACCAAAAAGAAAAAAAGGGGGGAGGGGCAAAAATAGGATATTTGAAGCTTTAACAACGGCAACGAGTAATTATGATGAGTTGATACGCATGCGGGATGGGGCCAAGTGATGGAGCAACGCGCACTTTGGAAGATCACACCGGTATAGGAAAATTGGCTGAGGTTGAGGTTGCCAATCATCCCACGTCGCCGTTGAATTCAACTCTGAGAGACGTAAGTCCCTATGGCGCTTGCGCTGCTCCCGCCTGGAGCCCGATCTTGTTGGTCAAAGTTCGGTTCACGAAAGGAACTGAAGTGCACTTTGAATTCTCGGATAAGACCTTCCTGGACAACGGGGTGAACACGCACCTTGTCGACATGCACATTTGAGAGGTGCACAGGAGCCTTCCAAGGTGTGAAGAAGCTCACGTCCATGGAAATTCGCGTCTGTTGCCCGGAAAATGATTCCAACTCTGAACTATAGGCTCTTTGGGGCACGAAGGTGACTGGATCTCATCACCGATACTTGATTCGACGAACCCACTAGAAGCGCAGCCACCCGGGGGCGCAAAGATGGGAATAGATTGATTGAGCTTGCTCCTACCAAGACGATTCCATTTCAGAGATATGGCTTAAAACGCAAGATGGGCTGTTTACGGGTACGCAGAGCCCAGCTCCATAATATCAGGGAAAAGAAAATAGCAGATCACAAGATATTCTGTCATGAACCAAATACCTGCAACGCTACATTAGCGCGTGAAGCATGTGTTGAGAAAAGTCGCGAAAGGCGGATTGTGTCTTCGACAAAAAAGATACTACGTGAATGAGTAATGTCCAAGCCGTAGTCTACTATGACAAAGGGCCCTTCTAGTATCCGTCTCTTTGATATGATACAAGGCCGAAAACACAAAAAAGTAGCGAGATAGTGTTCTTCGGGACCAATCGATCCTGCCAGGCGTGATAAAGATCTGTGGTACATTAAAAAACATGTCGAAAACATCAATACATCATTCATCATCATCAACATAAGCAGGGTCGACTTCAATCACAGCGGGCATGGGTCCCAGATCCGTCATGTTAGATCCCGGCAGCTCAATATACGGTATATGCCACGACTCGTCATTGAGGTGTTCCACCGTATTGTTCGTAAGGCCTTTACAGCCAAGCAACGATAAAAACTGTAACAAGCGTCAGCCGCGCCAATCCATAACATCACTCACGGCTGCGCAAAGACCTACCTGCAAACTCGGCAGGTTTCCAATGTGCTCCGCCGTCTCTTGGTTAACCTCGCCCGCGAGGTCGCAGTCAACCAAACCAAACGCCTGCAAACAACTTCTCCCTTCCCACTCCTCGCCCAAAAATTTGAGCAGCTCCACACCAACATCCGGGCACTTCTTCAGCCACAGCTCCTTGAGACCGGCGTTCTTTTTCAGGATCTGGCAAAGCTGCCAATCGCTAATCTCGGCGCCCACGAGCCGCAGCGTCTCCAGCCGGCTCCAGGAATCGGCGAACTTGTTCCACTCCGTCCCCGTGCCGGCTTCTGGGACGGCACGATACAAGTCGGGCACGCGGCGCAGGCTCCGATGACCCAAATCATCCTCGTCATCCGTGGTCGAGCCCCAATTGATGATCCAGCGACGCAGGAATCCGCGGCCAAATGGATCTTCGATGCGGAGGCACAAGGTGCGGAGGTTCCTGAGCCCGGCAAGGGCGTCGGCGACGGGCGGAGTAAGCGTCCAGATGCTGAGCTCTAAGTGTCGCATCGACATGCAATAGCGGGTCAGGATAGAGGAGGTGAGTGCCGTGTGGAAGGCCAATAGCGTGTGAGGTCGCAGCTCCGACGCCTGCGGGATGACATGTGCGACAGTGCAGTCTTCGTTGAACAAGTCTGATGCGGAGACAGAGCTGGCGCCGGGCGAAATCACGGACCCGACGCTGCTGTTGAGGCTTCTGGTGCTACGGGAGAACGGCGACGCTGTGGGACTTGTGCTTGATAGCTGACTGATCAATGATGCCACTCGGGACGGGTACACCCCAAAGGAGAGTGTTTGCAGACTCGAGGAGGCAAGCACGTATGCGGAACGACTGGAAAGGGAAAAAGCGAGGAGAGAGCGGATAGGAAGGAAGCTCAGAATGTGGAGCAAGAGCTCTGACGGCAACGAGGTGAGATGGGCCATGGCGGAGAGCCCAGCTTGGACGTGATACAGCAGCGAAGTCTATCTCTCGTCGCCGTTCTTTATTGCGGAGGACGCTTGGTACGGAGGCAACGATTGGGCGTGTCGGTGTGAGCGAGCCCTATTTGCTGAGTGAGGTTTATTTATTTTTCTGCGGCAGGATTTCAGAGGCGAGCAGCAAGCAGGCTCCTCGCGCCATCACGGTGTCCAAGGACTTTATCTCTCTTGCAGGCGCAGAACCCAAGGGCGGCATGCTGGAAGATGATGATCTAATAGGCCAAGGGGATTTGGCAAGGGCTCTGGCAAATGACTGCAAACGTAGCTCGGAATGGCTCGTGTTGCATGCTGCATCACAGCGAGGCACAGTGGCGTTTGGAGGGGCTCGAAATCCCCACGAGCGCGCCTCAGCTGCACCAGTGGCGGGCAGGCGTGATGTGCGCGCTGCTGAGACACAGTGCTTCTGATCTGGCCCGTATCAACATCACTGGGCCGGGTGGGCGTGCCCGGGGGGTTGAGGCGATGGTGGATGACGCTTGTCCCACGTAGATGACCGGCTGACTTCTGAAAGCGTCAAGCCCCAAGACCCGGTTGCCGCGATCGAGTGCTAGATGTCGAAGCCGCGCTGCAGGTGATTCTCGAATCCTTACGCTGCACGACAGCAGCGCCCGCGGGCGACATCCCCTATGTGACGAAAGCTGCATCGATGAGATCCCGCGTTTCTCCTCGAGCAGGGATGATTTGGTGACACGGGGGGCTGCAGCGCGCGCGCCTACCGAGTATAAGGGAAGTTCACGTTCTTCTTTTTCGTCGCATCGCCAGCGCACCTCGCGCGCCGTGCCCGACGAACGACTGGCTCATGATCGCGCCCGACCGGAACCAGAATGGACGACCAGCTGCTGAAGCCGCTCCCGACCCGAGAGTACGGCGTGCGCTGCGACGCGCCGCGGGAAGAACGAGACCGTCCCGTCTGCACGTCGTCGACAGAGAGATCCACGATCATGGGGCGGCCGGAAGGAGCGCTGACGAGCAGTGCAATGGCGTGGCGGCGACGACGACGACGACGAAGGACGTCTTGACTTCCGGTTTGGGTGCCCTTGTCACGAGGGATTCGAGGAGTGGCACCCCATGAGCCAGCACGGCATGTCGGCACCGTAGCCCCTGCGCCGCCACAGTTGCGGCGTCCGGATATTGGTCGGGCAGATCGATTTAGAGCGGGAGCTGGCGGAAAGTCCATCAGTTGTTGGTGAGCTGAGGGCGGGCGGGTCTCTTCCGCTGCCCGGCTATTGAAGGGAGCCTGCCTGGGCCTTGGACCCCGCCTGCCGCCTGCCTCCGCTAGCCGCCGCCGCACCGAAGCCCGCGCTCGAGCGTTTCAGCTCCGCCCCTCTGCTATTCCCTTGCTCTTATTTCCTCCTCTCCTCCTGCCTATACATCAAACTAGCATTGGTAACGGCGTCCAGCAGCGCCGGCGTGCTTCCCTCTCGGAAACGAGGAAGCGTGAAAAAATCAGAATGGCGGGCCTACGGCTGGGAAAACCACGCACCTCGCAGCCCCCATCAAGCACCAGACTATCTCCACACCACTATTCCCCGAGCCTCCTGACGGCGGTTCTCGATGCGCTTCTCGCTAGCAGCCCATTTCTCCGATCCTCAGTCTATTTCCCCGGCGGTTTGAGGATGCCACACACTACCAGTCGCGCCTCCCTTCCAGATAATGAGGCTGTCGCCTGATGGTGCCCTCAGCCCCAGCGTCAGAGCGTAGCAGCGCACCAGCCCTGCTTACTGACGCGGACGGCGTGTGCGCCAGACGACACAAGTCTCGTGCGTGGCACCAGACATGGGAAAACATCGCGAGGCAAGCATCAACCACGCCACGATCCTCCACCGGTGCGCCGCCGCATCACCACCCACGCCGCCCATGACAAGGCCGGCAGTAGTGCATGATCGCTGCAAACCAGCAACATCCCCCGCTCTGCCCATGCCACGCGCGGCGACGTTTAACCTTCTTCACGACACGGACACGATCAAGGGCGGAGCGCTCGCTTGCCAAAGCAACCAACGGAAAAGCCTGTCTCACTTCCATCAAACTACTACACAGAAACGAGCCGACGTGAGGCCCTCTTGAGAGATCTGGCTGACCCCCACTCGACTCGCGACCCCCATCCCCTTCGAACCCCTCATCCCGTCACCGCCACGTAGCTCCCAACCCCTGCCTTTTTCCTGCATGCGGTTGGGAACTGCGGAAAAGCCTCGAGATCCCCGTCTACCACGTTTTACCATCTGCACAACAGAGTTTGGCGTGCCGTCTCTCCGCCCATCCCGCGCCGACTGCGCCATGGGGCCGGAACCTTGCGTGCCCGCGCGGGCGCAAAACGGTATTCCTACCGCAGGGCGAGAGCGGAGCACCTTGAAGGAAGGACTGCCAGATACCGGCCCCCATCCGAACTGATCGCCGCTGAGGCCGCTGTGTCAGGATGTAATGGTACCTCCCACGCGGACGATGACACGGTGCAGCGTGGCGCCACCATCGTTCGTGCGCGACGTCGTCGAGCCTGGATTTGGGTGTGCTAATTGTCCTGTGTTCGTTTGTAGTCCAGTAGTCCGTTTGCCGTCCGGCGATTATGGTCCTGACTGGCTTCAGCTTCGCCGACCACACCGGTTATCGTGAAGCCAAAAAAAGAAAAGAAGAAAAATTTCGAGGACCCAGGCCATGCAGTAGAGCGCCTGGCTCGTATTCACCATAGCAATGCCCGGATAATTTGGCGAGAGGACATGTACTAAAGAGTCATGTACATACAGTGCCAGTATCATTACTTGCTCTAGTGTGTGTGCTCAATGGACCGGATCGTCATGATCACAAAACATACCCATGGCGGAAAGCCCTAAAAGGCTTGGGGATGCTAAATAGCGAAAGAAAAAGGCTTCCGGACGAGAATGGGGCATCTAAAGCCCGGTGCTAAGAAAGAAGGTCGGACTAATAGGGCATTCAAAAGAGAGTTCTACCACCCATTATGCACCTCCCGCAACTGTTCATGAACGCAAAAAAAAAAAAAAAATTCCATAAGTCAACAACCTTGTCGCCGCTCATTGCATCACGAATCTACCCGCTCCGCACAGAGCTCTCTTCCTCCCATTCGCGGCAGTGCCGCCGCCGCCGCCGCCGCCGCTTCGCTCCTTGTCCGTTGTGATGCCCTGCCTCTTTCCATTTTAGCTTCCGCCTATCGTTTTCCGCCAGATCGACAGCGTAGTCGTTGTTGCCAATCCGAGACCAGGTTGTGGTCGGAATGCTGATTCGCGGTTTCAGGCGGCATTACCCATGCCGCAAACCTTCTTTTCCCTCAATTTCGCATCTTCGACAAACCGTGCATCTCTTCTTCTTTTTTTTTTTTTCTCTCTCTCTCTTTCTGCGCTCGTCTTCGCTAAAGCACACCCGCATGGGAAAGAGGATATGCAAGGATTATTTTGACGATAGCTACGGGAAAAAAAGGGGAAAATTCATGACGCGTGTGGCCGGAACGTAGGGCAGAGGAGGGCAGAGGAAGGCAGATAGCCAGCCAGCGAGCAGTGGGCGCGACATCCCGTTCACCCATACCCCGGCCCCACCATTCTTTTTGCCTGTTTCGGGACAACACACATCGTTGATGAAGCACCACCATGAGTCGCGCGGGCTATGCCCTCCCCTGACATCATGCGCACATAAGAGACTCGAAAAAGCTCATGACTATTCGCTGTATGCTAACGTATGCAAGTACATCTGCCTGCAGAGGGTTTTGCGAAAGCGAAAGAGAGAATAGAGAAGAGGGAATGTGTAAGGCCGCCAACAACAAAAGCTCTCGGAAAGTCCGAAAAGAATGAAAGGCAACAAAGGTGAGCGTGAAGCCCAAAGAAGGCTACCTGCCCTGGGCCACATGGCTGGCTGAGGTGGGAGTGTGTGGGCCATGACAACCGACCCACCGGCTGGCTGCCCGCTATGCAACCTTGCTGGGCGGGAAGGAAGAAGAGGGAGAAAGGATAACAAGGGAAGGGGAGGGGTGCCACGCTCGGCTTTGCTGCCGCTTACCGCCTCCACCACATCGTTCCCGTCGTGGCGCCCAGATAAACTTCCCTCCCAAATAATCTTTCTCTCCTGTGCCATGGGCGCAACGCCGCAGCAAGGTGGCCGAGACCCCACCATTGGGCAATCGAGAAAAAAAAAAGCAAGCGGCGGCAATAATCACGATACGTGAAGTTGAATAAAGGGGATCGCGCAAAGAACATCTCGAGGCCAATGCACGATCACAGACAGTTCATCGATTCCTCCCTATCTCCCGCATCTATGCAAGATCGTTTTTCCATTGATGTGTCAATAGTCAGTGCAGCCACGGAAAGAGGCGCGCAGAGGGAAGGGAAAAGTGGAGTGCACGGACTATGGGTATCTATGATTGCTACCCATGCGGCGGCGCTAGCAAGTATCTTTACGCGATTGAGATGGGATCTCTCTCATCTCTAACCGTAACACTACCGTAGCATCCCAGTCGCTAATGGGGCATGTGCACCCTGGATTCTCGCGTAATATGTCCAAGTCCATCGGTGTCGGGAGAACCACCTGCCAGCGAAATCAGAGACAACAGAGAGGAGCGGTGGCCGTCCACGGTCATTGCGCCTGCACATTGCCACGATGCGACCCTCTGGTTGGTCCCCCACCTCTCGCTAGTGCCACCCTGACGACAGAATCCCAAACTGCCTGACACCTATTAGCCGCGCCAGCTTGACAATAACCTGATACCTGCAATCCCGTGTGCGGCAGCCGGTCCCAGGAAAACCGCCGTTTAGGCATCTACCGTCTCCTTAGGGCTGACTGTTGCGCTGAGTAGCCTCAACGTGGCCCTCTTCTCTAGCACTTCCAGAAAAACCTTCTTTCTGTCGGCCGAGTAAGAGGATGTATCAATGAGCTCCGATCTTGTTCGGTCGTGATCCAACGTGAGTCGTGACCCGAGTACGACTGGCAAGCCCCGTCTGCGCACCCTACGCGTATCCACTGGACGTGTTTGTTGCTTCTGCTAGCGCTAGCGGTAGGGATAACTGTCTTTGGCAGCGTACGCCCTTCATCACTCATAATGCAGATGGTGCGTTGGCTTACTTCTCAATCAACGAGCTTTCCCCTTGCAGTGATTAGTCGCCTGTGAGCGCGCAGATAGCAAAACCCTCAATTGAAAGGGGAAACGAAGCGAACCACTACCAATAGGAACTGTTGCACCATCCTCCACCTTGCTGTTACTTCTCGTTGGTCTTTGATGCTTCTCCTGGCACTTCCTTTCCCTTGCAAACGGTAGAGTAGCATCTGGAGCGGTGCCGCATGTGCAGCCATAGATGTGAAGGATGAGGCAACGACGAGGTGTCCATAATTGGACATGCATGAGAAAGCAGCCAATCATAGCTTAATAGTGACAGATCTTGCAGAACAAACCTCAGCTCAAGACTGCTTAGGTCCATGACACGCAATTACTTTCCAACGTTCCAGAATGTTGCTGAGGAGGGGATGATGATGCAAGAAACCCTGCTCCGGATCCCTGGACTGAGCAGGCGCCTGTTCGCAAGCACTCAGCGCCCGGGCCTTCCCGGAAAAGAAACGCAAGGGAAGGGCGGCCCAGTCCCTACCAGCCAGGCGGATTTCTTTTTTTTCTTTTTGCTTCTTTTTTCTTTCTGATGTCGCTGGACGCAATGGTCCATTGTAAGGGCACGCAAACTTTAATTGGCACCAGCCATGAGTCGGCCGGACTGACGGGAGCAGCCCCTTGTGGCTCTGTGTGGCACGCTTCTGCGCGTCAATTTTTTACCCTTCGCACCCCTACCCTACTCGCCTCGTGGCAGACCGGCGGCTGGTCTGATGCTTCTTTGCTGCTGGCACGAGGGACGGGTATCCTTAGGCGCAGGAAGATTGCGAGGGGCATGAGTCGTATGCTGTCGTCACACGTCACCGCGCGCCAGCCGGAGCGCAGAAAGGCTAGAGCAGTGGGACCTCGCCCTGCGTCTGTCAGTGCACGCGTCCGGACTGTAACTCCACACAAAGCATCCTCTTGGGCGACGATCGCGCGCGAGCTGGCGCTGAGAAGACCCCACCCGCCAAGATGAACACAGACCAGACAGGCGGAGGAAACGAGTCCGACGATGGCGACGGCTCTGGCGCCTGCCGCCGCACACTGCTCGTATGATCTCCCACCGGCTGGCGACTTGCCTGCCCGGGCACACGCCCTGCGAGCCGACCGACTGATTGACCCTAGCGTGCGTCGCCCTCGTGGCGAGTCAAGGAACGTCGACCGGCGTAGGCGCGAGCTAGATGGCGTTGGATCCAGGGAACGCAAAACAAAGTTTAGACGGGACGGTTCTGGCACGTGGGAGAAGCAAGTAAGTGTTGCAAAGCAGTTTGCGCCAACGAGCCGCCGGCAGCGGAAGTTGGCCTCAAAACGGGCGCTGTCTCCGCGCCGAAACAGAAGATGATGCGCAGCTAGCGTGCCGCCCACCAAACGCAGGCCGGCTTCTGAAGGCTTCGAGAATCTGGATCGTGCGCCCACGGCAAGCCCAGCTGAACCCAAGGGGACGAGACGAGATGAGGGTGCAGGCAAGCGGGCTGGCTAGTGCGCTGTGGCTCCGCTGGCGGGTGCACGACCGTTTGACGCCCGGGGGCCCTCTCGGTATGCTTCTCTGCATCCAGCAAGCTCGGCAGGTGGAGATGGGGCCGGTCACGTCCAACAGTGGATGGAAGTGCGTCGTCAGGCTGTCGTCGTTGTCGTCGCCGTGGCCGTCGTTATTGTCCGCTCCTCCGCCCTCGCCCGCTGCGCATCTGCTCCTCCGGCTCGATGGCTTGCCGCTCCCAAGCACCATCAGCTCCTGCTGGCTCTGCCGGTCAAGATGATGCAACACAGCGGGCGATAAGGGCGCGATGAGCGGATCACTGCGAACCATTCCGGTCGATCCTCTCCCAGCCGCGGGCTGCTGGATTCGGCCATGCTGCTTCTGTACGTCAGCCCCGAGGCCGCTGGCCTGAGCCCTTTGGGTGTCGCGCATCTGGCGAACGGAAGGATCTGATGAGGTGGACTTGGGGTGTTGGTGACGCTGGGGCCGTCGAGCGCGCAGTTGGACCCTGTTCGGCTCTCGCAGTTTGCCGGTGAGCGTCGTTGAGGTGGTTGTGGTCGCTGTCGTCGCTGTCGTCGCACGGTACAGGGGCCACCCATGGCATGCTTAGCAAAGCGATTGCTGGTGGTTGGCTGCCGCAACATCGCAACACCTTCCTCGCGTCATCCCGTGCTCGTCGGGCTGCTGTCCTGCTGGCTGGCGGGCACCCCACTGCGAGCACCGGTCAGTGCTCTCCCGCTGTCTGTCAGCTGTCACGCGTGCGTCCGCGCCAGGCAGCATGGCGACGGAAACGTGTTGTGTCGAATTCTTCACCGCCGCGCCCGCGGCAGTGTCACGTACGTCACGAGGCTTCGGCGTGGTGGTGATGATACTGTGCCCAAGGCGCAAGCGAGGAGGGCTGAGAAGAATCTGGCGGCAGTCAGGCAGGGAGTGCTCTGTGCGTCGCCTCCTACCCCACCTTCCTTCCGCATCCTGTCAGAGAAACACGCCTTCGTCACAGCAAGCAGCAACTGCGGATCCGCGACGAGCCTTCCATCACCCTCGTCGTCGTCGTCAGCCGCCCCGGGGGGACCCTAACCAGCATCTGCCCCGACCCAGTGCGCTCGCCCTCCGCCCAGCCGCCGCCAGCCGCCGCCGTTGGCCTGATCAAGAATCTGCATCTTGCTAATGCACAAACTTCTTCCCTGTGCGGATGATGGGGTTTATAGTAGATCTGCACGCACTACTGGCAAAGCACGACCAAGAAGCCGCCGCGCTAAACGGGACCAATGTGTCCTCCCATGACAGAACGAGGAACGCAAAGCGAGGGCTTGCGGTAGATCTGGAGCTTGAGCTTAGCACAGCAGCAGCAGCGGTCTTTTCACGCCCCTTTTCGATGTTCTCACGATTGCTCCCGTAGGCCTGTTGCAGCCGTGCATGAAAATCCATGCAGAAACCGCGTGCAACCACGCGGTGGGCCGCTGGCTCGAATCGCGGGCAGGACGATCCGGCATTCCGGCACACGCACCTCGAGCATCGCCGTCATCACCTATTTTTCCATGCTTTCTCTGCGCTGGCGCGGCGGTCTAGGAAAAGTTAGTGCAGTGTGCGGGAGGGCTCGGGGAGATTGCTGCTTCATCAACGTGAGAATAAACAAGGCAACCGAATGAGGCAATGGCCAAGGACGACACAAGGTGCATGTCCGCCGCCGCTTGCTTTAATGCTATGCGATGCGATGCCAGCGACGCACACACGCAGGCTGTCAGCGACCTGCGTGGGAACTACCCGCGCCTGGCGCACTGAAAAATGCCCAAAGCACCCCCATCAGCAGCGGTATGCGGAACAAACTCTGACTGCCCTGGCTCTGCAGCATCTAGACAGCAGCGCGAGTGCGTGCGCGTGTGCAGGTGGGTAGTTAGGCGTATGTAGCAAGCAAGAGCCAAAAAAAAAAAGAAAAGAAAAGAAAAGGATGCGCCATCCGTCAGCCAAACACCAGAGATTCCAGCAGGTATTCGCGCGCAAGCGCGGGAGGCCCTGTGTGCTGCCACCCCATCCCGTATCACCATGTCGGGCCAGCTCCGAGCCGAGCGTGCCCACCCCTCACCTCACCTCACTAACTCATACTCCTTGTTTTCTGCCTCAGCCACCCACCACTTACCTGCTCCCCGAGCGACCGTTTCTTTTCGGACGGCCTCTTCGATGTATCTACGGTGTAACTCCCCGGACGAGCTCACGCGGGATATCTCGATAGCCGTCGTGCTTTGTCCCGCAGCCTGGGCGCCCTCTCGCCCACGTAGCCCAACGCTGCCACTGCCAGCACATTGCGCACCATTAGACGACGCCCGTCCGCTCAGCTTACTCGTTCCATGCACCCCTCCCGTTTCCTCAACAGCAGCCCCATGCGCCACAACGTGCTACACGGCCACGCACGCTCCACCGCCGCCCCTTTCGTGTAACACCCACATACCACCCACACAGCCCATGGGCAGCTGAACTGATGAAACATCTCTTCTATCACGACGACGTACCGACCCCCGGTTGTTGTGACAGATAGGGCCCGTGCTCCATAGGAGTCCGCAGTAGCTTCCGCACCACACATGTCCCGTGACATGCTGCTTCTCCCTTGGAACTCCGAACTATTGGAGCTGATCCATCTCACTGCTCTTCCTCTGCGCATTTTAAGACTGCGGAGAGCAAATCTTTTCCCTGCCGCCCACCCCATTGATAATTCGTCCAATGCAATGGCTGGAAGCGAGATTCAGGCCATGTGCACTTCGCCGAAGGAAGCAGTATTGCTCAAGCGGGGAAATACCCCCAGCGTGGGTTGTGGCGTTCGCCGACAGGGCGCGGTTTGGCGGCAGAGGAAGGAGGAAGGAGAACGTGATTCAGATGCACCAGGCTCCACCGGAGCGCGTGCCGCATCATCATCAACAGCAACCACAATCCAAGTAGAGAAGACATGGCAGATTGTATAAATCGGGTGTAGCGGGTGTAGCGGGTGTAGCGGAGGAACAGAGCGGAAAGTATGGTAGAGACCAAGAAAAAGAGGGGGAAGCGGGTTGTCCATGTGGGCGAGAGAAAACATGGTGGATGCCGAAGGTGCAAAGAGTGGATGGCCCAAGAGTAAGTGGCTGTAAGTTTCTCCATAGCATCGATGCGGGATTTCGCCGATACCATTGGTCCATCCTCCTGCCCCCTCAAAGAGTCTGCTGGCTCCTTCGCTATAGTTCTCCTTGTTTCCTTCCTGTAACCCCCTGGACCGCTTCCATCAGCATTGATCGTAGAATTTATCCATACTCTTTCGGAATGGTGTGTCGAGAGGAGATAAAAGGTCCGCCCGAAAAATGACAAGGCTCCGCGCTGCCAAAGCGCAGCAGCAACGTATGCAGTCCGCTTGTCGGCGGGCTTTTGGGCTCCTAATCAAAGTGTCGGCAATCGTCTGCCGCGTGGAAAGGAAAAGTATGGATCAGATGGTTAGTGCAGCGCGCTGCCGCGTGGGAGGGATGAAACGCGAAGCAACAGCAGCAGCCCCCTACCTCAGCGTGAGGTTATGGCCGTAAGCGGCGGTCCGCCCTACTGTGCTTGGTCTGCTAGGACCAACCCTGGACACCCACCGCCATCGCCCGGAAACTTTTGCGCCCACGTGTGAGAGAAGCGTGATCGGATGGACATGTATGCGTCGTGGACTCGTAAGGCAGTGGCGGTTGGCTACATCTGCTGCTTCGCTGTGTGTAGGGAAGGAGGGAAAAGAGTCGTTTGGCGCAAAGTCTCGCTTCCATTTTTTTGCTTCCCAGTAGATGAAGATTCCTTGAAACGTGCTTCTTAACTCTTGCTTGCATATCAACAATCCAAGACTCGTTTTCCGAACCTCATAGCCCTTTTCCGACACTCCGCGTTGCCTTATCCCGACCCTGACCGGTCTTGACCATGCTTTGAAGAGCAGTGGTACCCTAAAATTCCATGATGCCACGCTAACGTCAAACTGATGATAACCTAAGCGAAACGGCGTACCGTCGCCGCGGGAAGAAACCCTGATTCGCTACCCGTAACCCTTTTTTCTTTTTTTCCCTAACAGCCGCACTCCCAGCCAACGCCACGCTTGCGGAAACAATGAACGGCAAAAGCAAGTAAGAGAAACACGAAGCTGAAAAGGTGAGTGAGAGTCCGGTCGGCCGATGGTGCTGCGGGCCTGCGTGTAACGGTTTTGGTCCTTTCTCCCCTCTCTCATAGCGTCCCCCATCCAGAGCCCGAACTTGTGCTTTCCGTTTTCCGAGTTCTTACGTTGTTCTTTCCGAATCAGTAAGCCGCGAGCCTGCCGGGGCACCCTGCCCAACGCCCTAATTCGGGCAATCTCGGTGCGGCGGCGGCGGTTTCCCCGTATGATTCGCGCACCAAGGGTAGGCAAGGCTGCAAGACCCTGGTCGCTCATCACAATGGAAACGGAAACCAAGAAAAGATAGTGCAAGGCTTGAATGCCGTCCTCACACACAAATGCCCTCTACGTATCCTGACTCGTGCACCGCGGCGTAGCTCGTCAGCCGGGGAAGCCGCCGTGCGCGCCATGCTGCGAGTGCGTCTGGTAGGCTCCTTGCGGCGGTGCCGCCGTAGTGGTGCTCTGGGCAAACCCCATGGCTGTCGAAAAGGTCGGGAAACCCTGGTTCTGCGGGACTAATGGCGGTGTGACCTGCATGTCAGGGTAAGGCATGCTCGAATGGCTGCTCTGCCTGACAGGCACCGGCATACTCATGGGAGGCGGCGATTCGAACGGCGTTGCCTCGTGCGATCCCACGTGCGACCCCTGTGCAGAGACGGAAGCGGGACTTTCGTACAGCTCTTCGAGACGTGCGTTGGCAGGAGTCGACGTAGCGCTCAAACCACGTGGCATAGGGACTGCCATGTTTGGCAGCACCTCGTTGATCTTCTGAAGGAGCAAGGCGAGATAGCGCGACTGCCCGCCGCGAAGCGTCGAGATGAGGTTCAGAAAGCGCCCGAGGTAATCGCGCGGGCCAATCTCGAACGAGTTTTGCTCCATCGGCACGCAAGCCATGACGTCGGTCAGGGTGCATGCCACGTCGAAAAGTTTCTCAATCTGCAAGGAAAAAAAAATTGCAGTCAGCAAATATTCACTATTGGCAAGCGGCACACGCTCGCTCGGAGAACTTACCAGGCCGACTCCGTGCACCTCCATCGCCTGCTGGGAGAATTGGCTGGACATGGTGATGAGGTCGCGCGCAATCTCAATGGGATACTTGAAGCTCATGGTATTGTCCGTGGACATGGAGGAAATGAATCCATGGCTGATAGCAAGCTGCCAGACCATGGTGCGCAGCCATTGTTGCGAAGTCCGCAGATCAACCGCCTGGGCCTCGGTGCCCTCGAGGTAGCTTGGGAGTGCGTCCGAGAGCTGGTTCTGCATCTGCGCGAGCCACGAAGGGAGGCAGCCAGTGCGGACTTTGTTCCACAAGCCCATGAATGTGTGGTCGAAGGGCTTGTAGAGATTGATGAGGTGTATAAAGCCTGAGATTTGGATTCGTTCTGTGGGGTCTTCATCCTGAGTAGGAAGTTCAATGGTAGCGTCAAGCGTGATGGGACGGTGCTTGTGGAGGGCGTACGCTCTGCGGGGAAGTCAGCTTCGGCGAAATCTCCACACAACCACGATCAATGGACCGACCTCTCCTGGATAAAGAGCAGCCAGTATAATCTGCGGCGTCGCGACGTCTCAATGAAGTCACCGGTCTTGTAGGTCTCCTCATCGTGCATACCCAGCAGCTGGGCGTGTGTGGTGGCCTCGCGCAAGTAGTACCAGGCGGTGTTGTGCTTATCCAGACACTGGTAACTGCTAAAGAAATAGAATGAGGTAATGACAGAGTAACGGGTGGGGTTCTCCATGTGGTTGTAGCTCTTTCTCACGCGCACGGCTTCTTCGAGCAGGACGTGACCGAAGTTGATGTTGGGGATCGGGCCTTCTGGACCCCGCGGCACGACGTTCGGCGGAAGGGTCATGTTGGGCTGGATGAGCATGTAGGCACAGAGAGCGGCAATCATGCAGTAGGCCTCGACGTTCTGGTCCATGCTGAGAATGGCCTCCTGGATGCGCTGATGGTGCATGATGGGCTGGGAGGGGTATAGGTGCTGGAAGTAGAAGTCGACGCAGGTATGGATCAGGTCCAGGGACATCAGGCCCGGCTGGCGCTGCAGGGCAATGTTGTGGGCGTTGAAGAGGTCGGGATAGCCGGTAGCCGCCAGCTGGGACTGGCGCTGGGTCTCGCGCAGCTCCGACAGGACTTTGGCGCGCGAGCCCTTGGGGCCCTTCTTCTGGGGGATGGCATTATAGGTGCAGTTGAGGCCGGCGGAGACGCAGTTCTTGCACGGCTTGTGGCCTTCGCCAATGCACTTTACCTTACGGCGGTGACAGCTGTCGGGCAGGTCAGCAGCAGCACTCCGGCACGGAGGCGGCGGGGCACTCACCTGTCACAGGCGCGCTTGACCGGCGTGCTCGAGGGAGTAGAGGACATGGTGGACTGGTTGGCGAGAGCCTTTGCCATTGATTGCAGAGGGCTGGCGGGCGGAGCAGCAGCAGCGATGGGCGGGCGGCGTGAAATAATAAAGTTCCTGGTCATGTCGACAGTCCGCACGCGCACAGCACTGGACTTACCTCATTGTGCTTGTCCTGCTAGCGCGAGGCCGTCAGTTGCGACTGCACTAACAGCCAGCCTTAAACTAGCGCATTTTAGCGACCGAACACGCCCAGAAGATCAGGAACGAGCCACAGCACGCGCCCTTGGCCGCGGAAAGCGCAAGAGCAGGGGCGATGCTTGCAGCGTCGTCGCGGCGGCCGGCGCGCGCCCGCCAGCCCAGGCACGCCGCCGCACCCAAGCCTCCTCGTGCGCTTCACGCCGCCGGACAGCTCTGCGCGCGCGCGTCTGGCCCGTGGTGGGGGCCTGGCGGCGGCTCCCAACGCCAATCCCAATTGCCTCCGAGGGCGATATCAAAATTTGATCGCTGACCCCACTTGTCGACGGCAGCAGCGCGTGTCAGTGTTGCGGTGTCCATGCCATGCCATGCCCACTATGGCGTCAACAATGGCTGTTGCTGCTGGGGGCGCGCCGGCCAGCTGTCCGCCAGACTGACCACTGTGCCACGCCCTCCGCGCCCACCAACAGCCCGTGCCCATGCTGCTGCCCATGCCCATGTCCTACTGGCTGCCCGCTACGCCTTGCCTTGCCCTGCCCGCCCGCCCTCACGCCCACGCCGCCCTCCTCCCTGGCACCCACCTCGCCCTGCCTGCCGCGACTGCGCCCACGCACGCACGAGCGGCCGCCTCCCGTCTCGCGCAGTCCGATGACCGCCTCGTCTGCGCCGGGCCATGCGTGCTGCGCGGGTCGGGCGCGTGTCGTGTCGCGCGCGCCGCACGAGTGCGTGCGGGAAAGACGCACGCTGCGAGCAGTCGAGCTTGAGCTGATCTGGCCTGCGGCATATGCTGCCGAATGAATCGCGCGTATCGAAACCCGGGACAGGCCGCCCGCCCTCGACTTGGGTGTGCTTTTCCTGGGACCGGAAGGGGGCCATGTTGTGTACGAAATGGCAGCCTTTTGCCGGCGGCTGCTCCGCGGTGAAGGAGGCTCTGCAGATAGCGAACAGAAACGACAGCGCAGCAGCAGCGCCCTCTATATACGCGCTGCTGGCCCCAAAAGGCCCTTCTACGGTGCGCGTCTGGTCTGCCTTGCGCCCTGCACCGGGCATGCGGGTGCTCGCCGCTCGCGGCATTGATGGCCCGTAGCCGTTCGGACTGACGATGGTCTTGCGCCATGACTCGAGAGCGGGTAGTCGGCGGAGCAGGCCGAGCAGCTCTGTTCGCTTGCTGAAGCAAAATCCAGCCAGATGCCTCGTGGGTGAAGCGCCCCTGTCTCCTGTCTGCAGCTCTTGTCACAATCCAGTTTGGCCCCTCCAGCCGCTGATGGCATCCGCCCGCGCCTGCGCTGCGTCCATGAGTCGGTCAACTGCGCGTGCTTGCTCTCATTTGAGCGTTGGCGACGGAGATGCGCTTACGAGATGAAAAAAAAAGAGCATGCCTGAGACATCAAGGCAGTATTAAGCTCGGGCTGCGGCGTGCCCAGCCCTGTCAGCAAACGGCGGCGCGAGACAACGCCGGAGCCAGGTTGAGCGGGTATCGAGGTCGTGCGTTGCGCATGCTGCTGGCGGCGACGAGCAGCAGAAGTGAGGGCGCCAGCCAACACCACAATGGGATACGGCGTGAGCCCCTCCCCTATATACCGCCCGCGTCCGTAAGCGATGTCGTCGACGGCGTGTGCGACAACAGAGCCTCAAGCCCGCTTCGTCGACTGCGCCGCTCAGCAAACAGGGTATCAACGTTGCACAACAGCCGATGACGACGTTCAGTTCGCCATGCAAATCATCGTTGGAATCGGCGCGATTACTTGTACAGGATGCCACCAGCCACACCTCTCAGCCCCATAGCTGCTCAACAAGGAAATTCGTCCGCCTCCGCAACAAAGCATGAGCTACAACCAAGACCACCGCGCTCCCGAGTGCCTGGTTGGGATATTACTAGGGCCATGCATCATCCATCAGAATAACAAGCTCAAGCACTTCCACGTGGAAGCCATGCCGTAACGCCATGCTCGCCCAACCTCTTCCAGAAAAAAACACAGAACATGAAGGGAAAACCAAAAGTCAGACCACACTCGCATACTGGCGCCATTCGCGCGTCGGCGCCTCCCGATCCTGGTCCCAACACCTGCACCCAGGAACTCTGCCGCCCATCGAGCTGCGATGCTGTCCAAGACTGCGATCAAGGCCGTTTTGTCTTGGCCGAGTGCTGCCTCCGAGACCTCGATGGGGCAAGGCGTTCTTCAAGCGAACTCCATCCCAGAGAGAATCTCCACACCACGCTGGGATAGGAAAGATGCCTTTGCCGCCTACGTGAACTCCACCCTGCTCCCTGTTCCGCCGCCTCTCGCTAGCCTTGCCTGCGCCCGCTCCGCCCGGCGACGCCGCCTATTGCTGTCGTAATTGCTCTGCTCCGTGCCGGAAGGGCTGAACGGGCTCCCGCCACTGCCGAGTCCGCTGCCAAGTCCGCTCATGGTAGCCGCTGGCGGCGGAAGATTCGTCGCCGATTGTGGGTACGACTGCTGGTGCTTCGGTACCGGTGGAGGACCCGGCGGAGGACCTGGGAGCAACTGGTCCATGACTGGAAGAGAAGGCACTGTTGACTCTGCTCGCGATGTAGCAGAGTATTGTTGCTGCTTCTCCATCTCTGCTGCCTGCTGTGCCTCCATCCTCTCTGTCCGCCGCCACCGCTCGTCACCGCTCACGGAGCTTAAGCTACCAGCCCGTCTGCGCTCGCGTCGTCGCGCATCTCGCTCGGCTGCGGCCTCCGCTTCGTTCAGGCGGCGCAGGGTGACGTGGCGACCATCTTTGTGCATCTTGACCTTCACTGACACAGGGGGAGACGTGACATTCGTGTCGCTGCTTTGGGGTCGTGGTCTGCTGTGAGCTCTCCGTGACGCTGCTGCTCCGGCAACTGTGGCTCCGGTGCCAGCCAGTGCATTGTCACGCTTAGAATGTCGACGGTGAGGACGTCTACTTGGAGACGCATAGATTTCAGAGTCTGAGTCTGCATGGGCGTGAAATCCACCAGTGGGCACGGGCAGAGGATCGTGCGGCGGTGGAGGGATGCCAGTTGCATGGTGCGTGCCTTCACCGACCGTATCGATCCTGCTTCCCATAGTGGGTCGTTGGGGTGTGATCGGACCAGGGCGTGAGAGGGAGTGGCGCGAAAGCTCGGGGTTGCTTCCCCTGAAGTCGATAGCGCTTTCAGTTCCGTCTGAGTATCTTCTGCCAGGTGCTCTCAGAGGCGTGCCATCTCCTGTGGATCTACGGCGTTGGCTGTTCATCCGAGCAATCCGTTCGTTCTCAATATCCTGCTGGCGCATCTCCTCCACTCTTACCTCTTCCTGGCGCTTTTTCCTCTGGCCCAACTTATGTTTGATGAATCCGAGAACGCCCAAAGCGGCAATACCATCCCGGAGACCGTGGCCGCCACCAGGCTGCTCGTCGCGAATACTTTCGAAGCTCTCCCGGCTTTCCCACGACTCGCTTATGGAGTCTCCACTTCTCCGAGTACGAGGTCCAGGCCTGCGGACAGGACTGCCCGAAAAAGCAGCGTCTTCTGCTACCTCGCTTTCTTGAGTGCGCCGATACCGATCAGCGGCGTTTCCTGGAGAAGCCGGCGCTCTGCCCTCTTCAACCCTACTCAAATCTGTCTGGGTGACAGAAGTTGCTCCTCCGGGCGGATGCGAGTAACTGCTAGCGTCGCTCACTTCTTCCGCGCGTTTCTTCCGGTTGAACAGGCTCTTGATTGCCGCCAATGCCCCAAGGCCTGCCGCAGCGCCCACAAATCGGTCACGCCAAGTGTGTCCGTGCCTCCGGCTGTCCTCGGAATACTTTTCATCCAAATAGGATTCTTCATGATCATGCCGGGATCCCGGTCTGTGGTGTGAAGTTGGCGGCCGGGAACTAAGGACAGTTTGTTGTTCGGAAGCAACTTCAGGGCGTCTCCTACTCCTCGACCTTCTCCGTAAAGCAGCCAGACCAGCGCCAGCAGCTCCAGCAGCAGCCAATGCACCCAGACCACGCCCATGACTCCTGCGGCTATGCCTGTCCTCGGTCACGGATGTGTAGTCAGAAATATAAGTCCCGTCGTCATCGAATGCGCCGACCGGAAGGTTTCTATAGGAGAGAATGAAGTAGAACAGGAAGAGTGCGAACCCCCATAAAGCGAAGAGAATAAAGAGGACTTTTGGGGAGCCCCAAAGCGTCAGTCCTAGGGGGATTTGCACGAAACCGAGAATGGCGATGGCCCGTCCGAACCATTGGTGCATCTGGACCGTACGAGTTAGTCTGGACGCTGCAAACGGATATGAGATTGCTGACCATCAACTTCAGGGGAATCTTGAACCGTTCCCTTCCCTTCTCCCTGTGATGTATAAGACCTCCCCCAATGGCCTGTACAAGGACAAGAACGAATATGGCCAGGCCAATGCCGTGATGTGGGTTCGTGAGGCTTCGCTCGGGACCAACGGCAAACCAGCCTAGTGTAAAGACGACGGTGGTAAGTAGCACAGTCAAGATCTGGAGCCAGATATGCATGCGAAGAGCCAAGCGTGGATTACAGTGGTAGAAACGAGCCATGAAGATAGCAGCGGGCACGACGCCGAGGAAGGTGATTGCTGCGACAACTCCGTGGCCGACTATTATTGACTTGTAGCCCGAAAGTTCCTTGAAGCGGTTTCCCATGCCTGCGCTAGTCAGTGAAGCTCGCCTGAAATAGGAGCACTAATGAGCGCTTACCATTGTAACGCATGGTGTCAAAATTCAGGCCCATGAGATTCGGTAACAAGAAGGTATTGCGATCCGAATCCCAAGTGCCGTCGCCGACATACATGGTGCCCGAGGAGTATTGGCTGCTGCCCGGAGGCGCAAGCCCATCTGTTGACATGGCAAGTGGGGGTTCGAAAGGCGCGGAGTGAGGATTGACGAGGACGGGCCGAGAGGAGGAGATATTTATGCGCGCAAACGAAACGTCTAGATCATGGAACTGCTGCGCGGCTGATTGTGGGAGCAATGCCGTGGGTGGCGTTGGCTGGAACCGCGCGGCGTTGCAGGAAGAGCGTACAGAAGGAAAGTGCAAAATGGTCGTGACGGTCGTACAGAAGGCGAACAAGCGCAGAGGCCGAGAGAGCCTCAAGCGCGAGCGCAGAGCGCGGTGCTGCAGGGTGCGACGGGCGTGATGCAAACGATGGAGGCGAGCACGGCGGAAGTGCGGAGCATGCCCTAGACGGCGGGCCTACCTGGTGGGGCGTGACAAGCGCAGTCGCAATGTCGCGCAGATGGGAGGGGCGTCCGGGGAAGGTGAAGGGCGACTCTGGCGGAGGTTGTCGTCAGCTGGTGCGCTTCGAGAGAGCGGGCGAGGAGAAGGGCGAGGCTCACAGCTGCAGCGCCGTGGCGGTTCCCTGCATTGCAGCTTCCAGGGCTGGGCAGCGTGCGCTGCTGGCCCAGCAACGCCGGCGCCGATTGGCTGTGCACCGCAAGAGGTGGCTGGGATTTCGCCTCAGAGCCCAGCCCGACAACCTCCATTGTGGTGCTGCGCGCCCGTCGAGGCCGGACACGTCGCGCGCGACAGCGCAAATGTCTCGCTGCTCGCTGCCCTCGCGCCCGCTGTCTCCCTCGCTCTCACGCCTGTGCTACCACGCCCCGTCCAGCGCGCAATGATGCCATCACATCCCGCCTCGGCCGCTGCGCGACTCGCACCCGCGTGATCCACGCAAGCGAAAGCGGCCCAAGCTCCCTCCACACTCAATCCACTGGCAAACGTCACTCGAAGCTATAACGACGAACACCACCTCCTCCGGCGCCCGGCTGCGCGCCCGAAGGCTCGGCTCCGGCTCGAATGGCTAGCACTCCCCCTCACCGCTCCTGGTGGTGCTCGCATGCGCGCGGTTTCCGGCTTCGATGACGAGCACGAAGCACGGAAGCCATTACCACGGAGATCGCGGGCCCACATTTATGACATTGATGCGCAGACTTCCCTAAAACAGACACAAAAGGTCCACTACCGTTGTTGAAACAACCGCTGCCACTCTTCAACACATCGCGGCCTGCGGTGCAGACAGTATCTCGGTCGATTGTCTCGACCCTCGTCATGCGACCTTTCAATAGGCCCAGGCGCTCTTTACAGCTGACTTTGCAGGTTTCCCAGGATCCTCTTTGCTCCATTTCGTGTTTCTTCCACGATCTTTCCGGCTGGCAATACCTCTCTGACAAGCCCCACCCCAGTCCCCGCCCATACCGTGACCCTCTTCTCCACCTCACCAAACCCCGCGTCCTTCCCTTTCAGCGCTTCGCTGTGCAGTTTCCTGATGTCTTCAATTGGCTTTCCTGCGGCAAAGTCTGCATACGACTTGTTCACCAGACCCCTTCCATCGTAAAGTACCGGCCAGTTGTTTCCCTCCTCTCTGACCTCGTCGAAGATCTTGGAACGTGTTGTGGCCTGGCCTCCATCTTGCGCTCCCAAAATTGCCGCTCTATACCCTGGGTGTTCCACCTCGTTGGACGCCAGGAACCTTGTCCCCATGACTACGCCGGCCGCTCCAAGAGCCAGCGCAGCCGCGGCTCCGCGGGAGTCGGCAATCCCGCCGGCGGCAACGAGCAGAATATCACCAAATCCGGCTTCCTGAAGTGCATCCGCGGCTTCTGGAAGCAGGGAAATGATACCCGCCCCTTTCTCGAAACCGTGCCCACCGGCATCCAGACCCTGCATGACTAGCACCTCAGGCCTGACCGTGCGCGCGATTTCGAGCGCCGCTGTCACGCTACCCGTCTGCACCCAGATAGCCGTCTCCGGGCTAGCATTGCGAAGGTGTTGGGCCCAGGTGGCGTAGTCGGACAGCTGGTTTGGGCAGAATAGCCAGGCAATGGCAGGCTTGTATTCCCGGACCACGGTGGCGGCTTCGTCGGCCGAGCACCCAAAGCAGAGAAACCCAATGCCAACGGGAAGCACTGCGCCGCCGTCTTTGGTCGCCAGTGAGCGGAATTTGGAGAGCTGGCCCGGCAACTGGCTTAGGCTATAGCCTCCGGCTATGAACCCCAAGCCGCTGGCATTGGTGACACTGGCAGCGAGCTCGGGACCGGCGAAACCACCCATTGGTCCGTTTATTATCAATGGGCTTTGAGTCCATGGGTAGCGTTCTTGGAGCTTGGACGCCATTTCGATGTTTCAACCGTGTACAAGTCCCGCGAGTCTCAGGGAGCGGATGACTGGAGTGATTCGACGAATAGGAAGAGGATGTTGCGTTCCGGCTTGACTTACGAAAGTATCAGAACGGCCCTGATTTCATGATCCGGACCAGAATCTTACTGTGCTAACCTCAGGAGTTCTGGAAACGTAGGTTGTCGAATGGCGGCGGTCGTTCCCGGTATCAGGACCCGTACTAGCGTGATGTGAGGATTGTGGAAAAGGATCAATGATACGCCTGTTCTGGACCGGTTGCGATGAGCGAAAAAAGAAAGACTGGAGTGGCCCAAAGACGCGGCTTCTTATGCCACCAGTTATGTTGGGAGGCCGTGTCTATTGCCCCGCGCTGACCCGAGGTTGTGGGCGCATCATCATGGCGATCCCGCCAACTCCGGACACGGTTTAGCACCCGCTCTCCCTCGCGCACCGTCGTCCGTTCAGGGCTAAACTCCGTAGCGTATCTAAAATACAATGGCCCTCGTTTCCAGCGACTGGTTTTCCCTTATTGCAGGATATTTCAAGCAAGATCAGATGGCTGTTGGCGATCTTCATTCTCGATTGCTAAAAACGCCTCGTGAGCATGACTCATACCAAAGGAATGACAAATGCCACGTTGGCTGTCGGCAGCCCACCCTTTATGATTCATAACACAAATCCATGTTTTTCCGCGGAAATCCATGGGTAAATTTTCTCGAATACCAATGTTGAGACTGGGGCGGGCACAGGGATCCGAATGCTAGCATAAGTCCCGCTCGTCTGACCGGCCTATTTTACGGTCAGTCCAAATAAGCCGAGGGCCCACGCGCGGGGATTTAGATGCATTGTAGGTTTGTGCCGTGGTATAGAGATGGAATATGTTCCAAACGGTGCGTGCTTATGTTCGTTGATGTTGTTGCACATATGGCCCGCCAAGGCAGCAACCTGCCACTCCGCCAGATAGACAACCTAGCATATTCTCGTCATTATTCGCAACCATCGCCAAGGCAGGGTGCCCTTTGGCCAAATGAAAATGGACTGTGCCGCCTTAAGAGCGTTCAAAATGCCTCCACGGCCAAAATATGTTGTTGACCGGGGCCCGGACCTTCTCGGCCCCGGAACTCCTCCATACGCGGAGAGCACTCTCGCTTGCACGCGTGCGGATGGCATGTCACCAACTTCGGAACAGAATATTTGAACCGCTTGGAGGCATTGACTCAAATGAAGTATATATGGGAGACCTGGACCTTCTGCACATCCTTTGCACTGCCTCGCCAGCATAGCTGTACATTGCATGGGAAGCTGCCAACGACCTCTCCCTACTCGCCCGGGCAGCTTTGATCTGGAACAAGAGGCTCAGACTATGCGTACCTCATAGAGGCTTTTTTTTTAAAAAAAAAATGAAAGGAATGAGTATAGACACCAGGCTCCGGAAAACTGTGTACACTAGCAACAGTAAGCACGTTAGCATCCATAGTTTAGAAGCCCATATTCCAGGTCGCGAATGGCCTCAGGAAAACACCATGCGCACACCGGGGTTGCCTTCTTGACGCCAACTCTCGCGGCCAACAGCGGATTCTACACGATACCATGTGAAAACCGTCACAACCCTCTCGAACTGCCAGAAAAAAAAATTGAAAGCGAAAATGAGGGTCTATGTGGAAAAATCGACCGTGAAAGATCAATACCGTCCTCCGCAACTTGCAAAAAAAAGACTGCAAGGACGACCAAAAAACAGCAGTGAATAAGAGCAGGACCACAGGCTGTCCGCGGTCAGAGAAGATCCCGTGGAAGCTCATGAGAGCTGCAAGGCCAGAAGGGACTTTTGGCGATACGGCAATCTTAGCGGTTGTTGACTAAGGCAGGTAGTTGGAATTGATCAAGTGAAGGATAGAGAGTTCTTGCGGGGTCTCCAGCAAAGAGTCCAGCCAAGTCACATTAACGGCGGTGGAATATAAGGAGCTGCTGGAAAGAGGGAGAAGTATTGAGGCTCTTAACGAGGAAGAAGAAAGCAGGAAATTTGAATCTTGACGTTTGTGCGCACGATAGGGAAGTGTTATCTTCAGTAGGCATAATTCACAGAAAGGGGCCGCTTCTTGCTGGTATCCGCTTATCTCTGAATCTCTTCAATTCCTTCTGCCAACAGATATGCCGGTGGAGAGCTTGATCTGTATGAAACCAACGAGGAGACTTACTCTGAAACACGTCACCGTCTCAAAAAAGGCTTTTGCGCAGTCAGCCCCGTCGATTGATCTGACCAGGAAGATTCAAGAGGAGAGATATAGCCCTCTTTGTAGGAATCATGAGAGGGGCTCCGGGAGAGGAAGGCCGAGGACGATGTGAATGACTACCCCGGATATCATAGATCTGCTATCGACATGCCAGCCGCTCAAAGCTCCGTGCTGTCCATCGAGCGGTTTGAACTTTAGGTATCTTGACGACCATATGCATTACCGGAAAAACACTGCTTTGCATTCAGACATTGGAATCTGCCTGTTGAACTCTGAACACTAAGTAAAGGCGAGACCGAAGAGATGGTGCATGACTGAGGAGGAACCATTGTTCTGTGAGGCAGTAGAGAGAGGGTCTGAATTGATGAACTAAGTTGCTAAATAAGCGTTCTCGTGGCTCAAGCAATGTGAAGAGCATCTTCAGCGGACTTAATGCGGCTTAGGGGTTGGCAATAAGAAACAAAGTGAAGTTTTTATCCGAATTCAACCAAAATTTTACCCTCATAATACTATTCCACTCCATAGCTACACTGAATCATCAACTATCGGGGTTCTAATCTACTGATCTCTAGCTACATGAATACTATTCCACAGTAGGTTTCAGTCTTCCCCTCCAAATCCCAACACCTTCAGCTAGTTTTAATTCCAACTCCACATAACATGCAGCAACACGGGGTCCCTCAACCCATGAACGGCGAAGCGGTTGTGGGTCTACAGGAGTTCTATCCCGGATCTTTCCCGCAGTACGAGCCTGCCAACGGCAGCCCGGGCTTTCTCTCTTCACTCGACGAGCCAAAAGGCAGCAACTTGGACTCGCTCTTTGTCAATCCGAACCAGCCTCCAGATCAAACTCCCTCCGGCAACCAGCATCGTGCCACTACGAATGACCCAATCCCCGGTAACAAGCAGTCGAACAGCGTATACATCCCCGCGACTAACTGATCTTCAGACTCTAGCCTGGATCTTGGCTGTGTTCCCACAATTCAGCCCACTTTCGGTCTTCAGAACCAGAAAAACGTCCTCTACGCTCACCCAGTTACCTACCAGCGCAGCACCAGCAAGCCGCTGCACAACAGGGACTTCACCAAGTGCGCTTTGCCCAACCTCTTCCTAGCGGGCCAGCAGCAGCTGTCGTCCGGCTCACAGCAAGTGTACAACCCCCGCAACCCAAGAAATCCTGCTGCCACCAGCCAGGAAAAGCGCAAACACGTGTCATTTGAGGAGCCTGCAATCACCTGCCATCAGCACAACAAAATCACCGCCCCTTCACGGCACCCGGTCAGGCAGCTCAGAAACAGTCCCCACCACAACCACCGCAGCGCCGGCCAGGCCCAGTGCTGCACCAGCCAGCAGCAGCCCGGTACCTTTCAAGCCAACCTCTCTGATCCTGGACGGCAGCTGCCGCCAGGCAACCCCACCCCTTCCGCAACACCAGGGCCAAACTACCACTACCGCCACCACGAACCCTCCCTCCACTCATCCCCACCACAACCACCCCCTCGCAGCCGCCTTTGCCATCCAGCAAACCATCACCCTTAACAAAGAGGGCGACACCGCCGCCCAGCCTACCTAAGCCTTCTCGCGCGCCTGCAACGTTGCCGCCCGGCGCAGCGGTGCGCTCGTCTTCGTCGTCAAGGATGGGCGCACTGCGCACTTCCCGGACAAAGACGCGGACGGCGGCAATGACGCGAGTCCTTCGTTCAAAGGTCGTGGAGATCAAGCCGTGCCGGCGGTGCGGCGTGAACATGGCGGCGGGTGAGCGTGCGCTGCGCGATCGCGAGCTGCCGTGCGGACAATGCCGGGCGGCGGGCACGCGGTGCCTGTTGCCGGTGGTGGAGAAGCCGGTGGAGGTGGTGGACGGGGATGAGACGCTGACCGGGGAGATGATGGGGGCGTAGGACCGTGTCGCGAGGGCAGAGGTGGCTGAAGGAGGGGAAGCTGGAGGACCTGGGTCGGGGGAGGGGAAGGGGTGAGGAGACAGTCTTGATCCGTCCGACCGGAGGGGGAGAGAAACGAGTGTGGAAGGGGCGGAAAAGCCGAGAGTCGGGCACCGGAATTGGGGATATGCAGCGCAGTCCGGAGTGTTCGGGTTTGGCAGGCCATCAATGTGAAGTAAAATGACACATGCACCTGAGGTGGTAGAAAATGGGTCACTTCCCACGTGGGCGGCTCCCATGAAGTGGCTTTGGCGTTCGCGCATGAGTATGAAAGAAGCTCTTTATTTTCTTTTCTATGCGTCAAACATTATCTTGGATGAGGTGACGGGAACTCTAGCGATAATTCAGTAGTCGAAAGTGTGCTGGAAAAAAAGAGGCTCATGGTTGTGACATAGAAGCTGCAGGGTTGCACCATTGGATGGATGGGAAAGCATACCAGAAGAGATCGTATCAAGTGGTATCGTGCGAACCGCCCAGAAGTAGGCAAATAATTGCAGGTAGCTCTTATATGGTGGGGGATAGAAACCGGCAGCGGAAAGCGGTTCATGTGAGGGGTATGCATGCGGCTGAGGGCTTCTTGGGGATAAGTCATCCGACTTCTGCATGAAAAACGCTGGCGATGCGGCTTAGCGAAGTGCTGAAACCCGAAGCCCGGATCTATGCAGGCCAACGTGGCGATTATGATCATCGAACAGCTGCCTGCAGAGTCTTCACGGGTGTGTCAGCGCTTCCCCGGCGATTTCGCCCCTGAGGATATCTGAATCGACAGGAAATTATCCAGGAAACCTGCTTAAGTAGTGCAGAGCTTTTTATATCTGTCGCGGGACCAATGAAGCCAAAAACGCAACTTGATGCTTCCAGGTCGTACCAACTAGCACCATATCCGCTTACACGGCGCTGATCATGCAAATGACCCATCTGAAGCATCGCATGGGACCGGCCTGGACGATTTAATACAAGGTACACGCTGGTTGTGGGGCGTTTGAGGCGCTTTTGGATAGAGTAGCTCCTCGGCATGGTCTTCGTGCACATAAGTGGCATTACCAACTGCCGAGATGGCGCTCAACCGCAGCCGAGGCGCTGTGATATATAACACGGTAGATAGTATGGCTGGCAGGCCAGTTTTCGCCCGGATTTCGAAGCACTTCAAGGAGGGATAAATGTGATATATCACACTCAGGGTGGTAGATTGTTGGTAACAAAGAAAGCGCGCTAAAGCCAGCATCCGTATACGCTGTGTATCCCGGCTATAGTCGCTGTTTGATCTCTCCGAAAGGTATTGGTAGACGCGCGGTTCCCTGACCTGCATTGCACAGTGAGTCCAGGTTGGCAATGGATGTAGATTCAGACAGGGTGCGACCTTGCATAGACCGAAGTGGCCAAGATCCAGAAGATTAAGGATGCCCGTCCCTTCTGCCTTCCGCCTCCGGTTGCAGAAGTGGAATCCAATCAGACTCGCTACCGTGTTTCCCCTGCCCTTGTCTGAGCTTGCAAGGGCGTTCACACGAATCATGTGGTTATCGCATTGGTTGCTTTAGAGCCCAGCCATATCTGCTGAATTGATCTTCAAGGGCATGCTTCAGTCCAGTCTTAATATGCACCAGTCAACATACTGGACCTCATAATTTTCCCCATAATCACACTTGGTCCTTGTAAATGTACGAGACTCTTCTCCAAGCATCTGCGGTATCCTCGACTGGACTAGGGCCCAAAGTAACTAAACATGCGGGTTCATAGCAACGCAGCCGAAAGTGTGTCTGGCTGTTCCCCCATCCCGCATCCGCAGACCCATAGTGGCTGCAGCGCTGACAGTCGCGAGACTCCAGTTCGGAATTATTAATGTCGGGGACTGAAATTCATTGAAAGCCCAGTGTGCGTTTGATGTTTGGAGTGGGCATCGAAGGGCCAGGATCCGAGGATGATGCCAGACAGAGCTCATGTCTTTGCTCTTGTCGGTCACATGCAGTGTCAGAAAAGCCAGACCTGAAGTGGCTGGTTCCACGACAAGTCCCGTGCAACGAAGGGACTAAAAAGGGAGCAATCGGTGCATGATACAGGGAAACCGTTACTGCAATCATTCCGTCTCGACCTTTTAGTTCCCCGGGTCTGGCGAGACATGCCTGACATCAAAGTGAGCTTCTGGCAGAAATTTCCCAGAGAAGACTTACATCATGATTCGGACATCATTGTGACGTTCGCGGCTCATGAATGCAATAGAATGCTTCGAAAGAGAAGGAATTCGGTCCTTCCACACGTCGTTGAAAAAAAGGGTGAGTTAACCCTTGCCATGGACCAGGGGGTCATCTGCGTAAAGGATTCGTAGTCTCGCTGTTGTGTAACGTGGAACGGTGCCAAACGGTGCAGGGAAGAGCGGCGGAAGCCATGCGTCTTGCTTCCGCCCAATCGGTTGTAGAATCTAGCATCTCGAGCCTGACATGAGCTCTGTATCAGCCTGATGGGGAGATCAATGAGACAGCAGGCAACTCAGACCGTACTGACTGTGGAGGCCCAGTCTGGCAGCCTACGCTTGTATCGAGGTAAGCAGCTTTACCCGACCGTGTCATCATGACCTCTGAGAATTAAAGGCCAGGCATTTTCCCACTGCCGTGGCACGGTGGCACGCTCACATCCGAACGATCGAGTTGCGACTTGATCTGCTGGGGTTGACGCATGTTGGGGAGGGGGGGGTTATGCATGCGGCAAGACGTGTGAAGAGCAGCAAGATGCGAGCTAAATCCGGGCTTTTGGTTACTGGTGGAGCAGGCTGGTATCATTTCGGCAAGAAGATGAAACATTGTACACTACGCAGTCATAGACGCCAGGGAATCCCGCAAGGTCCCAGGGCTCCTAGCTTTTACCGATCCGGTCAAGGACCGTTCCTTTCCGTTCTCACAAAGGATATGTTGATCTGGCCCTCTCCATGCAAGCCAACCTTCCCGCTGATCGGACCTGGGATCTGGGTCTCACCGCCAGACCCGACGGCAAGCTCGATCCTAATTTCTGCATCAACGTCGTGCAGCTGTTTGTCGTTGTCCAAAGGCCGAAGGGAGACTTTTGATGTACGGTGAGCATGCGATGGCCGGGGAGACTCGACAGTCCATTCCGGCCCGGTCGTCTTGGTATCATCTGCTGTGAGGCCCCCCGGCTGGGCCAGGATTGCGTCGTAAGCGCCCTGGAGCGCCGCGCTTACAGGCGTATGAACAATGAGATTGCTGATGCCGATGGCACCGCATTGGTGCTGTAGGCCCTGGGGGTCGATGGGTACTCGCAGCTGCCTTGGAGTACTATCGTGACACCAAAACGGGGCCAGACCTCGCCTGACTCCGCGAGGAAACGTCACAAACCAGGCAATCTCCTGACCATCGGGCTTCCGGCGGCCGCCCTGTCGCGGCTGCGTGTATGCAAAGTCAGCCAGGGCTTCGTTGTCATGCTTGCTTTTCCACTCGCGCAAGCAGGCGGCGGCGCGGTTGGCATGCTCCACCGTGGAAGAGGTAAGCGCCCAATCAATGACTCCGTATCGCTTATCGCCCCACCAATGGTCGCGTCTGTTGGCAGGATCGTCGTGGACAAAAGCAATGAGCTCGATGTAGGTGCCGTCTTGAAAGAGGATGAGTTTGTTCTCGGTCTTGCCGTCAGCATGGCGGCCGCCTGGGGAGACGGTGAAGTTGGCCGTGATCCAAGTTGGGAGATTGAGCAATTCGAGATACGAGAGCAGCACAACGATGTGGTCTAGCTGGATGCTCTGTTGATCAATCATATTGTCGATGTCCGGTAGTGCTGGAGTTGTCAGAAGAAGCGACGTGAGGTTGCTGCCGTGCGATTGAGTCACAGAGCACGCCATGGCGGTTAAGGCAAGGCATGTGGGGTTCCACAGGGCACCTGCGGGCCCTTCCATTCTTCACGAGATTCCACGTGCTCGCGCGTCGGTCAAGCGCTGACGTTGTCTGCCATGCTCAACTCTCCGAGGCAAGATCCGATGTGCCCTGGCATCTCTCGCTTGGAGCGAGTTGAGTGTCGATTGCCGGCCAAAGGGCACCAAGGGCTCTTGAAAGACACGCAGCGCCGTGCAGCTCGCATACCTGGTTTCACCAAGCTGCAGAGGCCGCCCTTTTTCCACGAAAACCCGCAGTCTTGAACATGCGTGAGATTCCTCTCGCACGTATGCAGCAACAGGCCGTGTCTCATACCTATTGGCCACGCTGTCTTGCTTCAACCCCATCTGTTCCGCATGCAATCTTGGGTCTACCGTGTCTGCGTAGCTTTCGCCGTCGCTTCGGCCCGCAGTGTACCTCTTGCCACAGACCTTGGGCGGGCCTTCAGCAGCATCACATCTTACACGTTGCCTGTGGAAGCTTCATGGACCCAATATACTAGGTTCGTTTATGCCGCGATGATCTCCGGAGGGTTCCGGAGCAGGATGAAGATCAGTAAGAACAGTTTCGGCATACTTGCTCTTGACTCCGCTGCCACATCAGCCGTGAGCAGATACTGCGTTGCAAGCTTCGTCCGCAGAAACGTCAGTGACCTGGATCAGTCAAGAAAAAAGCCCTGATGATCCTAGAGGCCCGGTCACCCGATCCTATACCCCTACAGCCTTGGAAATTTGAAGGGTATGAGCATAGAGCTGCGAAATGACCGGATAACAGACGTGGGCAGCTTCATTGTGGAGGCCTTGACGGGCAGCTTGCCTGTCTGAGAATCGTAAACCCATGTAGTAGCCATGTTTTCATCCTGCTGTATCATGTGGATAATCGATGAAGGGAGGGTGCGGTGTATGCCTGAGCAGGGCGTTGACAGAGAACCATAGGCACTCGTCATGACCCGCAGTGGGCGACGAGGCAGAGGCATAGTCAAAAGAAGCGCAGAGGATGATGTGCAGCTGGTGATGGCACAATGGGACTGCACCGGAGCGCGTGCGTGGTTGAGAGTGAGGACAGGTTACTCAATGATTATGTTCCTGCGACGGAGGTACGGCCATCTCCGTGCGCACGACTGACCTCATTCCATCTTGCCCCTCCGACACCACCGTCTAAACCCCGCCGCCGACGCAACACCGTGCCTGCAAGGTGCCAACGGCCGCTACAACCGGTCGACGATCCCTATTGTCCACAAAGCTCGCTCATTGAAATGCCTGTCCCGCAGCCGGCGGTCCTGGTGGCCCGTTTCTTGCGAGCGAATAACTACTCAAATGTCGCACCCCGCCACGATCGCCATACCCGTCCGTCACTGACACATCTCTTCCAAGTAGACACTAGCTGCCTTTCTCCAGGAAGCAAACCTTCCGCCAGACACCGGTACTGTTTCCACGGGTGATCTCACAATAGAACAAGTTCTCCGGGAGAAGGAAACATTCGATCTTAGCGTCAACTTCGAGAAGCTGGGCGTTGATGATGCGGACAAAGGATGGCGCATTCCAGGTACTCCAGTCCCTGCAGACAGCTTGATCGTGTAGCTTACCCATTTCAAGCCCCGTCTATGCCCACTGAGCTCGCAACTCTACCCGCTGCATCGAACATTCTGAACACCTCAGTCGAGCTCCTAACCCTGTCCGACAACCAAGTAGAGCCCTCAATTCTATGTACCACTGCCGACCGCCGACTTCACATCGTCTCCGCCTGTGATAATACACTCAAACTCCAGCGTTCGCTTTCTCACGTGCAAGATTCACCCATCTTGTCGTACAGCGTTCTCAAAAACAGATATATTCTGATGTCGAGCATGTCGGGGAAGATCGTGCTTTATGACTGCCTCTCAGACACTATAATCAGCGAGCGGCGGGATCATTCAAAGTATGCGGTGAAAATTATCACTCGAGAGCAGCCCAATGGTACTTGGGTGGTCACTGCGGGCTGGGATGCCAAGGTCTTTGTGTACTTTATCACAAATGCCCTCGAACATCAACCCCAGCTCCAGGCCCCTGTGGCCGCATTGACGCTTAGTACAAATCCGGAAGCCATCATGTTTCTCGAGCATCCTGAGACTGCGCGGCCGTTACTCTTACTAACGCGACGGGATTCCACCTTCCTCCACTATTATGCGTTGCCCACCCTCGGGACCAACGTAAACGCTCCGGTTCCACTGCAGATGCTTGGAAAGCAAAACCTTGCGCCGACGTCTAACGCTTGGGTTGCATTTACGCCTTCGAGCATATCACTCTGTCCAACAGACGCTTCTCTCCTGGCGGTTGCGACGTCTGCTGTTCCACACATGAAGCTGATCATGGTCCGTCTGCTTGTACCGCCTGCTGATGAGGCTGAAGCTGGTTTTGAGGGTTCGATTGGTGCATCTGTCTCCGGGCCCGCAAATGACAGCGGGCTCACCACCCTAACCCAAGCAACTCAGGCGCGAGCGGCTTTAGCAACCCAAGAGCGCGAGATTGCGGCTATTCTTGTCCAATGTAGCACCATGGCGTCACAGACGGCATACTCAACTCCGGCGCTTGCATGGCGGCCCGATGGGAGTGGCGTGTGGGTGAACAGTGACGACGGTGTCGTCCGGGGTGTGGAAGCCAGTACCGGCAAAGTCATTGCAAGTCTAAAAGGCCATGAGCCGGCATCTAAAGTTCGCTGCGTGTGGGCTGGGAGTGTTGGGTGGTTGGGCGAAACTGGCGAGGAATGGATGCTTAGCGGCGGCTTCGATCAAAGGCTGATCATCTGGCGAGTCCCGCCAGCCGAGGCTGGACTTTCGTAGCTGTGCAGCTGGTGATCTGGTGACTGCCAGCTGCAACGGGAATGGAGCAGAAGCAGCACCTCCAACGATATTTGCTAGTGGCTCTCCTGCACACGGGCTTGTCTGATGTTGGCTGGCTGAGTGTTTGCGAACCACAGCCTGGGCGGCAGTGGGCGGTTGGTAGAGACGGTGAACCGTTGGCGATGCTACGGGCAGCAAGCTGCAGCACGAGGAGGCGAACCACTGCCTTGCCCGCCGACATGCTGCCCAGTCGAAGGCCCCGCAGTTTGATGCGCGCGCCGCACATGATGATGGACGGCCGCTCAGGCTCCAGCTGTCGCGTCGCACGACCAGTATGCGATAGGCGACGCCTCTTGGCCAGAGTGGAACGCGTTGGCGGCCAACGGACATTATTGCCGCACTATCGCGAGCGACAGCTCTTGTGCCTGTGCCCGGAGGATCCGTGGGCCCACGCGCAGATGCAGAGTGGAGCCGCCGAGCTACGTATTGAAAGGGCAAGCCGGGAATGCTGCCATGGTGCCCGCCTGTGGCTGACCTCCCCAGATCGTTCTGGGTCTACGGTACTCGGTCCCCTACTCGCATGCTCCCGGCGGGCGGACTCTTAGTCCATGTCGCCGTTGCCGCATCCCTGCCTGTAAGGGCTCCAGCTCCGAGAGAATGGCTCTCGACAAGGGCTCTGCGTGCTACGTCTCCCGGCCGGCCGGGGGGGTTTTTTTTTTTTTTTTGCTGCTTGCCTTTCTATGCCTCGCATCTAGTGGTCGCATCGACATGCATTCGCTCACCGTGCCTGAGCTATGGACTTGCTGGCGTATAAATCTAAGCTGGTTTCGTCTCTACTCCTCCATTCTCAGGCTTGCTTCTCAATTGTATTCTGTCCGCGCTCGCTCTCAACGGCTCTGTCCCCTCCCTCCTTTCGTGCATCTGCTTTGCCATACCCCGGCAAGCCATTGTCGCTCAGCGCCTGTCAAACGGCTCCCTACATCAGCCCAGGTGCCCTCGTCCTGTGCACTCATCTATCGGTTCGGCAGGCTTGTGTTAGCAGCCTTCAACATGACCTATTCGCGCCCTGGGCCTCTTCGCCCTCAAAGGGAAAAGAACTTTTTCATTGTTTCTGGAGTATGTGCCAGTGCATCGGCTCCTCTGACTGGTTACTGACATTATATCCTTGCCCTGGCGCAGTTGCCGGAACATTTCAATTGGCAGAAGCTGAAGGACCTTGTCCGAGATGCCACGACGAACCAGCCAGGCTGGACCAACATGGATGAATCTTGGCACGGGCCCGACGGAGCCAAGGGCTACTTTAGCGTGAAGTCTGAGCAGGACGCAGCAAGTGTATATCGTGAGTGGGATGCGGCTCTCGCGCCTCTCCAGAGACTGACCCATAACTCGGCGCAGATCTCCTGGTATCGGTAATGTGCGCCCGTCTTGGCCGGCCGCTGCTAGTGCACCACTTCGACGCCTCGTGCCGGGATCCAGTCCTGCTGATGTGCAATTGCGCGACGTACTATCCCGGGGCTACGGGTCATTCAGACAACAGATCTCGCATTACGGCCAGATCAGTGTTGGCAGCACAAAACATCCCAGACTGGCAGCCTATCGCGCCGGTGCCTTTTATCACGATCCCAATGCAGCACCCTAGCATGACGGTGCCCATCGCAGTTGCTCAGATGCCCATGTACACCACTACGGCTGCCTACTATCCGCCAGTGGCCGCCGTGACGGCGCCTCCAAGTGTGCCAATGACCAATGAGCACGGGCTGTTGGTCAACGCCGCCAACGGGGTGGTGCGAACGGAATCACGGGGAGTGCACATGTCCGGACTGCCGTACGGCGTCTCTGAGACGGAGATCCTGGAGCTGGTGCGGCCCTACGGGCGGGCGCAGGGAGTGGACATGAGGAAACACCATGCCATCGTCCGATTCGGGTCGGTGGTAGAGGTCAGACAGGTGATCGAGGGGCTCGACCGGGTGATATGGAAGGGGAGGCAGATCTTGGTCAAGGAGGACCGGGACTCGACGTCGGTGTCAGAACCAGGGATTGTGATTGCTAACGGGGGGCCGCAGCGGGTAAGTGGGCACCGGGCACGGGCACTTCGTCACCCGCGCGGAAGCTGACATGCATATGCCACAGAGGAACCGGCAGGCGGGGCGATAGAGGGACGGACAGCGTGGGCACGGCGTTGGTGCAGGGGGCGGGAGGCACAGGCGCAGACGGAGTTTGCTTTCCTGATCAATTCTACCGAGTGAGATACGGCCAGAATGTGTGTATGTACGATGGATGCTGGTGAACTGGTTATGAAGAAGCGCAAGCGAAGCAGGGCCCCTCGGCAGCCCTAACCAGCCTTTCCACGCAGTCGCCGACCAACGCCCTCTTTCTGCGCACGCTGTGTGACCAGCAGTGGCCTGTCATTGCCCGGCTGTCTTTGCGATCGCTCACCTCGCCCGTGCGCGCAGCGGCGCCGCCGGCCGGTCTTCCGCTTGGTCGGGCAGGCGCGGTGCCTTCCCGATCCGCCAAACGCACATCGCTTACCCTGCCTGCTGCTGCTGTGCCTGGAGCTCGACCTCACGACCAGATGCCGCTTGCCTGTTGCGCCGATGGCCTGCGCCCGAGCCTGGAGGCCTGCGTGCCACACGTCTCACCCATACCGCACGCTGTTGTCTGTGCTACCCGCCTCTGCCATCCCTTCGCTGCATGCCGGCTACGCCATGCACGATGCCCCCAAACGTCGCCCGCGCGCCCTCTGTCACTGCAGCCGTGCGGGGCAGAAGCCCAGCCAGAGCAACGTCCACCCCTGGCGCCCGTGCTGCGTCGCCCCCATCTGGCTTCCGACACAGTCTCCTGTCAAGACTAGGCCCTCTTTTGCTTCAGTCTCCCCACAGCGTTCACGAGCCTGGCTTCTGTCCGACCGCACCGCGCTGACTGTCTCACAGCCGCTGCCTGGCGCCGCTCTGCCCACGCATCGGCGACCGGGCTGTCCTCTTGTACTACAGAAGTCGAAGCTGCATTGGCCCACCGGAGAAGGTCTTGCTCTCAATCTGACTAACGCCAAATGCGAGTCCACCTGCTTTGAGCAACCAGCTTCTTCAAATGCTTTCTGTCGCTTCGTCCTTCTCTATGGCACCATCAGAGCAGTGTTGACGCTGCCCCGAGGCTTTGCTCGTACCGTGTCTCATTTTGACTTCGACACCACCGCCCACAGTCTCGTCGACTCTGTATTTCCAGCATCGCGGTTGCACTTAGTCAGCAGTATGTATCTCTGAATACCCGCCACGAAAGCAGGCGGCGAGGCAAGCGAGCCACTAAATCAAGCATCTACTACCCCGGAGATCGCAGCAGTGTGTATGGGAGCATGCTTCGGGCCGTTCCATGAGCTTTTTGCAAGGATCTGTCTCGGAGTCAATTCCGGGTTGCATGCTCGGGGAGGGTTGAAAAGCCAGTTCTTTCCTGCGTAGCCCTGAGCCCGAGCATCCTCTCACTCTCTCGTACGCCTTGATACTAGTGTCCTAACAGCCTCGCTTTTCCAACCTAAGGTGCGATACCCACTCATTGCAATGCATTGCCGATGTGTCCTCATATCGCGTTCGGCTTGCTAACGGAACACCCATTTAGGACTAGCAAGGCGTTCACTGGAGGAAGCATCAACGAACCACACGACGACCTAGGCGGTCCTCACGGTGCCACACGGCGCCTTGGTGTGATTCTTGACCTCAGCCTGGTCGAGGCCCGGGGTCATCTCCGCATGATGACGCACTTCTAGTCCAGCTAATGCAGGAGCGGCCCTCCCCGTCATGGGAAGTATCAAGTCCGGGACATCTTGCACCATCGTCTGCCATCTCCTGCGGGGCAGCTTCACCACTCACGACATGGCATGATTTCCGGAACCGCTTCCGCATTACTGGGCCAATATGTACCACGACGCGAGCATGACTGCTCTCATCAACGCCACGCAGTCCTCACATTACCGTTCGGTTTAGTACAACTGCAGCCGTTCCCAATGTTCCGGAAAACCATCGCTCCTCAAATGGTTCAAAGCCGCCGTCCTCGACGTAACATAACCTCGAGAGGCAGCACAAAATCCCCTTCGTCAAGCATGCGATTGGCAGGGGAAAAGAACAAATACTCAGCAAAGTGGCTTACGCATCAAGATATCTTACAGGCGCTTTTGGACGCGTCGCAATCGTACCAATGTCGCTAGCGCACGGCATGTGCGGCAAGCTGCGGACGCTGTCACCCATGTGGGGCATACCGGATGCTCTATGTAAGAGCAAGACGCCCTGACAGCCCAAGAAAACACATTGATAGCGGCGATCTTGACTGCAAATAGCACCCATGGGATTCCAACAGCCGCTGCCCTAGGATCCTTTTTTCACACGCTTATATCGAGATGCCATTTTCATAGCGTCGATGCATTGCAGCTCGGTAACTACGCTGGCCTCGGGTCGGTTCCAGTTGTACAGGAAAGCTAGCGGCGAGGCATTTAGGTTTCATTAATATTCTCAGACGCATGTGAGCTTTTGTTGACTGTCTTTGCAGACTAATGGCAAGCGCGTCTGTGTCACAGCAACATACTTTCGCTTATCGCAGAGTACTCTGTGCAGTTGCATACGACAGATCATGTCGCGGGTAAGGTGTCCGAGCGAAGAGCCTTGCGCAAAGCCTTTGAACGTTCCAGAAGCATCTGAAGTGCATTTGGGCACTCCCTTCGGCCCCTCGCTCCTCGTCTCCGGAACCGTTTTGAGCCCGTACAAGAAGCAGTAAATGGTGCCACAATTATGCCGGTGCCATAGGATGGAAGCCGATACTGCCGCACGCTTAGTCTCGTCAGCTGTACCATAGCTGGCCAAGAAATCAAAATCAGAAGCGCGGTCGGAAATATCTCAGAAACAGACCGGATTCGATACCATAGTGGCAAATTGCAACGCGTCGCGCATCCCAGTCTGTATCTCACGCTGCACCAAAGCGGGTTTTGGTCGGCCCGACCCCGCAAAATGCAAAGAAGCATCCACGTTGTTGGTTCCGTGCGACATAAAGCTTTGGTGGTTGTTGCGGAGAAGCCCGTCGAGTTGCCTCGCTAACGCAAGGAAACTCGGAGGGATCTTATTGCCACATCACTATCGTCGGACATGCTGGGGCCACCCTTCACCGGCGCCACAGACCTACCAGAGTACTCCTCATCTCCGATGCCCCGCTTCGCTTGCCGGAAACAGCTGCGGAAGCCACTCCGTTATCCCATCCCGACAGGCACCTCGCTGTCAAGGAGTAGGGTGCTTAGTTCATATCTAATCCACGCATGAGCGTGAGGCCAAGCACACAGCTGCAGCCTCAAATAAATACCAAACACACTGTGCTGCATCGCCCTGCCACGTGCAGGCCGAGTGGTATCTATATCCCAAGGCACATCGAATACTTCTGAGGGCGCAAGTATGCCGCTGAAAAAGAGCGAGTCCCTCCGTAATTAAAACAGGATACATTCGTCACGCAATTATTCATTGGTGTCGACATAGCTTTTGTCATCCTCCGCAAGACTTAGAGTAAATAGCATGCGAAAGCGATGACAACTATTCTCAGCGTCTCAGCCGTTTTATCATTCAATGCGGAGCCGTCTGCGGAGGCTCTTCTGTTCGCTTACAGGGCATTCGGAGCGGTTTAGCCAAACCCTTTTGGGGATTACATCAAGTACGGAGGATCTTTCCCTAACCTCCTACCGGCCTCACTCGGTCTAAACGTTCACCTTCTGCTCTCTAATGAGTCTCCAGACCATTTGGTGTGGAAAGCATTCCCCACGAAAAGGATGGTGTACAGGGTTGACAACTGACACAGCTCAGAGGTCTGCGTGCCTTCTCATCCCACAGGATTTCAATCTTTGATCTCTTGGAAGGCCCCAATGGCGCCCATGCATGACTGCACACGATGATCGCTCAACATCAGAAGCAAGATAAAATGCCAACAAAACTGCATGGCAACAGCAAGGAGGACCCCCGGCTACGAGAATGAGCTACAGGAACGCAGCTGCCTCGCCGACAAAAGACACGTGCGTGGGTGTGTATGCATTTCAGGCTGTGCGTGCCAGGAGGCGTGCGCCTGACATGGCCAGCGTAGCCTTTAGATACCCGTTGATATGTCCAAAGCTCCGCGGATCTCCAATGTTGCGCGAGCTCCCTGTTGTTTGTCGGTGTGACATTTGGTTGGCCTTTTCGTCCTGACCGAATCCTCCCTTACCCGTGCCACGTCTCCTATAGCATGGATTGGCCTCTGTCCGATCGGCGGATATTTCCCGAATAGGTTTGCTGATATGGTCATTATTGGAACCTGGTGGGAATTGACGCAGTTGACAAGGGAAGTTACAGCCTAAGGATTCTTTTGTCCGACGGAATTTCTCATAGTTGAGTGTTAAAATACGCCGAAGACTAACAAGCCGGTGTACCTGTCGGCAGAATTGATGTCCCTGGCTCAGATTGGAGTTCCTGTCACCGACTTGCGCCGAGATATCCGTTTAGGAAACCAAGCATCTCTGCGAAAACAATCCCGCTCGTTGTCTATGGGCGTTTATGCGAGCGCATAAATCGTGGAGTTCCACCACATCGACACCTGCGCTTAGAATCCATTGCGCCTTCCAACGTGAACATCTTCTACGCAACGTCAGAGATCCAATTAGACACGCTCTAGGAGCTCAAATTCGCGTCAAGCAAGAATCTCGCTTGCGGCCTCATTTCTTTTGCAATCCGTAGGCCGACGGATTGTTAGGTATGGTATCACAGCAGCGAAAGCAGTCACCTTACGTGAAACTCGGCTTTTAGCTGGAGAATGACCTTGCCTACGGGGACCAAAAATGTCCCGTCCAGCGTATTTCGCCTCTTCTCGAAATGGCCTCATTTGCTGTTTGCAGCAGAAACTCCCTACATATTCTGCCCTCGGTAACAATTTCAAGGTTGCGCACGCGGCTCTTCGTCAATCCGAGCCTCAAAGATCATCATCTAGACTTCCCGGACAGAGAGATTGCGCATATCGAATTTCGGTGTTATCCCCTAAACGGTCAGGCATGGTTATACCGATCGTATTCCCTGCAGCTGCCCGACCTTCTCTGCAGACCTAAGAATGTCACTTGTCCATTGGCCGGCGGGTACCTTCCAGACGAAGCCGAGCCCCGATTTGCTGAATGAGTCCAGACGGAGATCGTACCGACACAGTACCGCTTTGCGAATTGAGACATTCTGGTCATTCAGCGCAGTTGAGAGAATTGTCTGGAAATGCTGCCGCACGGAATCATCTCCGGGACTTATCTGCTTGCTGTGTTCGCAGGTTGCACAAATCTTCGGAAGGACATCATCCCATTCGTGCAGAGGACTTTGCTCTATTCTTCCGGAAGTCCGTCCATTATGTGGAATGCGTAACGTCTGAGGCCTGCTGTGTTACTGAGATAGCAGAAGTCGAGTTCGGGCGCATCACAAGCTCAGCCTTCACTACTGCAAGCCACGCAAATAGCATGATCGAATGGCGTGGTCGTGGCCACATCCGGGAAGCAAGGTACCCCTTTTCTTTTCTTTTCCCTTTTTTTTCCCCATATGAGCTCTACAACGGCACGGATGAACGATCAGCATGACCTGCCGGGCCCGGCTACTTTAGCGTTGCCGGGAAGAGCTATGACAAACTTACGGGCCACAAAGTTGTCGTACACGACGTCTCGAAGCCTTTCAACGGCGCGCTCAGATGCACATTCATGCCAATCTGTCCCTTCCGAGGACTCAGATTCCGCACTGTTGTCGCTGACCCGACGCATGTACCCATATCGCTATTTCCGAGTCGTTTAGCTACTCAGCATTGTGCATTTGCAGGGGAAGGCAAAGATGACTAGAGTTCCCGGTTCGTGAGCTAGTATACAGTGAATGGGATGCGCGACATAAGATGTATAACGCAGCTGGTCCCTGCTATAGCCCTAGCAGACGGGACCGTTAGACGTTGATCACATTTTAATCGCGTGCCGTCCCATGACCAGGGATCAGCGTGTTCGCTGCGGAAGGGAGAGGACGAGCGGGGAACAAGTGGCCTGACACTGCAAAAGCCCTCCTCCCATCGCGCCATCGGAATAGTGCAGCCAGACGAAAGCCAGTAGAAGGCGGGATCGGCCGGACTGTGGGTGCGTTGTATATATGCGGGGAACGCGAGTAACGGGTTGGACCGTGAGACCGGGAGAGCAGGGTTGACGGATATAGATTTGTCCTTGGAATGCTGCAGCCGTTGCTGCGTCCCAGTGGCCACTCTACTCCCCCTTCCCCCCCTTTTGGCTCCAGCTCGTCTCTCATTCAAACAGACGGAACGATGTGGGTAAAGGGAATTAGATCAGCACGATGGGCTGGGGTGGTTATTGCTGCAATATGATGAGGGTACAATTCCTTGCTGCAGCGGTTGGACACGCGCAGGCCCGTCCAGCGGACCGTGCCGTGCGGGAAGAGCCTTGGCCAGCAGCGTATATGTCGCTGCTCTGCTCTGCTCTGCTCTGCTCTGCTCTGCTTCCCATGCTCCACCGTTTTCCGAGGGCCGGGTTGGCTTAGGTTCTGCGCTACGGATCGAGACATGAGGGCTTGCGGGGCCCGATTGCTCGGGCGTGGGGCCTTCATATTATACACGTGGCGGGGAGAGGGAAGACCTACCCGCCATACTATTGGTCCCTTGGGGCTGCCGACAAGGATCCCGAGACGCCGTCAACACGGGGGGCCGGGCTGGGCATCTAGGAAAGTGGTGAGACAGTGAGAAGCGGAGAGGACGGGTGAGGCGGATGATAATGAGCTGTTCGGTGCAAGCAGTGGTGATGATGCGGCAGGATCAAGGCGCGCGGACGTGCAGCAGGCCGAGGCAGGCGCCAATGACGGCGATTCTCCTGGGATATATGTATGTACCTCTGTATGTAAAGGAAGAGAGATTGGTCCACGTCTCGGCTGCAGGAGGGGGTAGCGGTGATCGGACGGGGAGGGCTCCGGGATCAGCGAGCCAGAGCGGGCTCGTCGGGCGCGCAGGCACGTGCGGATGCGTCTGCGCGATGAACATCGCGAGCGAAGTGGGCAGCGGCGCGACGGGCGGGCTGGATGGCGTCAGGCACACGTCAGGCACGCGGGCGGCAACCACCTCGAGAGACGGGCCCAAGCTCCCTAGCACAGCTCACCGTGCGATCAGTCCTCTCTGCGACCAAGCCCGCCCCAGCCCTGCCACCGCGCACCTGCATCTTCCGCTCACCACCATACAGCGGGATGCGGTCGCACTGAGCCCAAATGTACGCCTTCACAGCTAATCGCTGGCAGATCGCCACCTATCTCTTCGGCGTCGCCCTGTTCTCCATCTCCTTCCTGGTCTTCCTCAACAGCACCCTCAGCTTCGTCATCACCAATCGCATCGGCCTGGAGCATGGCGTGGGCGATGCTGTTGGCACGCTGGGGTTCGCGGACGAGCTGGTCGCCCTCGTCGGCTGCCCGCTCTGGGGCATGGTCAGCGACCGCGTCGGCGTCGCAAAGGTCGCCGTCGTCGGCTACGCCATCGTCGCGCTGAGCCTTTTCCTCTTCGTCCAGGCCTCCAATGTCTACCCCCAGCTGCTTCTGGGCCGCCTGCTGTTCGCCCTGGGTGCCTCCGCCACGTATGCCGCTGCCCCTCTGTCGTATCCGCTGCTGCGCGCTACTGCTGCTGACAATGCCGCCCCAACAGCACCACCATGGTTACCGCCGTCCTCCCCGCAATGACCCACGTCGACCGCTTGCCAGCGCCAGCCACCGGCCAAGCCTCGCCCGGCAGAGACGCCAACGGTCACAACATCACGCCCTCCATTTCGTCCGAGCTAACCATAACCCCTGCTCGCCTGAACTCTACGTCCTCGCACCACGCCGGCCGTACAACCCCGGAGAACTCCGCCGCCTCCACCTCCAATTTAGCCGGTCTTGTTGGCATGTTCACAGGCCTTGGTGCTCTGCTCGCCCTTGCAGTCTTCCTGCCGTTGCCCGCCCGCTTCCAGAAGCGAGGCGTTGGCCCGAGTGAAGCCGTCGAGTACTCCTTCTACATCGTCGGTACCGTGGCCTTTGCTGTTGCCATTGCCTGCATATTCGGCCTGCGCAATCTTCCTGGTGAGGAGCACAAGAGCTGGCGCAATCTGTTCGTCGTGAAAGAGAAGGAGGAGTCTAGCAATGGGCCTATGCTCCCCTACCCGCGCCTGCTGCTCGACTCGGTGCTTCTGGGCTTGGGCGATGCCAACATCGGCCTTGGTTATCTGGGAGGCTTCGTCGCCCGCGCTTCCTCGGTCGCCATCTCGCTGTTCATTCCTCTGTTCGCCAATGCGTACTTTATCGAGCACGGAGATTGTAAGCCTGGTGATGGGAAGACCTCGGATGATGTGAAGAGGAATTGCCGCCGCGCATACCTCATTGCTTCCGCGCTGACGGGGACATCGCAGCTGGTAGCCCTCGTTTGCGCCCCCATTTTTGGCTATCTCGCTGGCCGCTACAAAAAACATAATCAGCCTCTGATCCTTGCGACTCTCGCGGGCATCGCAGGATACATAGCTTTCGGCTTGCTCAAGAGTCCGGACCCGTCGTCCGAAGACGGTAGCGCCGGCGTCTTCTTCATTGTAACGCTCCTTGGGATCAGCCAGATTGGCAGCATTGTATGCAGTCTTGGACTTCTGGGCCGCGGCATCCAAGGGGACGAAGCAGAAGTCGACGCCGCCGAGCAAGAAGACGGCCAACAGCAAGGCGTCCATACCAGCACTCGCATCTCGGCCGTTCCCGCCAGCGCCTCGCGCGCGCATCTGACGCACCTGGACCCGGAGGCAACGCCGGTGCCCTCTCCCCCAGTGGCATCGGCCTCCCTCCGCGAACCGCTCCTCAGCGGCAGCTCCTCGGCCATCTCCACCACGACGCCTCCTATCGTCAACCGCCACAGCGGCAGCAGCGGCTACTCGGAGTCCTCTCCGCTCCTCCCCTCGCACTTTCGCCGCCTGCCCCCGTCCTCGCTCGCCTCTAGCCGCGCCCACCTTAAGGGCTCCATTGCCGGCGTCTACAGCCTCGCCGGCGGCGCCGGCATCCTTATCCTCACGAAGCTGGGCGGCCTCATGTTTGACAAGCTCGACCCGGGCGCTCCGTTCTTTGTCATGGCGGGCTTCAATGCGCTGTTGCTGGCGGCGACGGCGGGGAACGTTGCGAAGAAGGCAGTCCGGGGGTATAGGACTAGGATTGTCATGCCCTGATTGAGGACCATGCGTAAGTTCTTGCTGTTTATGGGTTTTTCGCCACCCACTCTAAAAGGTGGCGGATTGCTTTTTTGTTTTCTTTTTTTTGGAATTAGAATTAATAGGTCGGACTAAAATGTGTGTGCGTGTGTTTGACAGAGATGGCTTGCGATGATACCAATGTGAGCGCGAGAAATGTGAAGATGCTTGAGACGGGGGAAGCGTGTGCTTATGTGGAACTTTGCTATGGAATGGACTAGCCGGTGGGAGAGGGGGAAAAGGGGAAAATGGATATGAACTTTTCTTTTCGTCAAGGGGCGGTTGGCGGATGTCTGGTCTCTTTTTCTCTTTTTCTCCTTCTGGCATTCTTCTCTTCTCTTCTTAGTATCTATGTATTTTTCTTAGACCTGTGTACTTGTTGTCGTATGAAGGCGTCATTGTTAGTAGTAGGTAGCAGTCCCATTCAGTCCTTCCCTCGACATCTTGAACTGCAGTCTGAAAGAAAATTAAAGGTTCGCACTCTCCTCTATGTTTTTCTTTCTCTCTCTCTCTCTCTCTCTCTCTCTCTCTCTCAAAAGATGAGTTACCATTTGAAACTAGTGGGTGGTGCTGATGGAGAAGAAGGGAAAAAGGCTTCCCATGGTTTAGGTGCTGAATCGCTTTTAGTCTCTTGAGGAACAGAGGTTTATGAGCGTGTTGTCTGGACCACACCCGTTATACTTCCTAACACTTTCCTAGCCGCTAACTGCTCTTAAAACATCAATACCTTTACCACGAAGCTGAGGTACTGCAGATATCGTACAGGGGACATTGGCACGAATGACGAAACAACGTGAAGCGCTTCCTTTCTGCTTTCTGACTGTCGAGCAATCAGCAGGGAGAACAGTGGCAGGTGAATTACAACATGCTGTCACGTGATATCAGGGATCGGAATATCTACCTGGATTCTCCAAATCTGCGAATACAATGAGCACTGCCATCACAGTCACCCACGTTGGGGTAAAGTCGGTGGCATTCAATCTGCCACTGGAATACGGACTGCGGACGTAATTATATCAATCAGAAATTACGTCTTCAATCCAGAATGATCTCTACCTCTTTTTTTTTAAAAAAAAAAATTAGAAGAAAAAAGCTATTAGAGGACAGTAAACGTAAGCCTGCTTGTACAGTCACAACAACACGCGAATCCGACATTTTCCATTCCAACCAGTTCGTTCATTTTCTCCATGACGCCTTGCTTTTTTCTTCCCTTTGCATACTCCAGAACTAAAGCATAAGAGCACGACAAATAGACATACAAGACACTGTCAATACCTATCCATACCCATAAATCCAGTAAAACAGCTAATTAGGCAAGAAAGACCACAAAAACCGGATTCCTTACCACCCCATCATGAAATCATGAATGAAGAATCGTCATATAACCTCAACAACCACTCTCAACACACCTTCCATCCACACGGCCTGTCCCGTCTCCGCCAGGATAGCATGCCACTCATCTTCGCCCGTAACGAGCACCAAGCCGCGTCCTGTCAGCGCCCTGACCTCGAGCGCCATGCCCTCGAGACTTGGTTCGTCCTGGCCGGCTGCAGCTGGAGTGGGTGTTTGCTGCTGCTGCTGCTGCTGTTGTTGTTGTTGTTGTTGTTGTGCAATTGAATCAGGGTTATTGACCTGCGTGCTGCCGTCTCCATCGTTATTCTGCCCACCACTCGCCGTGTTCTGGCCATCTCCACCCATCAAGACGTCCTCCTCACCCTCCGTCGCACCACCAGAAGCCTCTTGCCCCCGACTCCCCGGCCTCTGCTGAGAAATTAATCCTCCCGCCACCGGGCGCACCGACTTCCTCTTGATGCCCAGATCTAGACCCCTCTTCAACAAGCCTCTGACCTCATCCTCAACGGCCTTGCGCAAGGCTGCCAACGGTAGCGTGTGGTGTGGGGTGCTGGGCCAGGAGGGCATGTCGATGCGCGGGAGGAGCTTGGTGTTGTTCTTGGTGATGAGGACCTGGATGACGTTCTGATCGGGCGGCGGCTGAGGGTGGTGGAAAAGGTTGTTCGGCGGCATGCCCGCCGTGTATATGGACGAGGGAGGCTGTGTCTTCAGGAAGCGTGGATACTGGGTGGGCGGAGGGCCACATCCGGTTTCGGGGTGCTGCTGCTGTTGCTGCTTCTGGAGGTCTTGGGCTACCGCTTGAGGTTGAGGCGTGCTCAACGAGGGATCGATTGCGGGATTCGGTGGTGAGCCGTGTGCATCGAAAGGCGTAGAGGGTGTTGCAGCAGTGGCAGCTTCGTGTGACGATTCCCGTGCCGTCCCATCTTTCTTCTTCCCCGTACTCTTTCTCGTCTCCTGTGCGTACTGCCTCTGCCGCTCGTTCGTCACCATGCGCCGCAACAACGGCGTCACCAGGCTCACAATCTTGTTCCCATCCCGCGGCCACACCCATTTCCTTCCAGGGGTGGTTTCCCCCTCCAGCACCTCATTCTCTGTCGGCGCTGGCACGTCCGGCCCAAAATACCTATCTCCAATACCATCATTTAGAAAATCCCGACAACAATTGAATAGCCGCAGCTTAACCATATCAGTATCTCCCTTTCCCCTGCTCCCTACACAGCTTTGTCTCTCCGGATGCGCCTCATCTAGCATATACGCCTTCGCTGCGGCCTGCAACCTCAGAAAATTTTCTGGCATAAGCTGCAAAGAAGCAAACAGCTTCGACATCGGCGGCCTGGTATGCTTCTTCGCCGCACTACTCGTCGACGGCTGCCTGAACAGCGCGGCCGCTGCGGCCGAATGCACGACCACGGACCGCGCATCCGAGATACCGAACGTGCCTTGATGCGGCACGCTCGGACTCTGCTGATGGGATCCATGTCCAGCTATAATCGCCTCCGCCTCGTCTTCCGCCGTCGCCGCCTCCGCTGCCGTCATCGGCGTCCCCCGCTGCGTTTCTGCCTGCGGCGTCTGCCTCGCGCGCTTCCGCGGGCTCTGGCTGCCCTCCCTCCTCGCGCTGCCCTCCTCATTATCCCTCACTCCATCACCACCACCGCCAATAGCAGCACCGCGCTCTGGCGTGCCCACCCTCTTCCGCTTCTGCCCCACAGCCGCAGCCAGCGCCGCCTCCTCTTCCTCGTGCATCGCCGTGCCCCTCAGATCCGTATTCCTGGCCACCTTCCGTAACCCGCCCGCAGCAGCGGCGTTCTGCTGTTGCCGCTGTTGCTGCGCCGCGACGTGTCGCTGCGACTCGGTCGTCGCCTTGGCGGCCGCCTCGAGCAGCTCGGCCATGTGGCCATCCAGACCGCTAGCGGTGGCGGCGGAGTGTCGGGGCTGCTGCTGCTGTTGTTGTTGTTGTTCTTGTTGTGCTCCTGCTTCACCACCACCGCCTCCTCCGCCTGCCGCCGCGGCGTACATGGCTTGCGCCGCGGCTGCTGCAGCGGACGCTTGCACCATGGCGTCCTCATCGTCGATGGCGTATGCATGGTTTGCAAAGGCGGGCGGTGTGGCATCGGTGGTGACAGGCGCTGTTGCTGTTGCCGTCGCTGCTGTCGTGGTGACGGGGTTGGAGGAGACGCTGTTGCGGCGGGCGGCTGTGGTGCCGTAGAAACCGCCCGAGTTCATGGGGAGAGGAGCTTGTTATGTGGCCATGGGGGAGAGAAGGGCGTGTCAATCGTATTTCGGCGCGGGTACTAGTGCTGGCGGTACCGCCTGCGACGGGTTTCGAGGGCGTGCAGCTCTCAATTTCGGGTCGGTGAGGGCTGAGGTTGATGGAAAGTGAAAGTCGAAGCGCAGCACGAGTGGCAGCAGCGGTAGAAGCGACAGGGCCAACTGGGGAAAAGCCAGAAAATCAAAAGCCTGGGGCGGAAAATTAGTACCACGGCTCAGCGGCATGGCGATTGACGAGAAGGCCATCTGTGGGTTGACGAGGGTTTTCTGGCCGTGACGTCGGGATCGTCCTCACCAGCGGGGAGTGATTGGGGAGCTTAGGGTACCTAGCAGCTCGGCGACAGCGCCGGGGAAAGAGCTCCCTCTCCCTTCCCTGGTCGATCGGGGGGAATGTTTGGATCCTTTTGTTTGTCCCGTTTGCCTGTGATGCATTCCGCGGCGACGCTTTCCCCACCTCGCACGCACTTTCCTTCGCTGGTGCTAGTACCCGCAGGCTAGCCTGATTTGGGCCTGGGCCTCATTCTTCTTGCTGATGAACGATAAATAGTGCCGCGTTGTTTTCCTTCCGTGCAGAGCAGAAGCCGAAAAACCCGCTGAGCGGCATGAAAACCAGAGAGCGACCATCCACGTGGACAGTTGTGGAATTTTTTCCGGGCGCAAATCCAATTCCGTCCGAATAAGCGCTCCAAAAAGCTCGATTCATCACGGTACGTACGAAGGGCGTCATGACATTTCCAAGAGCTCAATTACCCACCTGGGCACAAGTTACCGCGCAGGAGGCCAGAACACGAGAAATAAGATTTGTCAAATTTGAAATGCTATGTAGCTTGCTTGCTGCAAACATGGCGTGCGATTTGTAATTGCTCCCGCCTTCACTGTGCACTGGCCATTGCAATGACACCTGAGCATATATACGATGTAATGCATATATGGAAGATATCTATGTATGAAAAGCGTTACCTGCATCCCAAATAAACGCCTGTTATCTCCCAGCGCCAGGCAAATATATATGCAGGGCCGCCATGCCACAATATGATGGAAGCCCTCCTCCTGTCTCTATGTCTGTACGAGATATCAGTTGCCCAAAAAAAAACGAAACCCCAGTATCCGACCCACAAACACCAAGCCCTTAGCAGTCCCTAGATTTATCCTTAAGAAGAAGTTGAACAAGTGTTCAGAACCAGTCCCCTTCATGCCACTCCCTGCCGCAGTCCTCGGCCCTGATCCTCGGATCATTTCCTCGTTCAATCGCAGCGTCTCGCCTCTGCTCCAAGTCTTGTTTGATGCGTTCGATCTCGTCCTCTAGCCACTTATCCCTGCCAACTTCGGGGATGTCGATTTCTGCGAGCTCGTCGAACGTGCCGTCTTCCATGGATTGGTGCACGAGTTTCTCCTTGTCATGCCAATCCCTGAGCTCATATTCGTATCCCAACTGCGTAAATCGCAGATCCGTCCACGCCTTGTAGTTCGCCTCGCTCCCAAAACACACGCCAAAGCCGTCACAATAACAGACGTGCTGGATGGGGCAGTAGACATTGCGACCGGTGAAGACGTACTGCCAGATATACTCCCACACGCGGCCGGACAGCGAGTCATCCAGAGGCGTGCGGAGGAGCCAGTCACGGTACGCCACGAACCGCTGCAGCGGGATGGCGCGGATGCGATCGCGGCTGAGGGCGAACTGCGCGCAGCACGGCTGGGCCAGAACATCGGGAATGGGGTCTAAGGGAAACAGCTCGCTCCAGGCCTTGGCCAGGAGCTTCTGCTCGTGTTTTTGGATGTCATCTTCCACCTCGCCGGGATGCCTGTACTAAATTTAGAACTTCGAATTCAAGATCTCGAAACCGGTTGAGTGACTCACATCCAGTCCGGGCAGCCCGGATCCCAGTGGCAGCGCATGTTCATATACCCTTCACGCAGCACGCGGTTAGGATTCAGGCGACGGATCATTTGCACGGCGTCCAAGTCCAGCATGTCGCTGTTGTGCCAGGCATACCTGTGGGCATGCATGAAGATGGCCACGTCGGGCAGGTCGGCGTAGTTGTCGATAATCCAAGTAAGATAGATCATGACCTCGTGGCCCTTGTTTTTGGGAGGATGTAGCGGCGCGGAGCGGTCGTTGGCGACGTAGATGGCCGTCTGGTAGTCCGGCAGGAATTCGTCGATCCAGTCCACGTTCTCATCTCTGGTTCGTGGAACTACCAAGACGGTGCTGAAATTGTAATCGGCTGGCATGCTCACTCCAGGCTCAAATTTGGGGATGGAACTCCATGTCGACTTGGGCTTTGCTGGCCCTTCGCTCGTCGGGCCAGACGCGGACGCGGAGCTAGAGGGCGATGGTTCCGGTATTGCTTCACCCAAGCCGAACTTTTGCGGTAGTCCTCGCCATGATTCCTTCACATTTGTGCTGTAGTAGAGAAAGGAGAAGAATGCGGCGGTTGCGAAAGCAAGTAAAGGAAGAAGGCTTCGTGGTGACGGCATGATCGGCGACTTGGCCGGAGGCGCGGATGCGAAGTTTTGGGAAACGAACGCGGAAACTCAGGTGACGGATATTTACATGTGGCCTTACTGCTGAGGACGGTCAGCGCCATGTTGTAGCAGAGTCAAACCTAGCCCCTCTTGTGAAGCGTGCGCCGACGCGGCAGTGAGAACGTTGGGCAGGGCGCATACCTAGACGGCTGGGACGCAACGCAGGCCTCACGGACGGATTCAGGTACTCCGCAGCATCGTCCGTTAGTCTTGCGGTCGCAGGCACGCGCTCGAGAGGTGAGGTGAAGTTAAAGGCGGAGGTTAAGGCCAGGCGGAGGAGGATCGTATTGCGTCTGGGGGGCCTGCCCAGAGATTGCGGAGCTTTCCAGCAACGCAAGGCAGGGCTCCGCACTCAAGCTTTGACTAGCGATCATTCGGAACGACTTGTTTCGAGCGCAGCCGTCAATTGGCCCCGAGTGAATGTGCTTGCGTGGCCAGCCTGCCTCTATACTTGATAAGGTTGTCTGATCGGCCGTTCGCGCGACAACCGCTGCGCAGGCCTACGACGCCACCACGTTGTATAAACAGCTGGCAATAAACCCTACATCTGCCCGCCTAAGCCTCTGCAACCATTCTTGAAGCTGTGAAAGGCGCCATATTGATCTATCCGCTGCGCTCCAATTATCCAGGGTCGCCGTTACCGCCGATGGCAGCGGGAGCGCAACGCTTATCGCCTGCCTGCGGTAGTGGCACCACCGTCACCGATCCGCCCCAAAGCATGCGGCCGCCTGTACGCCATCTGCTTGTGATCGCGAGGGCTAGACATTCTCATCACTAAATGTCAGATGGCTGCGCTGTCGAACGCCCTTATCCTGAGGGGTTGGGGCATTTGATTGCTGGCTTGCGATATCTCTTGAGCTCTATATAGCCTTACCTCGCCAGATTGTTTGCTGTCATTGCTGGCATATCTCTATTCAACCCGTTTATAGTGCCCCATCATTGTGCCTCAAATCCGCGTCATATTCAGACAGAGGAGCAATGCGACTGCTTAATGAGCGACTTTTTCTTGGCCGACCTTTGGGAAACCTTTGGTCTGGAACGCGTAGAGGTTCACTCCTCTCGGTCGCGCATAAAGAGCTATTTCTCAGGCGCGCATACCTTGCAGCTTTCAAAATGCGCCCCAAAAGCTTGCGACAGCGTGATGATGTCAGATCTGCATCGTCGACGCGGCAAAAGTCCGGCCACAACGTCTGGACCGCCTAACGACCCACAACAAGGCCAGTGACGACGAGAGTTAAAATGAGAAAGAGCGCAGGATCCATGCGAAGAGACGGTGTTGATAACAAATCAAGGGATGCAGCGTTTCACTTGGCTTTGAAAGTTCAGTAATAGGGAATGCCTTGGCAGGACTGCGCAAGGACGACAGAGATGGAAAAAAGCTAGGCAGTTCAGGACGAGAAATAACCTTGGGCTTGGAATAATTGAAAACCCCACGAGGAGTGTAATAACTCACCAGAGGCAGCTGCTAAACCACGTCGTCACCCTGCAGCAGCCCGTATGAGTCAACCACTTCACAACTGGGCAGGACAATTGCCGATGCCTAGAACGTTGCCAGTTGTCCTCACGGCAAGCTGCTTCACCCATGGGAACAGCCCTGGGGTCTTTTTGCAGTCCTTATCGTTTTATTACACCGGAATGGCGGCATCGTGCATGGGGGGGTTTTTTATAGGCGAGTTTGCTGTTTACTACGAGTTGTGTCGCTCCTGTCTCACCAGAGACAGAAGTGAACGGGCGGCAGGGCACGCTTAGCTGATGGAGGTCGAGTATGGACAAGGTAAAGTCGCCGGTTTAGGCGGGCTCTGCAAAGGTGGCTGCACGCACGGTGTTGAACAGGGAATGTGTCGACAAGCGCAGATGTCGAGACTGATGGGAAGGCATAGTAGTACAAAGTGAGATCTGAAGTCGGATAGAAGAGCTGTTCCAGGAGATCCAGTTTTTCGTCACCAATTCGATTAAAAGCATGTGTGCCGCAAGAATCCGTAGCCGTTCTCTGTCAAAGGAAATCCACCGAAATTCACCGGAAGCCGAGACCTTTTAGATGTGGCATAGGCAAATTGCTAAGCCGTGTCATACCTATGCCTTGGGTGAGGTCTCCCGTCCAGCAGCAGATTGAGTGAAAAGCCGTTTTGTTTTTTTGAATCCGTCGCCCGCAGAAGATATCGCTGAAATTCGCCGTAGCCCGATCGTGATCGGAGACGCGGAGTTGCAAAAGCCAGGAAGCAAGTAATACAGGGACGAAGACGACGCAGCAATCTCGAAGCCACAATCGCTCTCGAGGGAGCAGATCGCGTCGATTGCCATGAGCCCTTAGTCTTCTGCCGTTACTCGCGAGTGGGTTCTGAGAACATTAGTGTTAAGCACTTAATAGCGAGAGTGATAGTCATCACCACGATCGTCGTAGGTCCTTCCACCGGCAGCATACGGCTCGTCGGCAGGTGCGCCACCATAGGAAGCAGCACCACCATCGCGGCCATAGCGATCATCGCGGCTCGAACCGTAGCGGTAACGGTCATCGCGACCAGAGGCGTACCGGTCGACACCACGAGGAGGACCGTAGTCGCGGTCACGACGGGAATATCCGCGGTCGTAGTTCCGGTCGTAGCCGCGGTCGTAGGAGTCGTAACGAGGGCCGCGCGAGTAGTCGTCGCCGCCACGACGGCCGCCGTAACCACGTCTATCGTCGTAACGATCACCGTAGGAACGGCCGCCGCGGCCGCCGCGGAAATCTTCTGATTAAGTTAGCTTATCCAAACTCGTGCTGAGGCGGGGAATTCCTAGGAAGTAAGTCTTACCGCGCTTCGGTGGACCGTAGTACTTGCCCGGGGTCGGCGTCCTAGGGCGAGAGCGACGAGCCTTCTCAATGCTGAGCGTGCGGCCTTCAATGACCTCGCCCTGGAGTCCCTCCTTCGCAGCATCAGCTTGTTCAGGCGTAACCATCTTCACGAAGCCGAAGCCACGCGACTCCTTCGTGTGCGGGTCGCGCATAATGTTGCACTTCTCAACGTCGCCATACTTCTCGAACAGGCGCGTGACCTCCTCCTCACTAAGACGCGGGTGGATGCCAGTGACGAAGAGGTTGGAGCCCGGATTCACCGACTCGTCGTCGCGGTCGCGCATAGGCTCGTTGGTAGGGCTGTCGAGAGCTTTGTCAGCGGCTATTGCAGGTGATTGAGGCGCGGGTGGCTGCTGTACCGGTCGTCCATGCGGTCGCGCGCACCGGGAGAAGCGCTGCGGGCACGGGCATCGTCATCAACACGGCGGTCATTGCGAGGAGAGCGGCTGCGGTCGCGCTCGTAGTCGCGCGGCTCATCTGCTTGCACAGGCGTGTCAGCGGCGCGTCATTGCTGGGAGACGGGCATCACAGTGGCGAGACGGCGGGCTTACCGTCATACGGACGCGGCTCAGCTTCGTAATCCATGGTGGACATGGTGGATGGTAGTGTCGCTGGTCGGGAGCGAAGAGTGCGGCTGGGTGGTCGAGCTGAAAACAGACGGCAGAAGAGGTGGTTGCGACAAAGCGGCGGCCGGATGAGCAGCTCCGATCGGCTTGAAAAGGACCGTCGCAGTGAAGGCTAGTGGGAGAGAGAAAAGTTAAAGAAAAGCGCGTCGGTGCGGACGGCAGGTTGCCAGGCTGAGGTGAAGGAGCGAAGTGCAGCGGCCGGCTTTCGCGACGCCGAACAAACGCGCTGTCGCAGGCTGACAGAAGTCCAGGCGGCCTATCAAGGGGCGCGACCAAGGAACACGCCCGCGAGCGAGCCGTAGCCGCTTGGCTCCTGCCTGGCTGGCTCCCACAGGGCCTTCGCAAACGTGCAGCTTCGCCATTTGCACTCACTTGCTGTCGTCTTGCTCGCGTCGGCTCCAATCGCCGCTCGCGCTCGGTGGGCGAAAATCGCTGCAGTCATTGCGGTAAAAGTACAGGCGTCCATGCTCTAGCTAATCGACACCGAATCAACAACACCGCCCGCAAGCAAATAGGTATATACTATCGATATCGAGCCCCATGCCCCGACGCCGCGCGCCCAGAACCCTCCCGTATTCCCCATACGAAAGCCAGCCCCGTGTGCCCGAGAATTATGACCGGGAATCGAAAATGGTATACAGCTCGTCGCCGCCGTTGCCCAAAACGCCCGTAACAGAAAAACGGAACGGACGATAAAACACACCACTACCCCCAATTTGTTTTCTTCTGCACCCTCCTGCGTTGTTGCGCCCGGACTCTCGCCCGTTTCGCACGCTGCAATGTCCCTTCATCGGCATCCAGCTCGTCTTGGCCATCAATGGAGGCGTCGGCCATTTCCTCGTCCCCGAGCATACCGTCCAGCTCATCATCATCAATCTCACTGAGCTCCTCACTCATACCGCGTACGACCTCACGACCAGACCAGACCTCGTCGTGGATCGTCGTCCCACGCGGCTCAAAACTCTGTAGGTACCACGGGATGCCACCACGCGACAGCGTGAGGGGGTCTCCATCAGACCGCGGCGGTGTTAGAGGGTCGGGATTCGTGGTGGATGGATGTGTACTGCCCGAATTGGACAGTGCTGGTGCTGTGCCGATGCTGCTTTGGCGACCATTTGGCCTGCTATTGTCGGCAGGTGCCTCCAGAGACTCTTCGGGCAACTGCAATTGCAACCGTATTGCAGCATCATCCGAATCGTGATCAGGCTCATCCGGGTCGGCCCCGGGTTTCTTCCCGGCTCCCTCATCTTTTATCGGATTGTCACCATTGGCAAAGCCGTTTGTCTCCGCATTGCCGTTTACGAGGTACTCAGTCGTTTCGGACATCTCTACGTCTTGCGAGCCATTTTGTCGTTCTGTCCCGTCGTCATTACCTTTGTCGCAATCATATTTGGAAGTTTGAGCTGAGTTCGACTTTGATCGCGCACTGTTGTTGAACAGGGCGTCTAGTTCCTGCAACTCCTTTCCATATTGCTTACCGGCAATCTGAGCCTCTTTTATTGTGGCATCCTCGAGGGCAGGGTGGATCGCCTTAATGATGCGCTTTGCCAACTTCTTCTTATCTTTCTGCTCCGGAGTAAGCTCACCGTGCGAGGTGCCGCCCTCATTCAGTTGCTCATGGGCTTCATGAGCGTCAGTGATGTCATCCAGGCCGACAACAGAGCGGAATACCGCGCCCAAATCGGCAGAGAAGGTGGAAACCGACGTGTAGAAGCGCTCCTCGAGCTTTCGATCAATTGCATCCAGGCCTTCCTTGAAGACGCCTTTCGAGTCAAGGCTAACGCTTTGTTAGTTTCCTGCATCCAGTACATGTGACGTAGGAAGGGATCCTTACATTTGAGCCTTCTCCAATATCGGCCAGAGGAGAGGGCAGACAGGAAAGTAGACCGTATCAACGATTGACTTCAAAATCTGCACATCGGCCAGCTTTTTCGCTTCCCTTTCTTTGACCAGGTGACATAGTTCCTTGACTTTCTCCATGTCCTTTTCGAGTAATTCTGCGAATTCAATCCGACGATGCAGCCTTGGGCGACCTGCCGCACCCATACCTGCGAAATTGCGCCTTGTAATCTCCATGGATGAGAAGGTTTCCATCTGGAGTTGTAATCTCTTGAGCAGGGCTGCTCCACGCCGAGCCTCCCTTTTCAAAGTCCAATATTTGCAGGCTTCCGCCACATATTCCTTCCGCTTGCGAACATTGAAGCGTACGAGTGACGCCTCGACCTTCTCGTACACAAGCTGAGGGACAACAGGCGCACCGGACGGCAACCTCCAAACTCCTTTGGTGGGCTGGCTGCGTTTTCGTTTATTACTGCCGGGTACTTGCGTTGAGTCATCCCCATCATCATCGAGCCCAATTGCATTGGACGAATTGTGTGCTGCAGCCGCCTGGCTTTCGGCCCAGCGTCGGCCCCGCATGGTCTGGCGGTAAAAAGACATCGCCTCACGGGTAGCGGTCTCTACATCGTTCTCGCGACGCCAGTCATTAGGGACATGCTTGTGGCAAAAGGCCTTGAGGACGCTGGCGTCGACATTAGCAGGCCCGCTATGCGCAGATTTCATCCTCAGGAAAAGCTTGGCTCGTCGTGCACAGGTAACGTGGAACGCAGAATAGCAATTCTTGTTTCCGCATTGAATACATGCGCCCATTTTTTGGTCGCAAATGTAGCATTGCTATGTAAATAAGCAGGTGTCTGAAGGAAGAGCTGAGAGGGAGGATAGAGCGTACCAGTTTCCATCGCTGTTTGGGCACTTTCTCGACGTCCATGACTGGTTCCATAAAGGTCGTGTTACCGAGGGAGACTTCCGGAATCCAGATTGCACATAGCAGATGCGACCATCGCTGAGGGTTAGCGGTCTGCTTGAAAGCGCCGTCGACATTGGGACAGAAGATGCAGGTCTGTAACAAATTAGTAGCACGAAAGACCCAAGGAATGAAATACTGACGGGTGTTCCTCGGCCGATCAGCTGGCACTTGCGGCACAACCACTGGCCCTCAGGTATAAAAGGGACTCCATAGCACTCCTGATGCACTGCCAGGTCGCAGCCGTCGCAAAAGACAATGGCGTTGGTGTTCTCGCAGTCTCCATCATCACACACTGCGCACTTTGTGTCCTGTTCTTCGCCATTTCCTATTGGCTCACCATTGACCGCAACTGCCGAGCTCGATCTTGGTCGGTGGGTCTGGGGAGGCTTCGGGTTTGGCTTGGGGATTCCTTGGGCACAAGCAAGTCAGCAACGATCAGCCACACCTGATAGACCACGAACTCACTTTTCTCAAGTGCGTGCCATTCCTTCTCGATCTGCGTCATGGTTATCTCGAAGATCGCCGGTTTTATAGCCTCAACCTGCTCCTCCTTTCTTTGCGCATTATATGCCTCCAGCCACCGGTCGTCTTGTTCATCCATGTCGTATTCAACTCGGCCAATAGGGTGACCGTGTGTTTCTCCCTCAATACTAAGCGTAAGGTCCAGGTCTTCTTCGAGATTCCCGTCTACCATACGGATCAGTCGCTTCTCGGGTCGTAGGAACATGTCGCTTTCCTGATATCCAACGCTGGCCATGGTACGGTCCACGTAGTTGACCTGCGCTGATGGATCTTGCTCGTAATGGGAGAATGTGTCGATTGTCCGGTAGGAAGGCTTCGGAAGACTTAGCTTCTCACGCTTGTCTTTTGTTGGCAATGGCTCAATTCTCGGTGCTGGCGGTGAACCAAGTCCGGTGAGCATCGATCCAGGGCGCCGTGGCGGCCTGCCAGGTCGTCGCTTCACCGTCGCGGGCGTCGCGGGCAGTTCGTTGACTCCGCTCACATTGACGGTGTCCTCGTCATGATCAGCGAACGAAGACTCTTGTGTCTTCAGTGTTGGGACTCCATTTGGAACCGAGGTATCTTCCGGCCCTGTGCCATTACGGGCATCGCTCTGGCTCAACCCCGCCACCGGGGTGGTTGGTTTTGTCACCGGCGGGCTGATGCCATCAATATCCTCGGCGCTGAACACCATGAAGTCCGCATCAATGTCTAAGTCCTGGTGGAATTCCTCCCAACCCCGTTCCTCTCTCGGCTTATAGCCATCATTTTGGGCAACTGCGGCGGCAGCTGCAGATGCGGAGCTGGCGCGAGGTCCAGCAGCAGGGCGATCGCGACGGGGTCGTGTGTAAGGCCGGGATGGTGATGCAGCATCTGGAGAATAGTTGCGAGTTACTGCAGGTGTGCGCGATGGGCGCGGGCGGGGTGCGCTGTGTCTGCGACCAGCGGCCTTGAGCAGCGGAATAGCGACCTCCTTAGGGATTTCCGCGCCAGTCTCGGGATCGATGTAGCGACCACCGCCACCTGGTCCTCCGGGGATGTACTTGGGTCTCTTGGGCGGCGCTGAAGCAGGGGCGGTGGGCGTGGTGCCGGGGTCAACGCGTGGGGGACGGCCGGGGCCTCGCTGATTACGCCTCGTGGGCGTGTCTGACGGCACGGCCATGTCCGTTCAAAGTCGATGTCCTTATGATCGCGTTGGGCGCAGTGTGACTCTGGTCACGCAGCGCGAGTGGAGGCGCAGGGAGAGGACAGCGGGTGCCAAGCTACCGGCTGCGCGAACGCGTTGTGCTGCAGGGTCGGGCGAGAGACATGTGTGAAGGGTGCGGTAGAGGCGAAGGAGCCGTTGTCCAGCGCTGCGATTGCTGCTCGAGGCTTGAGCCAGCTGGCGCGTCTCGCAACGAAGTGAGGTTGGGTAAGTCCGTGCGCAGCTGGAGCGCGGAGTCGCGCAGGCCGTGCCAAGATTCGGCCAGCCCAAGCGTGCGCGAGTCATTTGCGACAGGTGCAACCCGCTGCAAAAGCTCTCCAGTCCTCCCCACGCGCATTCATGAGCCTTGTCATCGCGTGCTTCTCCGCCCTGCAGCGAAGCCGGCCAACAGAGGGCAGACGCGCCTTTCGCCGGGGCCCCCAAGCGACGTGCGCCTCTCCTACATCACGTGCTCAGCCCTGATGATGCCATCGCCATACTCCACACTAATAGATGTTGTTTTGAATCAATCTCACGCCTTGAGTGGAGTGTGATCCCGCCGTCGTCAGACCCCAGCGCTCACTTTGCTCGACAAGCCGTCCGCTCAACACTTCTACCTCCGTCGCGCCGTTGTCTGTTCCCAGAGCGTGCACAGCAGCCGAGGCGCCATCCGTCATGGCGTCGCCTGAGATCATCTATCTGGCCCGGGCCTTATCGCGGGTCTTGGGGTGGGCATAGTATGCTATTCGTCCAAGTATACAGTGTATATACGCGTATGCTGACCAAGGAATCGCAGCTTCATGTGCTGGTCTGCCTCCTTTTATCCGCAGCCTCTCATGAACTGGCGCCGGAAATCGACACTTGGATTTGGGATCGACTTCCCTACTCTGAACATTCTTGGCTTCCTTGCGTATACCGTATCCACCGCAGCGATGCTGTGGTCTCCAACTATTCGTTCCCAGTATGCTGCTCGATATCCGGTTGCCCCAGAACCTACCGTGCGCTTCAACGACTTCGCGTTTGCGCTACACGCGGTCATCCTCTGCATCATCATCTACAGTCAGTTTTGGTTGAAAGCATGGGGCTTCAAGGTCGGCGCAGATCAGAAAGTGAGCTCTATCGCGCTGGGAATATTCTGGGGTAACATACTGGGTGTGATCATCATCGTGCTCACAGTGTGGGCAGAGAGCAGTGATGGCGGCTATGACCCCAGTGGCTGGGCGTGGATCGACGTGGTACGTATCTACTCTTTTTGCTTTTTCTTGCTCGCTCGCGTCACTCCTCTCGGTGTCGATCTGCAAATCGCTGCATAAAGCGACTGCATCTGGTCAGCGGGAGGCAAGGTGTAGACGCAAATGTTCAGTGCTTTTCGGGACATTTGCGTTGGAAGCTTGCTGAACTCAATTTTCGCATCGCCGTTTGTCAGTGTATTCTGCCATGTGCTCTATGCATCATAGTCAGCCAATCGAGAGTGTGGAGCAGAGCTAACGGTCCGCCTCAGATCTACGCAGTAGGGTATGTCAAGCTTGTTGTGACGGTCGTCAAATACGTTCCTCAGGTGTGGCTGAACTTCAAGAGGAAGTCGACCGTGGGGTTCAGTATTGGCGGAATGTTGCTCGATTTCTCAGGCGGCATTCTTTCCAACTTGCAACTGATTATCGACTCTTCATTGGAGGCTGATTGGTCTGGTATTACTGGAAACCCAGTGAAGTTTGGCCTTGCAAACGTCAGCATAATCTTCGATGTCATCTTCATCATACAACACTATATTCTTTATCGACATGCGAGAGAAATAGAGGAGACGGATGAAGAGAATGCCGGAGAAAGGAGAGCGTTGCTAGGCGGAGCGTCGTAGTTATTTCCGAGGGAGCGGAGATATCAAGTCAGCTAGATCCCATTTGGTCGAGGAATCGTATCATTAGGAGAAGGGGCCACGTGGAGGTGATGCTCGCTCTAGACTTTTCTCATAATGCGCGATGCTTCTGTGGGCCTAGCAAATTTCCCGAACGTGTGCTGCTATCACATGGCATAACGAAATTTTGTTTATGTGCCCCTGCTGTGATGTTCGGATAGATCTTTCTACCCTGATGCCGAGTGTTGTTTTCAGGCTGTCAGGCTTCAGCAGATGGGAAAGCTGAGGCTACGCAAGGGCGATGACGGCAAGCGGGAAGCTAAAAGTAGCGAAAGGTACCTGATCTGCAGTGTAAAGAAACGGGCGGCGAAGGGAGCCTACCCGTTTTTGACAGGCGGGAAGGAACCGATAGGCAGTCATGGACTCACGATCGAGAGGACGCTTTCTGAAGGATCCGAGGCTCTGGGGATCGGTAAGCAGCCGGGGAAATTATAGGTCCACAAAGAGGAGATCCCATTGAACTGTGGGTTAGGCCGACCACGACCTACATTATGAGGATGCGACAATGCTGGGGCGTCGGCAAGAGTACACAGTTATCGGGGATGGCTGGGGCGGGTGCGGATGGAGTGCCACTCGGCGCTTGATGGAAGCAGGCATTGGTGTTGTTGTTGATCTGGTCAAGCCAAGAAGCGTAAAAGCACTACCGGGGCTACAGTGCGTGCTAGTCAATTGATAGTCTGCATTTAGCTGTGGCGTTTCGTACGCTTGACGGGGCGTTGAAGGCCACGGCGGAGCATTAGCCGACGGGCTAAAATGATCAATCGAAGATCGTGGGCCGCCGCCATCTCGCGAACTGACTTTGGGGACGATGGGCCGATTAAGCTCGCCTGATTTAAGCGCATCAGCGCCTGCACGCGGCCGGAACGAGATGATCGGAGCAAGGGAGGAGGACAGAAAAAGTAATTGCCGACCGGTCCATGTCAAGGATCGCCCGCCGGCGCGTGAACGCGTGGAGCTTCAGGTGCTCACGGCCCGATGTGCCTGGCCAAACGTCGTGCGGGCGCGATGGATGTGAGGGACGCCCCGACGCAGTACGTCACTGCTTACAGCGCTCAATGTCAATTGCTCGGTTTCAGCGCTGCATCACTTTGTCCGACTCGGCGTGGGCCTGTGGTTGCGCAGGTTCCGATAAGCTGATGGGATGGAGGGTTGATGCCGCTGGCAAGGATGCTGCTGCCGTAGCTGAAAGAGAGAAGCAAACGCGCAGCGCCAGTGCCAGGCGGCGGGGTCCCCAGTCCCACTCAATCGCACGCCGCCTCTCAAGTCACGGTTCCGAGGGCTTCGGGCCCCGCGATTGTCGTCTAAGCGACGGCGTCACCCCCATCGGCGTCCGCGCTCCGCCATCGAATCCCTGGCTGGTTCCAGTGCTGCATTTTGAAGTCCGTCATTAGGGGCCGTGGCCGTGCTCGCTGGCCTGGTACGTCGGAGGTCTGGCCGAACTTTTCTGCGGTAGTTCTTATACTTTACTCTCTGCTGCTCGCAATACCCGACGGCTCTCCTTATACCGCCTTCATTCTTTGATTTGGCTTTTCAACCCCAATGTCTTCGCTCCAGCCCTTCCGCCGCTTCAGGAGCAAGACAAACTCTTCTCATGGCATATACTCTGCACAGGCCGACCCTCCGTCCGCCGAGGCAAGCCATTCCACCGCCAGTCCCTCACCCAGCATGACAAGCATCGATGACGGTCGTCCCAGTACCGCCTTCAGACAAGATCCACAGGCGCAAAAACATGTGCCCGCCGAAAACCAGCCCATAGCATTGGATTTCCAAGACCGCCATCAGAATAGGGACACGACGTTGCGGCTTCCTCACGCTGCTGATCAGCCACAGACGGTGGTTCCAAGCACTTTCGACATGAGCTCTGATGAGGATGAGGACTCCTCGGTCCCCCCCGATATTGGTAATCGGAACATCCATATTCCAGTGAGGACGACGTAAGTATAGCTGCCTATTGTTCTACTTTTGCTTCTGGAACGGATTCAATTCCCCCCGGCCATAATGTTGGAAGCAGCATTGCGGTGATATCGAGCAAGTAATTTGTTACTGACTTTGCAGTATAGAAGTAGAGAAGCTGCCAAACGCAATTTCTCAAGACCCAAAAGCCAAAATTACAGCACATCTTTTGCATCCCAGAGATCGGTCCCTACTACTCCGGAATCCCACGAACGGGGATCTGGCTCTACAGCCAAAAGCTCTGACTCCATCATATCTTATGAGACACACGCCACCTCAATCGGCACCATCCCGCCATTGCAGGCTACCGGTGAGAAAGAGATACTGGAGCCCCTTGTAGAAGATGATCCTGCCAACTTCGATCTTGTCGCTTCTACGGAAAATGAGGTGAGAAATCCCTGCTTTCGAGCGAAATGAGTGCCGCTCTACTAACCAAAGATTTAGCAGGTCTTCAACACCGATCTTTCTCTTGAGAAGCGTTACGAGCAAATCATATCGAACGAGCACCTTCAAGCCATTTTTTCAGACCCTGCGCTCCTCAATAAGTTCACTTCGTTCCTCAGTGCTTACAGGCCGAAGTCGATTCCGTTGCTCATCTACTACTTGGATGCCTTGAAAGCTCTCAGAGCTATCAACTATGCAAACGCGGTTGCTGAAGCATTGGAACCAATCGAGACCTTGGAATTTACTTCACACCCTACCCGGCCAACAATAAACACAGTCCTGGAGGAGAAAGCTCAACACGCTTTTGATCAACTTGTCCGCGATGACCTTCCTGCGTATGTTAGCCACGTCTGGGTTCAGGTGGTCAGCGTGAGCATCCAGATGAGGATTACAGGGACTTTGCCCCCGCACTTAAGAGAAACCTCAGAAGGCCTTGCCGAGACGTTCTGTCTGACAGATCCGTCGAGAAAGGATAATCCGATCATTTTTGCTTCCGAGGGTGAGTAAAAGCCTGTTCTGCACACTTCTATGATGCTGACCCAATTTGCTTAGAATTCCATCGTACTACTCAATACGGTGTGGTAAGCAGGCTGGCTGCAAACCTTCAAGGTCCACGAGGTGACTGACCAACCTTAGAACTACGCTATTGGACGCAACTGTCGTTTCCTACAGGGCCCGCGCACCAACAAAGCCACCATCGAGCGTCTCAGCCAGGCTATCCAGGAGGGAAAAGAGACCAACGAGTGCGTAGCCATTCCTCTGTATATGTATGCCACTGTTGACATGCGGTTAAGGCTCCTGTGTAACTATCGCCGTGACGGATCGGTGTTCATAAACCTTCTGATGATGGTATTGTGCCCTCAGACCATATTTCAGACGCCTTGGTACTGACGTTCGTCTTAGGCTCCGTTGATGGATAACAAAGGCAAGGTCAGATATTTCATCGGCTCTCAGGTCGACGTCAGTGGTCTGGCCAAAGAATGCGCAGACCTGCCAGCTCTGAAGCGGATGCTTGCTCGAGCAGGAGAGCTTCCAAGCGAAGAGGTGGAGAGTGACAAAGAGGAAGAGAAGGACGAGTTTCAGTCGTTGTGCGAGATGTTCAACCAGCACGAAATTGAGACAGTACGGAGAACAGGTGGCCGCATGCACCGAGAGCAAGTAGAGGAAGACGACGCTGCTTCTACCTTCCATCAACCCCGACTTCTCTTGAAGGACACGAGCCCGCCGCTTGGTGCTCACTCTGAGACCTTTGGAAAGGTCAAGAACAACGGGAAGCTGGCGGGTATTTACAGCCATGTGAGTCAACCTCCACTCTCGACAACAGTACTGCCTGCTCGTATCTAACATCAATTCTCGCTTTAGTATCTCCTTGTTCGGCCATATCCCTCACTCCGCATCCTTTTCACTTCGCCGTCACTCCGCGTGCCGGGAATCCTCCAGTCTGGGTTTATGGACCGAATCGGAGGAAGCTCAAGGGTGCGAGAAGAACTTGCGCAGGCAATGTCGGTCGGTCGTGGCGTGACGGCAAAGGTTCGATGGCTGAGCAGTTCGCGCCCCGATGACGAAGGCCGAAGTCGATGGATCCACTGCACACCTTTGCTTGGTCAGAATGGCACAGTTGGTGTGTGGATGGTCGTTCTTGTTGACGACCACGCCAGCATGGCCTCACGGCGATGGCGGACCGCTCCACCAGTGTCCCGAGAAATCGGCAGCCGACGTGGCCATCCGGATGACCGCAACGAAAACGGGGCCAACAGATCAGAGCCACGCAGTCCTACTCGCACCCAACAGGCGCGGTTGCGCAAGAACGTCCCTACCATAGAGACGAAGGGGCACGATAAGTTTGAGAGGGGAAACGGCAAGTTCGAAAAACCCCTCACTGAAGAGGAATTCGACCGACAGATAGAGGAGCGAGACCGTTTTCTGGGCATTGCATCTCCTCGTTCCCCGCGATCTCCACGGTCTCCGCAGATGTTCATCGACCGCAGGGGTAATGCTAGTCCGAATCCTCCTGGAAGTGCATCTAACTCTCTCGATTCATTCCGGATTTGAGTAAGCACACGATTAAATTCATTTACGTTTGTCTAAAGAGGTATTGAGCTTCTGGTGTCTACTGAGATTCGAGTCTGCGGTTCATCGCTAAAATTTTTCTTCATGTCCATACTCATGTAGCGTGGTTGTCAGGCGGCTCGTCTGTATCTTTGCATCTCAACATTGAGTAAAGCGTTGTATATTTAGATCGATCTACATTGGCTGGTATCTTTCATCGCTTTTAAGGTTGTCGAAATCCCCAACGTGTCTGCTAGACCTTTGAGACTATTGAGGGAAGGAGATTAGACTAAGATGGCTTGCATTTCCATAGATTGAGTTTGCGCGGCAATCGTCAGCCAAAGCAGCGAAAATAAAGGATGCGAAAATTATATGCAAACCTCATGATGTCACAAGTAGCAAAAGAGTTTCACTATCAATGCAAAATATATTGCGAAGCAATTGCTGTGTTGAATCAGCTATGCTGCTGCCATATGAAAACTAGCCGCCAAGACCCGCGGCCATGCCCGCGGCCACTTCTACCCATCACTCGTAAGAGAAAGACGCCGTCATCTGGATGTGCATATCCACGAAAAGCCAATCAGACTCCACCTCTTGACAAGTACTGCAAGCTTTCCGTTAGACTGGCAATCCATTATTCAATGTTGTCCCCTTAGCACTTGGATGTAGGTAGGGCTGAGCAGGCGCAACGGACCCTTGGAACTTCAAAGCTCGCGCGCCGCCTCGTCGATCTTCCCCGCCAAAAAAAACCCCTCCCAGAGATATACGCACGCCTCCCTCACGTCGCCCGCGCCCGCTGCCCGTCATGGCGTCCATCCGGCCCATGACGCCGATGGATCTCCTCCACTTCAACGAGTGTAACCTCGACCCCCTCACCGAGACGTACAACGTCAGCTTTTACCTCGACTACCTGACCAAATGGCCGCACCTGTGCAAGGTCATCGAGGGCCCGCACGGCAAGATCGAGGGCTACAGTACGTGCCACAGCTCCCAGCTTCTCCTAAAAAAATCCTCCAATGCCTCTCCGCACCCCCACGCCATCCCGCTCGACGCAACAACAAAAAAGAACTTCCAAGCTGATAACCTTCCACAGTCATGGGCAAGACGGAAGCCTCCCCCTACCCGGCCCCCGTGCAGCCCTACTCGCCCGACACGAACCCCAACCCCAACTACCTGCCCTGGCACGGCCACATCACCTGCCTGACGGTCGCGCCGTCGGCGCGGCGCCTGGGCCACGCGACGCGCTTGACCCAGTTGCTCGAAGAGGCGTGCGACGCCGAGGACGCGTGGTTCGTCGACCTGTTCGTGCGTGCCGAGAACGTCGTTGCGCAGAAGCTGTACGAGGGCATGGGCTACTCGGTGTATAGACGGGTGGTTGGGTACTACAACGACGACGCGGATGCATTCGACATGCGGAAGCCGCTGAGCCGCGATAAGGACAGGAAGCATATCAGGGAGGGCGGGAAGGATGTCAGGGTCAGCCCGGAAGATGTGTGGTGAGCGAGAGGAGAAAGGAGCTGTATATACAAAATACGCGTAAGGATTCGCGGATGTTCATCGGGTCCATGTCTGGCAAATGGGCGCGTGGAAGGGTCTAGGCGCATTTGGCATCAACAGCGCCAAGCTAGGCCTCGCGTCGGATATGGGCCGGACGATTGGGGCTTTGGCTGATGCTGAAAATGGAGACGTTGGCAATGGTGGTGCTGAAGGTGGAAATACCTGAGATGATGTCTGAGACGTAGCAGAAACTCAACGCCAGGTACGCAGAATAGCAGGTCTGATCAGTTGCTCTGCAACTAGTTGAATAATCGAACTGATGCAGTCTCATAACCTTCCAGAAGCAGGCTCATCGGACCAAACAAAACTTCTCCAGAGGTATCTCTGGTATTCGAATAGCGCTGAGGCCTTTAGTAGATACGAGTGTGACATATCTAGACCTGTGGAGGTCTACTGACTTGAAGGAAATACTGGTATTCAGAGCTATCTGCAAGCCCCAAAACTCCTCAAACTACTTTTGAGCCGTCCAATTCCCTTATACCGACGAAGAAAAGCAGAAGCCTTCTCCATCCGCATCCTACGTAGCCCCAAGCATCTTCAGCACATGCTGAGCCAGCAAATCACTCAACAGCTCTTCCTCCCTCATCTCCTGCACCGCCATCAAAACTGCCTCTCTCGCCTCCCCGACCACCACATCCCCCGCGCCCGCACCCCTCAGAATCATCGACACGCCCGTCTTTCCCGCAGCCTCCACCTTCTCCTCCGCACACGCCACACCCACACTACGCGCCTTCGCCTCCGCCTCGCGCCAGCACCGCTCTGCGCTATGCGCCTGCGTGACGGCTTCGGCCGTGCTCGCCTCACTGACGCATGCGCCACGCAGACGCCAGTGCACATCTCCCAGCGCGACATACAGCTGCGGCGCCTTATCGGCAGGAACGGCACCTCCAGCGAGCGCCGTCGTCAAGACCTCATGCGCGCGCTTGAGCACATCCGCATGGACAGCTTCGTCTGCCCAGGCGTCGCTAACGCTCTCCAGCGCTGCAGCGGGTGGAAGGCTCGCCGCCGCCGCATCATCCGTCACCGGGACAGAGGCCGCCTGCTCAACGTAGAGCGCCTCGCCTTTAGAGGCGGGGGGCGCAGTGGCATCGGCGATGCTGAAGAGGGCGTCGATGAGGGCACCGTGGACGTCCGGGTTGAGCGAGGGGTTGGTCTCGGCAAACTTGGTGAGGACGGTGAGGTACCAAGACGCGGCGGTGCGCTCGCCGCGGCGGAACTCGACTTCGCCGATGGCGGAGAAGAGGCGGGCAGAGGCGAGGGAGCCTTCGGCGACGGCAGTGTCGTATTCGCTGGGTTGGGATTGCGAGGGCCTGGGAGGAGCGGCGGAGAGGCTGAGTGAGAGAGTGGGTGTGGAGTCTGTTTCTGCGCGGGCTGTCAGTCATCTGGGACGTGGTTATGGTGATTGCGTTAACGTACCTGGCTCAGGGACGGTGCGGTCTAGCTTGTCCCAGTAGGGCTGGAGGGCGCCGGAGGTGAAGAAGCCGACAACTAGCTCCACGTCTTGTCTGATGGCTTCTAAGTTGTCAGGCTGCATGACTCCGAGAAGGTCGGAAATAGTATTTGCCATGAAGAAAATGGAGTCAAGAATAGCTCCTTCGGTCACGGCTTCCTCAACCATGGCGTACTCCTCCCCGGACGAGTCAGATGCAGACTTGTCTTGCGCCGAGGGGGGAGGTGCAATATCTGCAGACTCATGGCCAGAGTTTGCGGCCTGAAAGGCAGCCTGAAGGGACTCGTACTCCTGGACTTGCTTCTCAAGGCAGCGACGGATGTGTTGCACTGATTCTTGCAGCAACGGGATGGCTTCTGCCTTGCCCACGCGGTCAGCGAGGTCAGAAAGCACGTTGGCTGTGTTGAAGAGAATATCGAGATTGTTGGGGTTTAAGGATATGGCAAAACGATGAGACTCCAACGCCTGGCGGAGCAGGTCGACGAGAGGAGGGCCAATCTGAGCAGCAATACGTAAATCCTGCGCAATCTGGTATTCAAGCAATGCCCTGACGTGATGTTAGTTTGATACTGCAGGACTCGCGTGCGGTTGAAGGAAGGGCTGTCCAATTGCCGGAAATTGCAACATTTCGTTGCAAAAACAATCAACTACCCAGACTACCAGGCGTAGTTGGCGGGATTGCATCCAAAACAGACGAGGAAAACGCAAAGCAGCAACGTAGAACTGCTCCACGAAAAAGGAAAGTGGGCACGCGACATGACTCACTTGTTGTAAGCTAGATCGAAGGACTGCGGAAACTTCAGCAGTCCGGCGGCATAGACATCAATGGCACGCTGGAAAAAGCGGGTAGATTTTGCAGCATCTCCTGCCCTCCACTTGCCAGCGCTCTTCTCAAATTCGTCGGCAGCATCGAGGAAGTCGTCCTCAGTCTCGGGGCCCTGTAGAGGTTAGCGCTCGAGCAGGACGCAATATAATCGGCATCGGCAGGCATACAGGCTCCTTCTTCTTGCCCCGCGCTGCTTGCTTGCTGTTGCTGGCAAGGAATTGCTTCTTCTTTGGCATGGCTGTATTAGGGCTGCCTCTTTCGCGCTGTTGAAACAATCCGACCGGAAGGTTGTGTTCAGACTGTGGATGACTTGTCGTGGAAAGGAAGCGTCACGGGCGATCGGGCCTTCGAAAATTCGCTTCCGCTGCGCACCCGATGACGATCGCAGGAGACCTGCCTGCTCTCCGGCTTCCTCTCTCCCTGTCTCTCTCTCCCTTATCTCACAACACCTCGGCAACTCACACATCATCACGGGATAGCAATCACAGCTCGGCAAGGCCTCACAATTCTCAATTCGAGGTCCATCTGCTCTGAATCACCGCGTCATTCCGCGCCATCAAACTTTAAAATCATCCCACCACCGCGACTTATCCACCAGCATGCCTTGGTCATCAAACATGACGCCCTCCTCAGCCAGGATCTTCAGTTTCTTCTCACAGTTCTGTCCGCTGGGAACATCTCGCCAATCTCCTTTATAGCCGCCGATAAACTGGTCACCTCGGTCAGCAGTCGCTCGTCACGCTGCCTCTGCCACTTACCCCACTGCTGGCAATGCATCGGTGACATGGAATCTCCGGCGCGAATGGGTTGTTTCGCAAAGCGCCACCGACCGCCCGGGGTGAGGAGCCGAGGGCTCGGGAGAGCGCCGCGTAGGATGTGATGCGGCCTTCCGGAATCTGCTGAAGCAGCGTATACACGCGGGTCTGGTACTCTGACACCGTCTTCGACATGGCGCTTTTCGTTTGCCTGATTGCGGAGGATGGATCGCTGCGTGAGTACGGAAACGCTGATATATACGAGACGGGCGTTGAAGGCCTAGTCACTGCATTGCGGCAAGCTTATTGGTCACTTTCGGAGCAACGCCTGCCGCTCGCGCCATCACGTGGACTGAATACTGCCGCACTGCTACTGATTTTCCTTTTTGGCCAGAGATCACAGTCATTATCTTGCTTGGGGCCGGCTCAGATATCCCTATGGTGCACAAGGAAAGTTGCAATCAATCGCCTTAGCGGTGAGTACGCACAGAGAAGTTGCCTGGACGCGACTGCGAAAAGATCGGGCTTCACCCGCAACCTTCAGCGAAAGGCAAGACGCCCTCTTGCCGCCATTCAGGATGAACTAAAGAACTAATCCGAACGCCTGTTCCATACCCCCACATGCGGCAGGATCACTCTGGCCCCTGGATGCCTTATGCGGGTGCTTCCTCGTGTTTGGTCTATCGCTCGATTAGTGTGTTAAAGGAAGCTGCGGGGAATTGAGTGGGTTGTCAAAACAGAGACAGCCTTCCGTTTTTGATTTCTGTACTGTGGCCGTCTTCCCGCACGAACCCGCTTTCTCATCTTCTCAACCCTCTGCGACAGCGGTTCAACATTCTACCCTATCTTCACCACAGTCCTGCCAAGCATGAATCCACCTTCCACAGTATCCGCCAGCGGCCAAGGCCCTGCGCACAGGAAACCGGATGTCTGCTCCCCTGCATGTCCATGGGTACTTTGCGTCGACGACAAACGGATCAGAGAGAACGTCAGATATCGTATCTACGACTACTGTTTCGACATCACTTACGACGATGACCCATCGCCGTTGGTCATGCAGTACATCAGAAAATGGTATCCGCAGCCTCATCCCCTCTTCAACCGAGAATCATGGCAGCGCACCATGGTGTTTCGATCTTGGAGTCATGAACCTCGAGGGTTCGCCCTCTTCGCTGTGTCTCCTACCATTGGACGAGAGTCGCTCTATCGCTTTTACTGGTTCCATTTTCCAAACTTCACTTTCAGCGCCGAGAACCTGGGTCTGCTGCACTGTCGACTGCAGAGGATTTCGATGCCACACAGGCTCCATGTGAACGGCACAATGAAGGTCAACCAGATCTTGGACACCAAGTGGGAACCTTCCGCATGCAACCTCACACCGGCAGAATATGAGGTTGCTCGTCAGAACGCAGGTTTGGATAGCGAAAACGCAGTCTGGCTTGAACATACCAGTGTTCTTCACGAGCATCACAGAATCATCCTGGGGAAGGCATACCAGGTCGTGGAGGACATAAATGCGGATGGCAAGTCAGTCTCATATTGCTTTGCAGGTAAACTTGGGACTATGAATTTCGCGGGCAGTGGTTCTCCGACTCTGATCTTCGACGAAGCATATTCCAGGGAGATAAGACAGCGCTACAACTCGTTCCACGAAAGAACTCTCAAGAACATGGCCAACACTGCAGAGAACGCCTCTAGGCAAATATTTGGCGAGACACCCGTCCCCAATTTTGCTGCACCTGCCACCTCGCGCGAGCACAGCCAACTTCGTAGAGGCCGCTTTCGTCCCAGGACAGAATCTGATACTGCTAAGCTCATCGGCAGACTTTTGGGAAATAAATTTGCCGCCTTGCAAGGACCTGATGAGGAAACAGAGCTTCTGCGAGTAGTGGGAGTAAGAAGGTGGCCAAGGCTAGCTGACCGCGAGGATTCTTCGGAGACCGACGAGGCTGTGTTCACGGATAATGGTGCAAGAATTAGGCCGTTAATATCCGAAATCTCTGAGGGAAGCTACGAATCTGCTAAGCCTGGTAGAGAGATGCATAGCCATGCGCATCTTTGTCGACGGCAAGCCCAGCGTACGGATGAGAGGGGATCGGAGCAGACCTCACAGCGTGTCCTGCCTACTAGCCCTGGCCTTATCCTCGATAACGCCTTGAAACTGTACAGGAATCTGCGATCGATGCCGGTTAGTTCCCTCACAATCAGCCATCCTCGCGAGTCCAGCTTCGAATACCGTGTCAATCAGTGGATGAAGCGCGAAAACGACAAAGACGCCACGCGCAGATCCTCAGGATCATCCTGGTTAGACGGCAAAGAGGCTCACGAGCTCTCTTCTCAAAAGCGCGTTTACTCATCTACCTACCACACCTGCCTATCCAGCTCATCTCACCGGAAGTCCTCGTCCGGCACTGCCTGCTCCGCCACGCCGTCCCGCTCCTCCATTAAAGACACCGGTCTCGAGGAGGACTTTGCATTGCATGCAGATATGACTACTGCCGCCGCTGCAAAACCTTCAGAGCATGCGCGTTGCAGGACGCAACTCCCGTCGAGAATTGTCTCATTGACCACCTCCGATCGAGCCGCGATAACCTCGTCCGTCATAATCCCTTCAACCCAATCGGTGTTTTTAACAGAGAAAACGAGCGCTGAACCGACCGAGCACAAACCTGGCACTGATTCCTCATCGTCATCGTCATCGCAACGGGTCTCTTGCACTTCCTCCAAACTTGCCAGCCTCTGCGTCGGAGGAAAGCATAACAATGCGGGTGGTACGGGCGGTGCTGTGCTCAAAGAAGAAGTCATACCAAGCTTCCCAGGCGCAAGACAATTCTTGACGCCGAAGAAAGATGTGAAGCCTTGGTGGGAGACGGGCGATGGGGAGGTGGTCAGTAAAAGTACAGGAGCGAAGAAGAAGAGGACCGCAAGGAGCGAGAGGGAGAGGGGCACGCGGGGAAGTACGGGCTCGTGGATTTCGTTGGATTGAGAATGGGATTTGTGAGTTTGAACGTGGAGTGTCTCGGATGAATGGTCTTGGAGTGATCGAGGAGGAGTAGAGTTTTTTTTTTTTTTTTTTTTAGTTCTTATAGGTCTAGACGGTGGGGGTTGGTTTTATTCTCGTATCCCAGTCAGCATCGCAGTACGGGCATTGATTGGCAGCATTGGGGAAAGGGGTTGAAATTAAAATGGACCATGAAAAGACAAATGCATAAGGAGCTCAACAGTTGCTATGAATGTCATTGATTCTCGGCTCCAACCGACGAGGTGAAATGTATGTATCCCAGTGCAAGCAGTAGTAGCCATTCGGATTTGAGCCGAAATAGGCAAACAGAGTCGAAACAGTCGTACGGATGTCAATGTCCAAGAAACTAAGTGATAATTGCACCGGATGAATAATTCCACTCAGGTCGCTTCAAGACGCTTATGGATACACCACGTCGACTGATTCAAGTAGAATAAGCAAGAGGTGGGACCACGATGAAAATTATGGGGAGGAATCTCGCACCAGGTCTTTGGCATGTGTAGCTATCAATACAAGACCACAATAATCATTGGTGATGTTGTACGATAGTTGCGTGTTTTTGCACCCGAGATGTGTCGGAAAGGGTGGCGCGAGTACAGGTGCATCATATGCCGCAACGGCCTTTCCGTCTTATTTTGCTTGTACGAGCGCGCTGGATTGTACCACACAAGTACTAGCCCAGTCAGCCATGAGTCGGGCGCTAGTCAGCACAGTCATTGGAAACGTTTCCAAAACCGCCTACCGCCATCATCTCTCATGTCTTGCAGCCGTGAATCGGCAGGGTGCTCTCTCCAGGCGGTCCAATCGCGAGTGCAACGCGAAGGCGAGAAGACCTAAGTTGACTCGCCAGGGAGCCCGAAGAACGGAAACAAGAGCCGCCACATGTTCCCAACCAATTTTCCGACGCCTCGCCCGCAACCACATGTCTTAGTGACCGTCCTACATGACTTTCCTTAATTTTCCTCTTCCAAACTCGGCATTTGCAACTAATTCTTTCAATATAATAGATATTTGCCATTTCACTAGTCATGTGACAAGCTGAGTCTGCAACCACAAATCAAGCCCCTTTAGCTCAGTGGTAGAGCGCGACACTAGTAATGTCGAGGCCATCGGTTCGACTCCGATAGGGGGCATGAAATGGGCTCGCACTACTCTCCTACACCTTAGGCGTATGGTTGTGAGTTTTTTCTCTCAACTTTTTGCTCTGTGGGGCAAATGGCCCACTTCAGGGGGTCTATCAACCCGAGACAAGGGTACGTGGAAATGTGGCTTTGCTGTTTCGGGTAGGAAGAAGAGCTGGCTGGGTACAAAGATCCGATGTGGGGCCGCCGGGGGCTGCAACTTTTTGTTGCTGGAGGTTGTAGTAATAGTGTCTGGTTCTTTGGAAGTGAAGGAGCGGGGAGGAAAAGCTGAGTAAGAGGGGTGAGGGATCTCGTAGTTCGGCCATGGACTCGTTTAACGTATGTGTATATCGCATCTGTGCATATGTGCTCGCATGCGTGCGTGCTGTGGAGCTGTCCGTTTGCATGAATATTAGTCCGACTGATATGCAACGATCTTGCAGGCTCAAGCGAGGGAGCAATCTATCAGCCTTCCAGCTGATAAGCTGCGTGCATAATGAATGACATTGAGGACAAGCTTACTGAAGGATTGCGGCCCGACAGAGTGGAAGGGTGGCGGTGCTCGAATCAGTCAGATCTAGCCAGCCGGTCGGACTTGGACAAGAGCAGCCAACTGGAGCTTAAGGGGAGGCCTTTCTCGTCTTACGGCCGTTTGCCCAACTGCACAACCGCGGTACAACTGTGCGATACTGCAGTTTAATATGGGTTGTGGGTAGCACTGCTGCTAAAAATGTTGTCCGAAAGATTGCATTGCGCGCAAGATTCCCCGCTAATGAAAGCGAACAAAAAAAAAGTCTATAATCCGATCATCTGCGATAACAGCATGTCTCATAGTCCGACGGGCCGGTCATGGATATGTGTCTTTGATTGAGATGCAGGCAGAAAGTATCTTCCCGGAAGCCTTCTGCTTCGCGGAGTTCTAGACACGTGGCAGACGGGCCACGAATGTGTCCCACAGGATTGCGGGATGGGTCGTGATGCGTATCTACTGACCGCAGTTAGCTAAGACTATTGATGAGCGATGCGCATATGCATCCTCGAATCCCAATAGGAGCCCTGTCCGGCTTTTGTCAGGTTTGTACTAGACTGATTCCCTGTCTGACGATCATTCGGTTGTCGTACTAACATATACTTGGGAAGCATATGCTTGGCGTAAGAGCTGACATGCAGATTGCATAGGACTATCGATACGTGTAGCTGAACGAGGTATCCGACTTCTTCTTTAGTACACGTACAGTAATTCCGGCGAACGTTGGTTTTCAGTGAACGGATAAGACATGCCGGCGTACCACATTGGCTTGGGCCATGGCCCCAAGAGGTATCTTTGTGTAGCATCAAGACAAGGGCCTTCGAAACGATATGTGATCACGCTGGCCCGACTACTTTACCATACCGGTTGTATGCAGGTTCGGTCTTGCAAGCCTCTGTGTTCCTCATCAGCCTTCTTCATACTAGAGCTAGCCCTGCAGCATTTCAATCTATTAGCTTTCCGGCCTTCTTCCTCCTTTTTAGCAAAACGCGTGCTAAAATGCCGCCAACCGACGTGGAGAAAAACAGTCCGGAGGTGGTTCGCGCTCAAGAAGAACAGGCATATGTGGCACCCGTCTCGTGGGAGGAAGACGGAGATGGTGACATTTGAGTTCTAGCCACTGCAGCTGTGCCGGCCAATGTCAAGACTACACATGATGGCAAAATAATCTTGAACCCTCAGCCAAGTGGTATAATCTTCGTGCAGAGAAACAAAATAGGCAAAGCTAACCCAAAGCACCTGCAAAGACCATCCGGAGGACCCCCTCAACTGGAGCTGGAGAAAAAAGCAACTGGTTTTCGGAGCGATGCTCCTGCCGGCCTTCCTTACCGATTTCGGCATTACTTACGGCGCTGTAACCTTTGAGAAGCAGGCAAACACCTGGGATATGAGTGTGCCTGCAGTATCCAATTCTATCAGCGGTGCACAGTTCATGCTCGGTCCCGGAGGAATTTTTGCACTCCCTCTCACCCAGCGCTATGGCAGGTAAGTTGTATCGCAAACTTGAATTGTATGAGTCGCCGTTTTACAGTATGTTCAATGCAGGTTGCCAGCTCTCTTTTGGTCACAACTGATCGGCCTGGCTCTCATCATTGGCACGGCAATGTCACCAACATATGCGGGCTTCACAGCTGCTTGTACGCTGCAAGGGCTGTTCAATACCCCACCTCAGGTAATTGGATTGACGATCATACATGACACGTTCTTTTTTCACGAACGGACGCGGAAAATCAATATATGGTGCGTCCCTTTCCTGATCGGACCGGTTTCCGCCCCGTCTATGTCCTCCTTTGATGCTTTCAAGGATTGGTGGGCGTGCGGATTTTGCTGTATTGGCTGACATGTGCGGTTTGTCGCTCGTCATCGTCCTTGTCTTCGGAAATGAAAGAGCTTATGGCAGGAATAGTCCACACAACAACATTCGATCCTGTGGGCTTTGCGGACGGCTGAAGCTTCTTACGGGCGTGACCGGGTGGAAAACGAAGGGTCGGCCAAGCCTGGGGTCAATTTTCCTCCAGGTTCTTCAGGTGCAGATCAGACCACAGATCCTATTACCAAGTAAGCCTTGCTACAAATGCTGAACAAGGGCATCTCTCGTAACGGACCGCTGGCTGCGAGCCGGGCGGCCGGCTTCTGCGTAGTTCTGGTAATGTGGACGATCGGATTCATCACCACGCTCTCTCAGATCCTCTACCCGGCACCGTATTTTGTCACGCCGGCCCAGGTTGGCCGTCTCTATCTGGCGCGGTGCATCGGGTTGCTTGTCGGTGAAGTCTGGGGCCGGTGGTTTAACGATTGGCTGTGCACCAGGTATATCCAAGACCATGGGGGCAAGTACCGGCCCGAGAACCGTCTATGGAGCTGTTACCTAGTACTGTTCTTGGCGTTGCAGGGCCAGTGGTGTACGGGCAAGCCTTACAGCACCAACTGTTGTGGGTTGTTCTCGCTGTGGGCCACTGGATCTACGCAGTGGCGCAGACGGTGGTGCCGGTAGCGATCACCGCGTACCTTCTCGACATCTTCCCAAACCGTTCGGCTATTGCATCTGCAATCATCAATCTGTGGTAAGTACCTGAGCCCGCTGCCCACGTCGCTTGACTGCATTGCTGACTTGGTGTAGGCGAACCACCGGCGGTTTCTGGGTGAGCTATTTTGAGCTGAAGTGGATTGCGCGCACCGGCGCAGGTACCGCATTCGGCACACAGGCGGCCTTATTGGTCGCTAGCTTCTCTACCATCATAGCTGTGCAGGTCTGGGGAAGAGGGTGGAGGGCGAATTATCCACCGCCTGCAGCATATAGTTGATCGGGGGTTGGCCTGCCTTCATGTGACAGGTCGGATGCTGGAGTTGCAGCCCCATCATATGATGAGGCTGTTATAACAAATAATTCTGGCGCAAGTGTAGTTTCTTTCTGCTGTCGCACTTGCTTGTGGGCTGTGTGACTTTGATGCTTCGGCTGAGCGCGAGAATTCTACGCCTTTCCGTGGCCATCAAAAGCAGCTTTGGCTGCAGCAAGGGTGGCGAGTAGACGAGGCTGCATGAGGAGCACTGCAATGGGATCGGTAGACACAGCTGCAAGCACCCTCGTGATGCTCTCAGGAAGGGTCGTTAGGCCGAACTTGTCAATCAAGGTCAGAGTTTGTCATCTGCTCGATCAAAGGGGGCCAGCGGCCTATCAGCAATCGGATGGGCCGAAGCGACGCACGAAGCCACGCACTCGCATCGAGAAATGAAGACGCATCCTCGGGGGGCTGCCACAGCGGCAGAGGCCAAGGGTGGGTAGTGCCGTCGAACATCGGAAGAGAATCCCCGGGCTGTGATTTGAGCAGTGTTGGACACGTGAAGCCGGCTGCTAAAGGAGAATGTAATGAGGTGGCACAGGTGCATGGCCGACTATCGAGCATGGTGCTGCAGAAACGTCTTGCCAGATCCCTCGCATTGCATTTCTCCTGGGCGTGCAGTGGCGGGCGCCGGCAGATGGGTACTGGCGTTCAGGGCGCGACGGCGGGAGCAGGTGCGCGGCCGAGGGCTGAGGGCAGCGGTGCCGTTGTGCGCCACGTGAGGGCTTGGGGAATGGGCTTGCAACGGGCCGGCGTGCAGAGGTCGAGAACAGCAGGTCGAGGAGAGCAGAGGGCAGGGGAGGGATGACGGCGGTCTATTGGCTTGGCGGGGCTGAACGGCGGACGCTGGGTGGCAGTACTCGGAGAATTGCTGGCAGAAGACAGCGGGATGGAAGACAGGCAGGTCACACGGAGCGCCTGTCTCGGCAGCAAACACGGCGGGATGCACCAAGCAGCAGAGTCGCTTTGCAGCACAACGCGAGCGGGCGACGTCAACAGTTGCGCAGGTGGGAGCTACCAGGCGGGACGAGGGCGCTGCGGCCACGCCATGGCCCCGCGGCTCTTATTTTTGGGCCTGCGGTCTGGCCTCGCCGGCTCAGGAACACTCGCCCGCGGCCTTCCTTGCTCGCCAGACAGGCGCATGGTAGCTGTGATGGCGCCAGCCAGACATGATTCGCAAGGCATGGTGCTCCTCGACTGCCGCCGCGCTGCTTTGGGCGCCCGCGTCCCCCATTGGGAGGAGAGAGTATTGTTATTGCCCAGGAGCATGCTCCCCGGCCAGCCGCGTGTTCCCACTCGCCGGCTGCCGCCGTCCTGGGCCTTGCCCAAGTCGTTAATTGCACTGCTGCTTTGGGAGCTGGGCCTCAGATGTGGCGCTGCTGCACGCGCTAGAAGACTCATGGCTTGACGGCGTAGACAGCCCGCTGCAAGCCTCCCCATCCCACGCCAAAGGCCCTTCTGCAGCTGCCCGCATGAAAGACGGCCTGTCCGCCTTTCAACCCCCCCAAGCTCCCTCTACTCGCGCTCCTACCCTCGTCGTTCTCTTTGTGCGCTTGCTCTTGACGCTCTTTGTCTGCGCATCTTCAACTCCACTGGCCCTATCGTACGGCCCGTTTGGGTCTGCAAGGGGCTCCCGACTCTCAACCATTCCCCGGCTGCTTGCAGCGCTTCCGCACGCTCGCCAACTTCTGCAGAACCGCTGCCCACCGCCCGCGAGAGCGCAGACAGGGTCGTGGGCCGACGGGGCGTGACCGACGCGGCCTGAGATTAAAGGATGCTCTGGCCCTGTAGGCGGGGTACATTGGCCTTGCGATCATGAGCGTTTTGGACGACAGCAGCTCGTTCTCGTCTTGCAGCCTGCCCGCGGCCCAGAGGCCCAGGTGCGCGATAACGGGTCTGTCGCACCATGACCGAGGCACTCTGAGACATCATCGTTTGCCCTCCAAGCCTGCTGCGTCTCGCCTCCGTCATATACCTCGGCCAGGGCCAGCGCCGCGGCGACCAACGCCCGCCTTTCCAGCTTTTCGTCGCGCTCTGCTGCTCGTCCTGCTTGCGCTGTTGTTATGCTGCGGATGCGCCTCTGCTGCAGGGACTCGGACTGATCGGCAGCGGCTGCGTTCGCTAGCTCGCAGAGGAGAGATCGTGTACGATCGCAGCGCTCCTCCTCCCTCGCTGCAACATATGCCGCTGCTGGACCGCCGCCAGTCCGGCGATGATGACTCCTCTTCCTCGTCCGCACTGCCCACCACGCTGGTCCCGACGCGCACATCATCTTCCACCGCCGCCGCCACTTCGCTGGTCGCTGACACCGGCTCCTCGTCCACCTCCATTCCACAGCCCTTCGACACGAGCCTGGGCACCAACTTCACCAGCGCCAGCTGCCCCAATTTCTTCAATTCCTTCCTGGACAACTCCACCTTCATCGACTGCGTGCCACTCTCCCTCCTCCTCCAAGTATGCGGCCTCCCGTCTCATTTGCATTCCGACGATCCCACTAACCCTCTCAGACCTCGAGCTCCTTCTTCGAAGCCACCCGCTCTCTCGTGCGCACCACCCAGGTGCTCGATGCGTCATGCTCGGCCAATTTCGCACAGTGCAGCGCTCTGATGGACCAGATTGCGACGGAGCTGGTTAAAGACGACTACTGCGGCGCAGACTACAAGGCGAGCAACCCCACCGTGTTGCAGGCTTACAAGGGGCTCGTGGCGTACGCGCCTGTTTATCAGGCTGGCTGTATGCGTGATTCGTCAGGAAGCTATTGTGCGTGTCCCGCTCCTGATTCACTAGTGCCCGTGCTGTCCTGCTGACTGCGCGGAATTCAGGCTTTGCCAATGCCATAACGAATTCCTCGTCGCCCACGGATTCCTACCCTTATTACCTCCCTGTTGGTGTGGCACTTCCCGGCGGCTCCCGGCCCACCTGCAATTCGTGCCTTCAGACGACCATGGACGCCTTCTGGACCTTCACATCGAACAAGACACAGCCCATCAGCCAGACCTATTCCCAGGCCGCAGGAGTCGTCAATATCCAGTGTGGGCCCAATTTCGTAAACGCAACATCGGCCACGACGACTTCGCTTGGAGTGAAGACGCAAGCTCCACTCCCAGGGCTTTCGTCGGTAGCTCTTCTGGTCACGATACTTGCCTTTTTGCTTTAGATTAAGCTCAGCCACCTACCATCCGATCAAGGTGTTGAAAGCCACCGGTAGATGCTTCCAGGGCTGTCCGTTGATTTTGCGCCGGAAAGCCAAAACTGGAGAAACTTCCCGGCAATCCCGCTTGAGGGCTTGGCTCCCGCAAGCCCGTTTATCACGACTCGCGATCCTTTGCGGGTCGATTCTCCTTTTAATTTATCGCAGCTCATAACAGCTCGTCATGATGTCGATATTGACGCATAACCCCCCCGGATCTTCTCATACATAATTTCTTTCATAAACAGAGACGGCGCACTGGGACTTTTTGATTCATACCCCGACCCGCGGAAATCGGAATAACTGTGAGGGATCAGCGCTACCCGAGACCGCACCTGCTCCCCCGTATTTGGAAGCATGACGTCCCCTGTTATAGAGGTGATACAGTTGGCTTGTTTCCTGTTGGGCTTTGTCCGGCAGTTCAAATGGACATATTGATGGAAGACGTTGGATAAAATGGCCCGGCGAGGTCTTGGTGACGAAGTTGATGAAAGCTGTACAGATTTAATAAATTTACCCGCGATTATCCATTGAATTTCTCCTCTGATGCGTGATGGCCATGTAAGCATCACCAACGGCCAGCCTTATTTCCGACTCGGGGCGGAAACGCGGGCTGTCGGACGTCGCCGACTGGCTGGCGGGCTGTCAGGAACGGATCGCATCAAAGTTTGTTGCTGTTTCGATCGCAGCCCGATGAGCCGCAGGAGGGCGGGCGTATTAGAGGCCGTGTCTGCGCTGTCCGCTGGCTTGGTGGGAGGTATTGCAGGAGTTGGGATGGCGGGGAATCCTGGTCGGGAAAGCGCGCATCGTCCCCCGGTTGATCGGCCGGCTGTGGCTTGGCAATGCGGCGTGCCTGACAGACAACGGCGGGCGATCAGCTTTTGCGGCCGCATCTCGTGCACGTTCGGAGGTGTAACTCTGCAAGCGGCGACCTCCAGCAGAGCGGGCTGCAAGGGTGCCAGGCGCTGCGGCGGCGGAGTCGAGTAGAGACGGCGGCCGCGAACGACGGCGGGCATGAAACAAGGCGTGTTTTAGGCAAGGCTGAGCAGGGATGCGGGCGTTGTAAGTTGCTCGCGCTGCTGCTGGCCTTGGGCGCTGCGAAAAGCATATCATTGCACGACCACCTGCCTCTCCCCTCGTACAAGCTCCCGCCGCAACAGCAACTCCCGGCATGGCAGCAGCAGATGTGATGCGGCTTGACGCCGCGCCGACGCGTCGGCAGGACATCATCAGCCAGATTCTCAGCGACTACGGCGACAGCAGAGACGCCGCCGACGACGACGACGTCGACCTGGACGACTACTACACGCAGACCGAGCTGTCGCCTGCAGCTGCAGCTGCGCCGCCTGTGCAATCTGCCCCCGTGTCGCCGGTGGGCAGGGACAAGCCGCTGGCGCCGCTGGTGGGCTTCCGACTGCGAGGTGGGTGTGCCCTGATGCCCTTGCTGAAGCCGGTTGCGATCGCCGCCGCCGACATTCTCGCTCCCGGGGCGCCGTGTGGTAAACACAGCGCCTGTTATTTCCGCAACATGGCGATGGGCGCGGTATAAGACGCGCTGAGCCAAGACAGCCGCTGACAGTGCTCGATGCAGTGGCCGATGCGCCAGCAGCCTCACACCTGGGATCGCCAGCTGGAAACACGCACGATTCGACCATGCTACTCTCCTCGGCACGCTCGCTCTCATTTCGTGGCAGGCGGCCAAAGCCGCCAGACCTGAAGCTGGCCCGTAGTAACGGCTCCACTGCCGCTGCCACGCCTGCCAAGACCGACACCAGCTCCCCGTTGCCTTCCCTGACCCTCTCCGCTCCTAACCTCCAACACTTGCCCACTCCCGACCGCGCCAGAGCTCACCAATCTGCTCGCCTGCGCGAAGAGCTACCCCTGCCGCCTACCCCGCCGCTCCCGCCGGCCAAAACAGACCTACCCAGGCCCTCCGACCCATCCACCAACGCTGCTGGCGCACCTACAATGGGCAACAAGGCCTCGAAGGCCGCTGGCGACCAGACCTCGCCCTCGCAACGCTCCAAGTTCTCTCTGCGCCGCAAGCCTGTCAAGCGGGACTCCCCACCGCCTGCCCCGCAATCCAATGGTGCTCCCATAGCTCCAGCTCAGGGTTATGCAGCACCCGGAGCTCCAGCGGGGGCCGCGCAAGCTCAACTGCAAGCTGAAGCACCCACACCAGCAGTACACATCTCCAAGCCCAATGCACCGTTGCATCAACCAGTAACACTTCCGCAGCCCTCGGCACCGCATTCCGAAAGAAACACCCTGGTCGAGCCCAATCGCAACTCGCGATCGGTTTCGACGACGCTGTCTGAAGCTACCGCTGTCAGGGATCGCTCCAACTCACCGCCGACTGAGCCTGATGACGAGGAGCCGATCACGCCCACGCTGAAGCCTGCTGCCGTCGACCTGCTCCCATCCCCAAGCCCGGTCCCTGAGGAAAGCCCGTCCAAGTATGGTCTCATCAAGAAGCCTAGCGACACGACTATGAAAGAACAGAAAGTGGCCATGCACTATCGCGGCAAGAGTAGTACAGGCTTTGACATCTTCAAGGTAGGCCCCCTTGGTCACATTGTAATAATCTCTTGCGTGCGCGTTGTTCTTTGTGCTTAACACGTTTGTTTGCTCTCAGCGATTGTGAGAATAACTGAAACTCCCAGTCCTCAACGAACAAACTTCAGAACGCAAAACCTTATAAACCAACTCTTTCACCGCCAACTTCTCCAAATCCCGCCAGTATCTCCGATACTCTCACTCCTGCCCCTGCTTCCCCGCCCGCTACTTCTCCGACCGAGCTCTCCAGCCCCACGCTCACCAGTCCCTCCGCTCCGATCCTCGAACTCTTCAACACGCAAATGCGGCCCGAGAGGACCACGACGCCCCGACTCAACTGTGTTCACATTCAATGCTTTCACAACCATCGGCGGTTCCATCGGAGCAACAACCGTGTACTTCCGGTCGGCTGCATGCTGTGCTTCTCAGCAAGCACAGACTTCCACTGGACTTGCACGTGGTGCGCCCTGCGCATCTGCCAGGGCTGTCGAGCAAGGCTTGAGTCAATTCCACGGAAGAGTCTGGAAGGTTTTATCAAGGAAAAAATGGATGAAAATAGCGTGGACGAGAAAGCTGTTGCTGGTGCAGGGGGAATGAGAAATAAGGAGAACTTGATCGTCAAGAAGACAAGAAGATCAATACACGAACCAAACAAGGTCGTCGTCTGGGAAGCCTGAAAGGATTCGATACCCGGTGAAGAATAAGGAGTATGTTCTGGGAGGCCACGGGTCTGGCGTAATTCGGCATTGCATAGTATTACTCGGCGTCTCGCGCATGCATCTACGGTTCCGGTTCTGGCTCTGGCGTTTGCTCGGCGACACATTGGGAGCACGGTTTTCTACCCACGACATCAGCAGATGCTGGTTTAGGCACAGTCATTGGGTGGGCCTAAACACGTATCCGGAGTTGAATTTCTGTGTCTACCATTCGACGGATTTTTCATATGTGCATCTTTTCCTCTGGCTAAATCGATCTTTCGATCGCACCCTATCCGCCATAGCCATTTCTTTCCTTTTGCCGTCATTCCGTTGTCTTATGCCTGAGGGCTTCTCTTTTTATCGCCGTGTTGCTGGGCGATTCCTGGCGGGTGGGCTTAATTACCTCACCAGTCGGAGAAGGGTGATGAGAAAGGAAGGGTCGAATGTCGAAAAGTCTCAATGATATCCCCCTCAACAGGTCTCTGGTGGACCAATAGATTTCTTTATTCTCTTCGTCTTGTGGGAGAATTTCCACATGACAGCAGCGTCTTGCATGTATAGCAAGCAATAATAACCTTTCTTTTCTCAAGCCAACACCTTTTGTTTAACTCTGGTATTTCCCCTTTGCCTTCTCTCCGCTCTTTTCTTCCCCGCTTAGTGCCAGATCACGCGCTCGCAATTTTGTTGCGGAGACCCGGTCTTCACTACTTCTCTACCGCGTCTTTCTGCGAATCGGAGTTTGGCGGATGACCCGCTGCAATCCCGCGACTCCACGCTCAAGGTTAACATGAAGGACACTCTTTTGCTTCTCTTCCGGCGGGCATTTTTTAGGCTGTCGGCCGGGAAGCTTAAAGGTACGTCGTCATCGGACTCTGACGTCTTTATCTTCGAAATGGTTCGCTCTTCCTCTTTCTTTGTTCGATCCTGCTTTCTCCCGACGATCACTATACGGATATCGCTGGATTATCTTGCTTTCTTCTGTTGGTGATCGAACGACGGGCCCACGGTTCCTTTCGTCATTGTGCGTAGGTTGGGTTGTTTGTGGCCCCGGGGAGGAGGGGGTTTCTCGTGTGATTATGTCTCTGTGGCGAGGAAAGGATCCAGCAAAAGCTACATGGAGTCTGCAGGCCGTTGCAGTGAGACGGAGATTGAAGTCTCCGGGCTCCGGTTGAGTGCGCATGCGGATGCGGCTGCGTGCGTAATGGTGGTGAAAGGGAATGATCGCAACGCACGCCTATAGGTGACCTCTTATCATTGTTGTCGGTTTCAGCATTTTCGACAGCACTGAGATAGCGGGGAGTTCGGTGTTTGGGACTGTGAGATCCGACGCGCGTTTCGGTGGAGGTGATTGGTGGGGGCACTTGGCAAGCTTGTCGGTGGTCCAGGGCCGTTGCGTGGAGAGCGAGGCTGTGGAGGGATTCGAGTAAGAGTTCGCTTGATGCATGGTAGTGTCTTTGCCTTCTGGAAGGTGCATGGCGTGAACATGGTATACCCTGGGGTGTATGACAGCTGGGGTGTAGGTAGGGAGAAGTGTATTCGGTGAGGCATGAATCAAGACATATGAGGCTAAAATTTTAGATAAAGCTCATATGAGCTGATACCGATACTCCTCCCTGTGGATTCATCGTCACTCGGGGTACGAGATCTTATCGGGAAAGATGACACTTGAGGTTATGCAAGCACCCTTCATGGAACCATCTTTACTCAAGCAGCATCTATTTGAGGGAGAGACAGCAGCTCGTACGGACACTTATTCGTGGTACGGCTACCAGCTCTAGATGGCGAATTTCCATTTGAATTCCTTACCGTCCCGGTTGAGTCGCACCCGATGCATGGACATCGAACAGTGTTCTATCACTACCTTTCAAGACATGTTGGACTACACCGTCCATTCCTTGCTTTCACGGAAGAAGTCAGAGTTTATGGATCTCGAGTTTAGACAAAAATATTTGCTACAGCAGTGCGTTCTTGTTATATACATCCAGTTGTAAAAAAGACCAGTAGAAATGAAAGCCGCCGTATTATGGACAAGCATTAACTCAGTTCCGCATGCATGTCCATGGCCACTGCTGACATAACCCACCAAACGTCTAGCTCGATCTTCAAAAAGCCGGAATGTGCTTCCTCGCTTTCCCGAAAGGCCTCAGCATTACGTTGCTGCGGGAATGCCATACTTCTAGGTCCGCAGAGTGACGAACGCCTTCCACAAATCACCAGTCCACGCTCTGCTCCTCCCCGATAATCGCGCAGGCATCTCCGCAGCCGCCTCCACCCGCGTATGTCCATCCCTGGATTCCGCTCTCCGCGCCTGTGTCCTTACCATACTGCCGATGATGGATCAGAGAAAGGACTGGACCTTCCCGTAGTGCCCTTGTCTTCCCACCTGGTCGGACCGACAAGACGTGCAGCCGTCCCGCAACTTCGGTTCGCTGACGACTGTCCCCAAACCGAGAGATGGGAAGTCGACCAACCAAGTATCCGGATGCCTGCACCCACTTGCCCGATTGGGTAAGAAAAGAGCAAGCAGGGTCGGGGACCCTTCTTCCTAACCGGAATGGTCCCATCAACCAAAGTCCCCCGGCCAGACCAAGAGCAAACATTCGGAAACGACTACGTAGCCCAGGGGCCACAGGAACGGTGATTCTTGCTTTTCCTTCCCGACCCCTGGTTTCATTCTATTCGCCCCTTTGTTTTTCCCTAGTCTACCGCAAGGCGACCTGATCGTCGGGTTCGCATTGTGTTGCCGACGATTTGAGTTTTTGTTTCCCCGATGCCCGGAACCGGGCCGGGAGCTGCGCGTGTCGCGTAACCGGGCGTCTGGGAGGAGACAACCGGTCCAGCCACAGGGTCATGGTTGTCTCGGGACAAGGGATGGGAGAGACAAGGGTCTGCGACAGAGTTATTGAGCTTAAGCTGGCCACATGGCAAGAATGATGCACATTCTCTATTCTACGACAATGTCCACCTTGGTACTCGGCGGACCGGCGGGTAAAAACGGACGGCTACCGTCCACTGCGCCAGCGAGTATCTAGTGGCTGGCCTTGCTTAGTGCATTTCGCGCACATGCTCATGCGAGTACGGAGAACGGGGGACCGATCCAGACTGACAACCGAGAGAAGAAACGGCGAACGATCGACGCCGTGCGCGTGTTGACTGGTGGCTGAAGCACTAATACCTGGACCGGCTGGTTTACAGATTCGAGAAGCGGATGGTTTGGAGAGCTTTGCTGACAGGGTCCAATCGCGTAATTATTGAGGGGCGGCTTACCTGCATGATGCAGGCACGGCACGATCATCACAGGTCTCCGATTAGAAGACTGACTGTCTGCGCGCTTGATAGGAGTAAGCATTGATGAACCTGCAGGTCATCGAAAACAGAAAAAAAAAAAGCAAAAAGTAAGGGTGGGATTTCGACTCAGGTTTCACAAGTATATTCAATGGAGTGGATACTGCTGAGGAAGAAAAAGCCTTGAATATTTCGCGTCTCGGAAACGACAGCTTTGGTTTCTCGCATGCGCTGTCCCCCCGCTGCTGCTGCTCGCTATGTGCCTCACCTGCGATTATTGCACTCACTTCGCGCTCTGTTCCTGCAAACTGGTTCTGTCGCGGGGTATCTTTGTATCCAAACGGAAATCCTAGCAAATCCGATTTTGCCAAACCCAACATCTTGACTAATGCACGCAAGAATAAAGACAGACCAAAAGAAAGGGGAAAAAAAAAGAGAAATCGAATGAGAACATGTCCAACGAAAGCGAGGAAAAGGAAAATTGTATTCAGAGAGGGACAGTGAGCACGGTCCTTAGTGCTATGCAAATGAGGATGGGGTATCTTCCAACGCCTTTCGGCGAACCCGCTACGAATTGTCCGGGTTGCCTGTTGTGCAAAATAAAACTACTGATCAACTACCGACGCCGTTGTTAGCTCGCCGCAAGCGCTGCTGCGCGGCTGTGTTATGCCTCTGTACATGTCTGAGGAAATTCGTCGATCGTTACGGTTTTCTTATCGTGTGGTTGCTTTCTCCTCCCGTCTCGCGGTATAGGTGGCCTCGAGATCCGGTCCGAGTGTGAAAGCCACGTTGTGTTCGAATTCATTCGCTGATTCGCTGGGGAAAAGGAAAATGAAGGACAGTACAAAGGAGAGTATGAAGGGATGATGGCCTGGCGCAGCGGGTAGTTTGGTGGCGTGTGACGATTGCGGCACGCAGTTTGCTTAGACGACGAGTCCACCAAATGCCTCGGCAACACCCGAAAGCGGGGCCTTGACCCGGTCCAGCAGGCGGCGTTCGTTGCGTTCGCCTTCGGTTTCAACCTTGCTGAGCTGAGCCATTGTGGGGCTGGATGGCTCGCTGTCGTGCGGCTGTTGGTCAGCTTGGTGCGACTCGATGTCGTCAATATCGGTGCGCGGCTGAGTGCTGCGACTAGCGACCGGGGTGAGGTCGGCATCGGCGTCCCGATGGAAAGACATGGCGACACTGGCATCAGACGCTTCGCGTCGAACATCCGGTCGGGTCGTCATGTGAATGCACGCATCGCGGTCGCCCTGGGTAAAGCGATGAGAACTGTAGTGCGGAGGGGATTCCGTGAACTCAGTGACCATCTGCTTCCTTGCGTTGATGCGGAGCCGGATGCCGTCGCAGTACATGACATCGCTGGCACGAGGCGAGGAAGCCAGGAGCACAGGTGCGCAACGACGGCGGTAACGGACAATGGACGAAGCTGATGGTTGGGGATGTTCGGCAAATGGGTACTTGTCAGAGGCGGATGCTGCCTGTTCGAGGTGAGAACCAACCGATGAGCGGCGGGTCGTAGCGTGCTCGAGGGTGTAATCCATGTTTTGAGTACTGCTGTTGGAGAGATTTCCAGGGCGCGGAGACGACGGCCGGCCAGGGAAAAGCATATCGGCGGCATCGAGATCTTCGGCATCGGCATCGGCAGCACCTGTGCTTGCAGGCTGTTCAGACTGCTCGTCCTCGGAGTTGCGGGCAAGGTTCGGATACAGAGTTCTGATGATGCGCTCCTGCTCGGCAAGGAGCCTCCGGGCACTCAAATCAATCGCATCCTGGCGAGTGGTCCTGCCGTCGAGCTGTCTCTGCCTGCGGCCTCGTCTGGGCAAACTGCGGTAGCGGGGCTCGCTGCGGTCTTCCAATGGCGGGCTGATGTCGACAGCAGCACAGAGTTGCTCGATCCAGTCCAGCATCCCCTCCTGCTCAGGTGCACAGAGCAGGAACTGGTCCGTTTCCAGGCGCAGGCGCATCACGTGCTCCCTAACGGGCCAGAAGAGGTGCGGGTCAGTCTGGTACACAGCTTGGCGGGCGTTAAGCGGAACAAGCTTCGCCAAAGGAGACTTCGGAGTGAGCTCAGTCTTCTTGAAATCCAGGGCGAGCCCGAGCTCGGCATGCTGGAGCGAATAGGTGCGGATTAGCCTGCCCGGGGCGGGTTTCTTGGACTTTGAGAACAGGCTAGTCTTGAGGCGGTGGATATGCAGCTGAGTGCCGCGCAGAATAACGTAGACATCCTGCCACTGGCGGTCTCTTGGGCACGGCTTATCGAAGATGTTGATATATTCGGTCTTGAAACCTAGCGGCCCCTCAAATAACACCGAACACGAGTAGCTCGGCAAGGCGTCCCTGGCAGGGATTTGCTCGAGGTTGCGCGGTGTGTATGCTGGGGGTTGCGCTGTTGGGTCGGCGGGTTGCGAATGGGTGTGAAAGGTGTTGTGGTAGCCGTAGCAGCTGGGAATGCTGGTGGCCGTGGCTGTGGCCGTGCTGGTTCCGGTGGCTGCGGCGGTGGTAGTAGTAGTGGCGGCGGCCGGGGCTGCTCCTGCGGAAGATATGCTTCCGGAGTCGTTTGCGGAGGCGGCACGCTGCTGCGGATACTGAGGCATGGCGCATTGCATCATGGCGGTATGGTGGCGGAAGAGCACAGCACCCAGGGCGGAAGCGCTCATGGCAGTTCGGGCGGTGGAGAGCGAGGGCCGCGGCCGAATGCAGCGGTCGAGGGAAGTGGGTGAGGGCGCGGAGAGAGATTCTACCAGGCGCTCATGGCATACATATCGGTGGATTCGACAGTGAGTGCGCTGGGTCGCAGTGTCTGGACTGCGGTCGTGGCTCGTGAGCTAGCTCGGCGCGGACTGGTCGAGGGTTTAATGGATGCTGGACGTGCGCGCAGCGGCGTGTCTCAGCTGCGCTGTTGGCCTTGTTCGCGGTGGAAAGTGGCTTTGGACGGGACGGGCCTGGACAAAGAGGCACTCGGCAATGGGCAATGGGCGTTATTTCGACGGGCGGGTGTGGGCTTGATATCTGGGCATGAGCTGCAGGACGGAGCAGGGGACAGGCATGCAGGCCTGTCGAGCGCGGGGAACTGGTGCGGCCATCACACCACAGCCTGCGCGTGAGCCACCAGCGCGAATGGGCGCCCGCTGCCCGCCTGCCGCTCTTCCAAATCCGCGCGAGAGGCCCCACGGCCCAAGCCAAACCCCTCTCGCCCTGCCTGCGCCCACGCCGGCTTTCACCGCAGATCGGCCAAGACGACGAGCCGCGCCCAAGCCCGTTTTCTCCTCCCGCCATGCCACGCACCCCAACTGCACCGGGCCCGGCCTGGCCACCGCCGCCGCCGCCGCGCCCGCGCCGCTCGCGCACCGCGCCCAACGCTGCGCAGCACAGCTTGTCGCAGTGGTCTGGCTGTGCGCGAGTCACGCAGAAACAAAACGGGCCCCACTGTTTGCGCTGTTGCGGCGGGCGCTTCCGAGGCAGATCTCACCTGAGGTCATTTCTGCGATGATCGCTGCCGGCCGCCGACTCGTTCTGCGTCCTGACCGCCGGGGGACTGCCCTGTCGCGGCCTGTCACGTTACCGCCGCAGCGGTGGGTAACGCTCGAGTCTCCTCGACTGCGCGAGACATGCCAGGTGGGTAACGCCCAGCGCGCCGTCTCTTTTTCGCCGCCTGCATTGCATCGTTGCGTGTTAGCGGCCGCGCACCATGGCCTCTTGTCATGCGCAGCCGGTGTGGAGAGCCGGGTCACATTGCACATGCTCCTTTTGGCAGCGAACATGGCGGTCTGCTCAAGATCAGTCCCCTCGGCCGCACATGATGCCTCTCCCGCCGTCTGGCGGCTGCCCATCGCGCGCCCCAGAAACTTCGACTATGTGTCGACGGCAGTCTCAGTGCGACACCATCGCCAGCTCCTTATCACAAGCCGCGTCCCTAACTGTGAATCGCATCGGTGTCACTTGGCCCCTCGCGACCCCGGCCCGCCCCCGTCGCACTCAGCTACGCCTGCATCCGACTCATCTGTCCTACATACCGACGCCTCGCCACGAGGCCCGTCACGTTTTCGCATTGCAGCATCCGCTTCTGCGCGTCCTGCTGTGCCCGCGAGGCGTATTTGGCATCCGTTCAGCTTGTGCCGCCCGGAAAGCGTTATCTTACTCACCTCAGCCAGCCGGCATGCAACAATAAGCCCGGCCGCAGCACTCCTCATGGCTTTTCCAACTGGCACCTATCGCTTGTCTCGCACGTCGGCTGTAGCTGTGTTGACCGCTGAGCGCAGACCATCACACTACGCCATTGCTATTTTCGCTAACAGCCAGGTGCCGGGAGCACGGTTCGTTAACGCATGTCAATGACGGAACTTTCGGAGAGCTTGCTGCGTGCTTCGCAATCGTGAAACCCAGGACGCCGGGCTGATCGCTGGCAAATACTTGGGCCGCCTGGAAGCACCCTTGCGCCCTCCAAAACGACGCGGCGAATCCGTCCAGACCACCCGCTCTCCCGCCACATTCCTCAGCACCTTTCATTTTCAGCGGCCAATGGTTCAAGACCATGGTACCTCGCGGAGAAGTTTCGCATGGCTCGGACAAATCATATTCAGCTACCCAAAAAATGGGGCCGCACGTTCTCACGATGACGCGGGTTTCTCCTCCGCGCCGTTCGACTCGCGCCGGTCCTGTTCTGACGTCACTCCTCCTCTCCCATCATGGCAGCCCTACAACAGGGCTGCAACATCCTCTTCAAGGGGTTTTCTTCGAGCTACGTCAGTCTAGAGCCGCCACCGTGCGCTCCGAATGTCCAGCATAAGTGTTGATGCCATTGGAACGCAAGTACTTGGATTATGACGACACGCGTCTGATACGGTTTCAATCATCTGCGGGATCAGGTCTGGTCACCTCTACCGAAGCAAATCACCTAGACTCGCTTTTGAACCGGAAGCGGATTTTGGGACGGGAGCGATTGGTATCAAATTACTTACCCCGTGAAGTAAGCAGCAACATACCAGAGCGCTTTGAACGTCCCTTTATGTGAGAGCTACTGTGTTCTTGATAACTTGCATCAAGATTGTTTCAGGCTCCTGTAAGCTCCTTCGAACCCAAATATATGAGCAACATAAGCGCTAGTTCCCAGACGTGGCGAACACATATAACGAAAGAATTCTCCAGGCGCATTGAAATGCATCAGCAGGTCCAAAGCTTGTTCCGAGCGACGGGGGGTTGCACAAACAGAGGGAACAGCACAAGGAAATTTTTACATTGATGGCTGTGCCACGTTCGAAAATGGCTCTCAAGGATCAATCCGTTCTGCAACAGCGCCACAGTGCTATTCCATTAGAACAGCGCCTTAGGGCTAATCAGAAGCTTGTCACGACTCTGCATGATCGACGACGCGCTGACGGCGATGTGGTTGCAGGGGATCGAGCTGCCCCATCAATTCACGGCCCCATACGTCGTAAACGTTAAGCTGAGCGGGCTGACTTGAGATGTGGTTGCCATATAGAGCAGTCCAGTCAGCGTGCTTCCAACAAATAGTCCACCAACTTTTGTCAATCATCGAGTTTGAAACTGGTGGCATTCAACGTCTGGAGACGACTGGGTGTCAGCACAGAAGAGCATAGTCAGATTAATTCATAGCAGAACTCTATTCGCCGGACATTCGATCCATTAGCCACAAAGCGCCTGCGTGGACTAGTCCTTTACCAATACTGATGAAGGGCTATACTGAGGCGGCATCGTCAATTACCCTTGCAGAGCATCTTCTGTCAGAAAAAAGACTGGCTTGTCATCCATTATCATCAGCATCATACACATTTGCCTATCAGTGAAGTGAACAATAAGGCACGCCTGCATGTCCATCCACCGCGGAAGGCTCTTGGCACATCGCTTTCTCTTGTTCTCCACAGATACCCGCCACCGCTGTTACATCCGCTGGCCCGCCTGCCACCCAGTGACACACACGAATGGCGCCGCAATCCCTTTCCTCCTTACTCGTCGCCCTTACGCCGCTGTCACTATTTTCGCCACAGCATCACAGGAAGCGGAGCTCTTTCGCACAACGGACGCCAAAGGGGAGTATCTGCGACACGCTAGCTTATCAATCAAAGGGCTCTCTTTTCCATCTCTTACCCATCTATCTACGCCCAGTCTTTTTTGAGGATAGGGTGAAGTGAGCGCGTCTGCGAGAGCTTGTGCTGTACCGATGGCGATTCGTGTTACTACTTGATAGACGTTGACCCAGAAGAATGCTAGCATGTTCGAGGCCGACACGTGGCCTATCACATATTCCAATTATCGGCTTGCGTTTCTCTCTCAAGCGGCCGAAGAAGGGGTACAGAACATGCCTTAGAGGATAGTGTCCAGTTATCGAAGTCTCGACCTTTGCTATGTACAACAGCTGTTGCTCCCCGGCATACGGGGAGAGCCTTGGCGAAGGCCAAATAATACATACATCAAAGAGGGGACAAAAAAAAAGCCTAATGCATGTCCAACAAGCAAATGCCCAACCAAAAGCCACCACCTATGTGGAAGGGATGAGAATTCGCCCTTTCCGCCCGGAGCCCACCTATATCCAAGTCAAGACTGCAAGAAAATCGGGTATCGCTTCATAGTCATCGTTCCATCCAAGCCATCTTACGTTCACCCTCAGCGAAAAGAAGTATGTTGATCGCTGCTGGCTCCGACACCATCCAAAAGAAGATGAAAAACAAGAAAAGCCGCCCAGACACTAATGACTTTAACCCGTCGCATCACGCCAACCCAGGAGTCCCCATACCATTCACCGGCTCCTCCCTCTTGATCCGATAAAAAGCCAATTTCGCAAACCGTCCCAAGCTTGCCCAGAAGTGCCTGCCCGCCGGATGATCCATGATCTTCTCGAGAAGGTTCACTACCGACTGGCGAACATCCTGCCTGGGATGGAAAAGCCCGAGTGACAGGTAGAACAGGCCAGAATTCGACTCAGGCGTCACGCTGAGCAGCTGGAGGATGGTGTCATACTGGCGCTGTGCGGCGGCCGTGTGCGGCGAAAGCGTGCGGTTGGGCAGGTCGATCTTAGCGGTAGGACTAACAGGGCTACCGTGGTCGGCATCCGCAGCCGTTGCGTCCTTGCCGTTGGTTGTGGCGGCAGCAGCGGCAGCTTTGGCCTCACCTGGTCTGGGCTTTCCGGCTTCTTCGATAGCGCGGGCGAGGGCGAGGTAAATGCCAGCGCTTTGATCGTGAGTGACTCGGGTCGCGCGAAGGCGGTCGTGCAGCCAGAGGAGGTCCAGGTGCCGGATTGGCTGTCGTTCCCACATGCGTGCGAGGTCCTGGACGTAGCTGTAGTAGGATCGAGTGTTGCGCCAGCCCTCGACACGGTGCACGTTTGCTCCTAGCTCTCTTAGCCTTTCAGACTCCGTCGGCCAGACGTATCCATGGCCCTTTATATTGGCGTCCAAAGATGAAAATTCGGCTTCGGGAGAGGTGGGAGACAGTGCCGAAGCCGCGGAAGAGGCCCCAATGTGTAATGCTGAAGCTCCGTATACAGTTTCCTCAAAGGCCGCAGCGAGTCGAGTAAACTTCAGCACCCAGTCCCTCCAACGTGAGCGAATTGCCCCTTCGCCCAGACGGTTCGCAATAGCCTGCAGCAGAGCCTCCATGAACTGCGTGTCGCCAGTCGGGTCGATGTCCTTTCCGCTAGTGGTGGGCATATTCATGCTGAGATTCGCATTCAGGCCTTGGGAAAGTGCACTCGAAAGCCCTGGGGGCAAGTGTGCTTGCTGCTGCTGGAAATAAAGAAGACCTTCGGTGATTCCGGCGCCTTCGATTTTATGGGATATCTTCATTCGGCCAGTCGGCAGATCGCACAGTACATCCCACCATTCCGGCTTGTGCGCGAAAGCGGGATTAGTTACACCCGCAATAAAGCCAGGAACCTTTATCAGGTCGTCGATCTTGGTTAAGTCAGTGTAGGGGAAGGCGTGGCGGGTGAAGCCTCTCAATAGTCCTCCAGAAGCCAATGCACACGCCGCAAGGACAGCCTCCGCGACCTCACCTGATGGCCGGTTATGACCCAGGAAGACGATCCGCTTTTGTGTCAAAAGAGCATTGACGAGGACAATGATAGGATGAGTATAAGCCCCAGAGGTGGTCAAGTGTGGATGAAGCGTGAATGGCTGTGGTGATGCGGCGTGTGGGGTGGAGAACGTTTGAATAAGCTTGATGAGGGAGAAGTCACCGACGGTCTCCGGTTGAATGGCGGTTGGAACCTTGATAGGCACTGGAATTCCGTTGTACATGACCCGCGATTCGAATTCATGCGTGTCCCTCGGAAGAGTGTATCGGTTGACTGGTGCACGTGTGGGCGACCCGGAGGTAGTCTTGGATAATGTCAGGTCTTCCATGTCCTGAACCTGTCTTTGAGCCACCATTTGCTCGAACTTCTCAATGAACATGTCCGGCGCCGAAGATGCCTGGAGAATGTTCCGCTCCAGGAAGGATAATTTCGGCAGCAAAGAGAGATCCATGGAATTGAGGGCGTCGTAAAGGGAAGCCAAGGTCCCTGGCACAGGTGCACGAAAGTACTCCTCAAGTGCCAGCAGCAGCAACGGCTAGACGCAAATTAGAAATTGTCCTTGCCACATAGCAAGCGGGAAAATTTACCTTGTATATGTGGAGGAAACTGTGCCTTGTGCATATCGCCATTGCCTTACAGACAGCCCCTCTGACCACTCATCAGTCTCTACCCACAGTACCTGGGATGAATGGACCATACCTTTTAACCGTGTTGTCCTGCTTTGTGTTCACCAGGTTGAGCACGTATATCAGCGGCGGACCTTCAAACCCTTCCTCATCACTACTCTCTGATTCGTCCGAGTCGATGTCGTCGTCATCTTCCTCTTCCTCTTCAGCGGCATCCCCAGTTTCACCGTCGGCGTCGCTATTCGCAGCTTTTCTCTCTTTGCGCTCTTTGCGCAGCCGCCGGCGTTCTCTCCGCTCTTCCTTTGCCTCTTCCTCGGCCTCAGTGTCCTTGTGCAGGAAGAATATGGTCCAATCTTGCGATCGCACGTGTGCCTGATCAGGCAGCATCAGGTCGGCCAACATGTGCTCATCACCGCTTATGGGACCGGGGTACTGGTGTTCCATAATACTGCCCCGGTCAATGTCAAAGCTCGCGACCAGAATGTACTCAACATGATTCTCTCGCGAATTGGCGGGATACTGGGATCGCAGAGGGCGGCCCATTCGGGAGGACGAGTATGGCTTGGGGATGCGCGATGAGACGGAGGGGCTATAGTCGCGGGGGATCAGAGGGGTTGCGGGCGAGCGCGAGGGGCGCGAGAGGGTGGAGGGCGAGCGCGAGGGCGGGAAGCTGGAGAGCGACGACTGGCGTTGGGGTTTCGGCTGGGTAGAAGTGGCGGAGGTGTTGTTGGGAGAAGGCGGTGGAGGCCGTTGGACTTGCACAGAAGCCATCGTTTGGGGAAGGGGCCAGGAGAGCTCTGATGCGAGTGGAGCAGGGGTGATGGAGGCCTAGCCGGTGGGGGGGATTGACTCGCGGGGAGCGGTGGTGGGCCAGGGCGGCGTTGACACCGAGAGCGCGGCGCACGAGGTGACGGAGCAGGTATATAGAATCAGCCCATCTGGAGCGCCATTGCTAGAGACGATGCGGGTTTTACTAGAGAGACTGCGCGCAGAAAGTGTACGATGGTGTTGCAGAGCCCCCTGGTCGACCAGGCGCGCGCGACAAGCCTCTAGGGTGCCTCGCTAGATCCCGCGCGGGTCCCGGAGCAGAGGCCCAATCCGTTGCTCCACCGACGAACCCCAAATGGGCGGAGCATCAACAACTCGCGCGCGTCATCGCTGTGCAGCTGTGCATCGCTCCCAGCCTCCCACCGCCGACTCGCAACAGCCATCCACCACGCCCGTCCGCTCTGCCCGCTCGCTCCAACACACACGCAGCTGTCATGGTAAGCCCGACGACGCTCTTGCGCCCGCCCTTTGCTTTGCTAATTTATATACAGTCGTCCGCACCGGGCCCCGGCAGCCCGTACAGGCCTTCGCCGCTGTTCGCCCACCCCAACCGCGCTTCTCCGTTCCGTCGCTCCGGCTCCAAACTCGACACTCAGTCTCCATCAGCCCTCCGCGGCTCACCCACGGCTTCTCCGACCAAGGCATCTGACAACCGTCCAACCACACCCTCCCGGCTGTCGCCCGCGAAAGAACGCGAAAGCCCGTTCCGCCGCTCCACTTCCTCCATACGCAGCAACGGTGATGCTCCCGCCGCCAATGGAGAGGAATCCGGATATGGCTCCTCAGCGGAGACTCCAGAAAGGCCCAGTCTTCTAGGCAGTCCTTTCTTGACAACCCGCAAGACGACCGTGAGCCCTGATCCACCAGCCTCGCCTACGCGTCCGCCCGTTCAGCGCAACATCACGTCAGCTACCATGACCACCGACACAAGCACCGTCAAACCTCCTTCCTCGCCGCCTCTTGCACGTCGAGCCCCACCTGCGTCAGCATCTGCGCTTACACCCTTCCGAGGCGGCAGCGATCCTCTTGCCCACATCCCGCCCGCGCTGCTGCACAATATGCGCGAGTCTTTCAGCGTGCTGGATCGCGATAACAAGGGTACTATCAGTGCACCCGATGTGCAAGAAGCACTCTCACAAGTTGGTCTTGACGGCGGGCCAGCATCGATTGCTCCCTACTTCTCGGGTCAGCCGCAATCGCTCAACCTTGCCGCATACCTCAACATGATGGCATCGCTCCTTGCCCCGATGAGCAGAGAACAGGAGCTTCTCTCGGCATTTGAAGCCTTCGACGACCAGGACGATGGCCAGATCGACGTCGCTGAACTGACCGAAGCGCTAATGAATATTGCGCCCGAACCAGGACAGCAGAGACTGACCGAGAGGGAGATCGAGAGGGTTATAGAAGGATTTCGGGGTCGTAGAGCCCTTACGAAAAAGGGAAAAGGTGGTTTAGGCCGCGGTGATGTATTCCGTTATAAGGAGTTTGTCGGAAGCGTGTGTGGTGGGGGATCGGCCAAGGGTGCTAACGGGGATGCCACCACGGCTTAATGAGATATGTATAGGCAGGTCGAGTCGTGGGTAAATTGGCGTTTATTGGGCATGAAGGCTGTCGATAAGAACTCAGTAATGGCAACAAGATACCTTACAGACACAAGTTGACGATTCCAGGTTTGGTCTTACGACAACATCGGTATAGCATATGCAGGTACTAGTAGCTCTAGCAAAATGCTAATCCGTTGAATTCTGAGAACAGGGGACGTAAGTGATAATAGAACTTTGCATATAAGTCTTGATTGGACTGAGTTGTTGTAATCATAAGCTCACGGTTACTTTCAATATTAGAGAGCACAGTCCTGCGTTCGACGCCGGGACAGATGGGCTTGCACTTTACCTCAGTGAATGGCCTGTCCTTCAGTCCATAATAGAGGTTGGTTGCGAGGCTGCAAGCGAGAAAATTTGGCGGTCAGATCTTCTAGGCAGCTTCTCGCTTTCCATACAAAGCCACTCCATCTTTGATCATCACACACCAACACTTCCAAGCACAACACGACCACCATACACTCCTTTTGGACATAAACCAAGGTTGTGGACATAATTCACCCCATGTACGCCCCACGACTTGTGCTTGAACAGAATGCACAGAAGGATGAGTGTGTTTGCGTGCACTATCATACCACCACCACTGCCTACATGTCCTTTATCGCTCTGACGCACGTACGGCGTTCTGACAAGCCGCGGATGCAGACTGCAAAGAATACCCGAGCGCAGGAAGTCCAAGAACAACAGCGACCCTACCAGGCGCGCCCGCATCTACCGTCAGCCCAATCATCTCAAAAGAGTACTGACTTACCCCGAAACTCCTCTCAACCCAGATAGCCTGCTGTGTCCGCTCAGAAAGCCCCGGCAACGCAGCCCCGTCAACCACTCTATGCTGTCTTTACTCAGTACCAGCTCCGAGCCGACCACGGAGGCTCCGAGTTCATCTTCGCTATGCAAGACCGCAGCCCCAGTAACCCGTTCGTCTACATCTTGAACTACATCGAATTCATCGCCAGCCTCTCGGACGCCAATTATTACGCCTTGGGCCTCTTTACCTAGCGCAACTCCATGGACTACCGCTACGTCATGCAGAAAGCCTGGGAGAACCTCAGCTCCGAGGAGATGCGCGCGTGCGGTATTACGGAGGACAGGCACTCTCCCCATGTCCATGGCTTCAAGATGACAGTGATTGATGCTGGCCGAGTCTGGCATATCTGTTTCGGCTGCGACGAGGTTTGCGGCACGATATCCATGGAGCTGGACAGCCGCACGGCGGGATTGAACATCTGCTTTGTGCTTGACGGTTCCCCGCTGATACTAAGAGATGCTGATGGAGATTGCGAGTCGTGACGCTACAAATAATCGGCATTATGTAGAAGTCCCTGGAAGTTAACAGGCATGGTTCCGTACAAGGACGTTGTCAAACTACTGCAACCTGCCCTCGCCACGAGGTGTTGAAGCATCCGTACGCATATGGAAGTCCAGAAGACATGATTTCATCCATATCTGGATGGATGCTTTACCACCTCATGTAGGGTCCTCCTGCCGTGGTAATACTTTTGAGCCTGGCCTCGTGGAGCAGCGCAAATAGTAAATGAACGGTAATATGCTGTGGCGGCTATATACGGCTTTGACATGCAAAAAGAGGATTGGGTGAAACTAAGGAAGCCCCTTGAGACTTGGACGATGGATAGGCTACCGGTGTTTCTAGAAGGACACCGGACACCGGGTGATCTGACCAATATCCCCCGGATACGGGAGATTGGCATCTTGGAGTTGGACGGAAGAGCGGATGACGACATGGAACGAGCGGAGTAGGGGAGGGGAAGCTGGCGCCTGCGGTCGTGTCGACACCAGCGAGTTACCGAAACTTGCATGCATGGAGCACAAAGACGGTAGCACGGCGACCGGTATGCTGCCGTCAGGTGCAGCCGCCAGGAGGAGCTTCGTCCCACTGCCTCGAGGCGAAGAAGGTAGGCTAGCCGGCTATGTACTGCAATGAACAAGGCGACGAAAGGGGCAGTGGGCACTCCGGGAGGCTGCCATGATTGGTGGGAAGTGCACAGAGCCGATGTTCGCGGACGATCAGCATCCTTTCCTCAGGACATGGCTACCGTTACGGCAGGGAGAGTCAGAAGAGCGTGGAATGCTTGCCTGGAGGGCTCGATCGTGACTCGATCAGCGGCTCCTTACAAGCGTGGCAGTCAGCAGGCGTAGGGCGAGACAGGCCCAGGGGTCATCCTTTGCGGTTCAGGCTGGCGTCTTTGGGCGATGGCTGTGGCGCCGGAGCGGTGGGCAGTGGCGTGGCAGGCCTCGTGACAGGAGTTAGGGCGGCTGTTGGAGGAAGACGCAGGGCGTGACTTGACCGGGCGCTGTCAGAGGGCGAGCAGGGCCGCGAAATGACGAAGATAAAGGTCCGGTTCACGTGCGGGCGCCGAAGGTGGGACTGGCTCACCCCGCGCTGCCCCCTCCCGCCGCCGGCCTGCAGCAGTCCTCCCCCGTCTGCGGTATCAGCGCGAAGTACATACCGCCCAACAACTTGCTGCCCCCGCCTCAACCGCTTTCCCTCCATAAATCGCTCCTTCTGAAGCTCTGCAGACTGTCTGCGTGCTTCATGAACCCGCTTGTCTTTGTGTAGCCGGCCGACTCGCTCTCGGAATTCACCGGCCCCCCAGCTCGCCCGCCCGCATTCCCGCGCCGTGACTTCACGCCCTGCGCGTATCGCAACCGGCGTCCCGCTGAGACGCGACGAGAGACAGCCACTGCTCCTGCTTCCAGCGCAGGCCTGGCACGCGCGAGAGCGAGCACAAGGCCTGATCACCGGCAAGCACCTCGTCGCAGTCATCCATTATCTCAGGCACCGCCGGTGACGTCTCCCCGCCACGCAACCGCCGCGTCCGAGCTCCCGTATACCAACCCACAGCGAGCAGTCGGACACCACCGCTCGCTATCCACAACAACCCCGACTGCCGCTCAAGCGCCCCCGCTCTCTCCCGCCTACCCTCCGCAGCTTATTTCATGCCCTCATCGCCCGACAACCCGGCAGCCCTCACCAACCATCAGCACGGCATCGGATACCTGTATCAACAGCACCACCGCAACCGGTCGCGAGGCGTCGACAACGTGCAAACGCGAGGGCGGAACATATCGCGATATGAATTTGGAAGACGAGATCGCTATGGGGAGCGCGTTACGCGTATCTTCCCCCGAGAGATGTGAGTCACCCTAGGAGAGCGAGGTATGAGGGGCTCGAGAGCCGTCGCAGCAGGTGTTTCTGCCGGCTGTGGCTTGCCGACACACGGTGAAAGGCGATGCTGCTGGCTATGTGCAAGCCTGAGCTACGGTTCATGCCGGCCAAAAGTGCCGTGGACCCGTGAGAGCCTTCGCGAACGTGTTCGACAGCGCTGGCACTTCACCGCCCGTGGGCCCGCCCGCCTGCAGCGCAGCCAGAGCCTCTTACATAGTCTGGCCTTTGTGTTAACACCATGTCCTACAGAGCAAAGTCGTCGCAGTCTGCCACACGATATCAAGCCTCCCCCAACCCCGCTACCTCGCCGCTCATCTCCGCCTTCGGCACCACCACCACCACCGCCGCACATTACACAAGCGAGTGGACCAAGTCGTTACCCTTCTTCACCGGCCAAGCCCCAACAAATGGTAGGAGCGTGAGCGGCTCCCCAGGCCAGAACTTTGGCGTCTCGAACTCGCCTCCGGCCATGGGCGGAAGGCCGATGAGCCATCCCAACCATTATCCGAGCTTTGGCGGCAGGTTGCAGCCTTCTCCGCATCAGTCGCCGCCACGAGATCGCCGCGCCTCCATGTTCTCGCAATATTCGCAGCAACCGCCACTGCCTCATCAGCCGCAGTCCCATTTCTACGGCCTTCCGGACGTTGACTTCGGTCTGGACCCTCCGCAGGGTGAGTTGACACCGGGAGCTAATGGCTACTTCTGCGGCTTCGACACCCTCGACAATGCCGGCGACAAGCCATCTTCGCGACTGGGACAGAATGTGCTCCTGGTGGGATATGAGGGAGGTCTTGATGTCCTTGATGTCAGGGCTCAACATATGAACGTTCTGGGTAGGGTTGAGGGCTTGCGCGGTGCCGTCATTGGTGCAAAGATAGTCCAGTGGTCTGGTGGAACAGATCCTTGCGCAGAAGATCGCCCGTTGGTTGCTCTAGTCATCCACGGGCCACTTTTGGATGGTGTGAAAGATACTCGTCATTCAAGTGGCTCTTCTTCTGGCGCTTGCACCGATGATAACGAAGGCTCGTCGAGCCCACCTACTCGCCCGGCCTCTGCACTGGGCGACACGAATCTGGCCGACGTGACCAATTATCAGACTACTGTTGAGATATGGTCTCTGAAGAAAGGCACGCATGTGGCCACGTTGTACAAGGCCCCACCTGTACCTGTCACGACCCCATTGGACAGCCCTATGTTCCAGCCGCCGGCTCCAGTTGGCGATCTGCGGATCGATGCCAAAGGCAAATTCGTCGTTGTTGCCTCAGGGTGCAGTGGGGAAGTCTTCATCTTCGCTCCAAAGAAGGATGAAGCTCATCCGGAAACCTTCAGGTGCATCGGCAAAGTTTGGACCACTGTTCAGATTCGCGAGCAAACGCCTACCCCAAGCTCTGCAAGCTCGACAGAATTGAACAACCTCGATGCCGAGAGCCCTGTTTCGTTTGGGAACCCGCTCTTCTCACTCAGTGAGCGCTGGATAGCCGTGGTTCCACCAGGCTCATCTTCCTTGTATTCTCTAAATGGCGCAACGCTGCTATCTCCTTCATATCCCAAGCCACCCGGAATGAGCACACACGCTCCGCCCCCACCGCCCTCTGCAAATTGCCAGGTTGATGCCCCTGAAGACAGCTTCTTCAAAAACGCTTCACGGGAAGTTGCTCAGCAGGCTATGAAAGGCATGCAATGGGCAGCAAGTACTGGTATGCAAGCATGGAAAAATTACTGGGGCAATAAACCAGCGGGCGAGCAGCCTCCAAATGGCACTTTGCCGATGGATAATCAAGGCCAAGCATACTTTCCCCCGACTCATGGGCACAGCCAAAGCTCTCCCCAGTCTAACAACGAACCTTCTCTCGTCTCGATTTTCGATATGCAGAGAATGGCTGATGTTGATTCGCCAAGGAATCGCAGTATTCCGCAGCCGCTCACGACATTCACAGCCCCCTTGGGCTGCAGCTTCCTTTCCTTTTCTCCAAGTGGACTGATGTTGATGACGTTCAGCAAAAAGGGGGACAACCAGTTTGTCTGGGACCTGAACTGCATGCATCATACCAGTTCTCGCGGCTCGCGTGGCAGTAGATCTTCGCAGCCTCACGTTCGGCAGATAGCGAAGTTCACGAGAATGACCATTGCGAACATCGTCGATGTGGCGTGGTCTGCGCCCAGTGCGCGTAGGTTGGCGATTCTCACAGACAAAGGAACCGTCCACATGTATCCCATGCCTGCATCTGCATTCCAGTGGCCACCGCCGAGACGCATTCGCAAAGCAAACGAGCCGTCAAAGAAGGAGAGCCCTGAAGATGCGCCCACCAAAGGAAGCGGCATTATCGGTTCCGCTGCTCAAAACATTACTGGGAAAGCCAAACCCTTTTTCAACTCTGTTCGCAACCGCGGTAGCAGCGTTGGATCAGGTTTCAGCCTGAGCAACCTGAGCATGACCCCGGCTGTCGGAGCTAAGGGAGGTAAGGCTGTTGCTGCTGGCCTTGGAAAATCCATTGGCGGTGCTGCTAGCAATCTGAAGCACGCTGGTGATAACAAGCTTCATCTGCCCTTACTCATCAACGGCGTTAGTCCGTCGTCCGTAGCCTGGCTTGTCAACCCAAAATATCGCGATCCTCGCATTGCACTCGTTGCTGGAGGCGCCCTGACCATTCACAAAGTCAATTTCAAGGAGGTCCGCACCAAGAACGGAAGGCCCCAGACGCGCATTACCAAACAGAAGCTTGTCGAATACAGTCTCAATCCCATCCGAGACAGTCCGATTGCTCCTGCTACTCTTGCTTACCTCACTTCGAAGCCCGGCGAGGAACCTGCGCCATTTCCCGGCACGGAGAAATCTGGAGATTCGTACTGGACCCCGAAAGCACCTGCAGTGGGCCGTGGCAAAGTCAAGGGCATGATGTCTCATCCACTGGCGACTGCAGAAATCGAGACCAACACGCCTTATCAGCCTTTCCACACTGACCGTCGTATTGATATTTTCATCAATGATGCCCCCCCGGCTGTGCTCGAGGACCAAGAAGCTGAGGAGCAAGAGATTGTCGCTGTTGAAGCCATGCACCATGTCGACGACAACAATGCCTGGGCTTTCGGCGTTGACCTGCCATCAGTCAAGGTTACGCTTCCTTCCTCACACGCTTACGATGATGATCCCATCTCCGACGATCTGCTTGGCCTTGACATCAATGGCAATGGTCCGGGTCCAGGTGGCGCTGCCGGAATGGTCAGCGACTTCGCGTTGCGCGAAGGCGATGAAGAAGTGGAGCAGGTCGTTGTTACCACCAGGCGCCGCCGCATCAAGCGCAAGGAAATGGAAGACGGCGTTGAGGCCGAAGAGGGTTTCTTTGAGGATGATTGCGAGGTCTGGGATTTCGCCGGCGATAGGGTGTAGAGTCACTCGTCCTCTATCAGTCCCCTTGCCGTCTTGTCGCATGGTTGCTCTCCCGCTACGTGTCTTTTTTCCCACCGTCATCGCTTTCTTTGCTACATTGGATGCCTTGATTCACTTGGAGTATACCTTTGGATGAAACGTTCGAGCGGAGGAATGATGCATGGGATACCACCTACGCTCACGCAAAGACCACTTGCGCGGCAAAGTTTTATTTTCATTTTGGATGTCTCTCCACTTTTCCCGATTACAGCAAACCCATATCATAACCGCGCATACTGTTGTGTTTTCCTGCACGGCGTTTCAATCATAGACGTGGATCATCGGGGGCGATCGGTCGCAGCCGTTTTCACGGTTTACCTGATTGTTTGATGGGGTTCTACTTTTCCAGCCGTTTCGCCACTTTTGAAGCTTCGGCACGTCCTGAAGCTGGAGAGATCTCGCTATACTCTAACTTTGTTGGATCTCGTATCGACCGTCATGGCTTTCTTTCTCCCTGGTATGGATGGGCTCGTTTTGTTGATGGGTCGGGGAGGTTGGGCTGGATGGTATTGGGTGGGAGCGGATTGGGTTGAGGGAGATAATAAAGTAAAAAATCATACTCTCACAGACTTGTTTTTATCGTTCTGCGCATCCTGTTTCTTTGTGTTGCACTAGACTTGGTGGTCGACCGGGTGTCGTTATCTTCAGAGAAGCGGTGTCTAAAGTTGGTGGGGAAAGGGCAGGCTTTATGTCCACACGATCTCCATGCTATCCTACTACAGGCTTACCAGCCGGCAGGGACACATCGGCAAACTTCATGCAGATGGTCGTTGACCTGCAGTTTGTTAACTGAGTAACGGTCGTAAGTGAAGTAGTTCTGCGGACGGAAGCGTTCGACAGGGTCTGGCAAGTTTCGAATCCGGATTAATGCCTCACCTCCGTGGGTGTCCTCTCCGTAGATTCGGCTTGCGATGGCTCTTCAGATGTTTCGAGGGATGTAAAATCAGCTATGGTGCGCTCGGCCAGAATCGGAAGTGTGATATTGAAATAGTGCGGATCGAGGAAAGGAAATCTCCCCCATCTCTTGAACGGAGGTACTTTGACTGCCTCAGTTCTACAAGTTTATGCTCTTGAGCGGGGGTGTAGAATTACCATGGTAAGCCATGATTTGTAAGATCTGGACTATACTCAAGAGCCCTTAATGCTGACGAGACTTGATTTTTTCTCTCGGTTGCTCTTGCCTCAAGTCATTTGAACGAGTCCGCTCTTCTGCCACTGTGGCAAGAAATATCAAGCCAAACATCCTGCGCCGTAATCGGTGCGGCGTCTTTTTTTTTTTTTTTTTTTAGGTCGACACGCTGAAACTTCCGGGATTGCTCTCTTCAGAGCCAGCCAGCTATCGATATTGCAGGAGACAATGCGGCAGCAAAATGAGCTGCAGAATATATAACCGCGTATATTGCCGGCTGCACTGCCAACTGTTGTCACTGCTTCCGTTTCTTTAATCTCAGTGCCAAGGAAGGCGCGCTGGCCTCCATAAAAGCAAAAATCGCTTGCGCGTAGCGAGGGCTCTTCTCTTCTACCTTGATTTTTCTCTTTTTTATTTTTTAATGGTTATTCTGGGACTAGACACTTTGTGTCCTGTGTTTTGCTGTTGCCGCTGTTGAGAACTGCATGTTGCCTGACCGTGCCTATGGACGTGGGTGGACCGGTAATTGGTCGATTTGACAAGAAAGGCGGGAAGTGTACATCTAGGGTTCAGAGACCCCTTGGAGAGACCGATTTGGACAAATGAGAAGGACCATGATGGAGCTGCAGTATTAGGCGTGTATGTGATGGAGTCTGTCTTTGATCTGAGACGGTGGGCGTGGGCGTTGTGCTCGCTGTTCTAGTGGACGATCGCGTGACGTCAAGCTTTGGGTACGTCAGTGGATGAGAAAGTAAATGATGGGCAGTGCCGGCAGTTTCGCATACGCCACAAGAACAGATAGAGAGGTAGACTAGATGGCGCGTTAAGATACACTACTGCGAAGTGACGATGGCTACGATTTCGCAAACAACACAGAAACCTACTCTAGTGTGTGAGCACCCACCCTCATTTCCGTAATGGCGCTGCCTACATCGAGGCGGACCAAACTCTCATACAGAAAAAGGGTGTGCATAGGGAAGAAGAAAAACAAGTTTAGGCTCGCCGCCTTGCCTCTCCCTCACCTCCATTCATAAAGTCAGTTTCGCTAGCGTAGGATCCTCATGCAGGTCTGGGGTGGTTCATGTAGGCTGCATTCACCAGCCCTGTAAGTTTTCTCCCTGCAGTAGTGACAGGCAGGGCAGTCTTGGCCTGTCACAAACGTTTGCGGGCGGTTTGCCCTAGAGGGTGCCACGATTACGTTTTATTTCCTTTTACGCTCCCGTCACGCATATCGGCTTACCACTACGGACACGTGCGGCCGAAGGGCACTGCATTAGGGCGTGGCGCCGTCCATTGACGCATCGATGGCGAGAACAACGGGACCGGGCTTTTTTCTTCACGGTCCCACGTGGTCATCTGGAGCCATTGGTTCTGCTTGATGTGTGGCTTTTCTGGATGACTGGATTTGGTGGGCGACGTCTGCTCGTTGCCAGATGTGGTATGGGGGGGTGGCCTAGTGTGTTTGAGAAGACGAGCGGACCCAAGCCGGAGTTGGGTGCCATTGGTTCGAAATGCGGGCTGCTGGGGCGGATGGGATGCCAAACGGACGGTAAAAAGGCCAAAAGGGCCAATGAGATCACGAAAGATGGATTCGAATGGTAGGGCAGGGAGTCAAATGCACGCATCGAGAAAGTGTTAGGACGGACATGTTTCCTTGAATATGGGCAATTGGCCTTCAGAGGTAAAGAGGTTCAGGGACCCTGCCGTACGCTTTTCTGCTCTAGACTCAGTCGGTAAAGACGAGGTAGCTACCCGGCGACTTCGCCCTGGCACTGGCCGTTCTGTGCCAGTGCCGAGAGATGGCACGGAACAGGAAATGGACAGAGAATGGTAGCGGCAGTTCAAGCTCTCTCCAAGCTGCTAAGATCTCCGGCATCAAGAGCGTGCTTGCTTTTTGCAACTGCACGACACCCGCAGCGGAGGGCTGAGGCGATGGAGAGAGGACCCCTGTTCATGATCTGAGAAGGATCGACACACATCACCGAGATCCAAGGGGCTGATCAAATCCCCACGTCAATGCGCGAGATGACGCCTGAGTCAAGACTCCGACCACATCTCTTTTTTTTTATTTTTTTTTTGCCCCGACCATTTGATTTTCCTTTCTTTTCCCCCACGCAGCGTCATTGACACGAGCGCTATCGAATTTCGGCATAGGTTTGGCCGACCCGGCGATACCGGCGTGGAAGGCCCGAGATCTATGTCGCTTTTGGCTGTCTTCTGATCCAGATCTGACTCGAAGATCTGCGAGCTGAGTCTGCAGAGCAAGACAAGCAATTGGGGCTCCGGGTTGTCGCCCTTGAGAATTTCCCGGGAAGGGCGGAGGAAGGGAGGGAGAGCCAGCGCAGCGGTTCCAACGGCGTTCGCTCCCTTAACTTTGCCCGCACACTCGGGGCCCGTTCGGCGCTGGCGAGTGCTCGTTGTGGAAAGCTGCCGGTGGTCGAGGCTGGCGACTACGGATGGCGTCCGCGCAGAGGGGATGAACTAGACGACTCGCGGACCGCCGTGTCGCAGCGTGGTCCAGGCTGTTTTATTGTTATTGTTGCTATTATTTTTTGACCGCTCGCTTGCGTGCTCGCGGGGACGGGAGCTGCTGGAGCAGGTCGTGTTCAGCGGCGTGCACAGAGCAGATGATCGCAGGATTCGTTCGGCAGAAAAGGGCCTCGACGTGCGCACAGCTGGGAAGGGGAGCGCCACATTTCTTCACGACTCACATGCAGGGCAGAGCGGCAGGGATGGCGGTGCGGCGGAAGGTGGACCGGAGAAATGGAGAAAGGATGTCCCTACGGTGGAGTCGACGGGGGCTTGCGGAATGGAGCCATGGTAGATTTGACAGGCCGGGGCGGCGAATGGGAAGCGGGTAGGGCGGGGGCAACGCGAGTCAATGGCTGTGTGCATCGACGGGACGGCGGGACGAGCGCGGGTGGGGGCCGAAGTGGTGGGAATTTGGTGGCAGAGGAGATGGAAGAATCGGTAGGGCGGGCGGAGCGGACTCGATGGCGACGGATGGATGGATGAATGGACTTGTTGTGGCGATGGCTTTTGGCGAGGTGGAGGCCGGGGGCGGGCGCGTGGTGGAATAGCCGATGCGCCCTCGTTGACGACAGGATTCCAGATTGCCGAGGGACCTGGTGCACAATGGCATTCGGTGGGAGGCCCCGCCGTGATCGACGGTTCTGGCAGAGACGCTGCTACTAACCCGGTAGCCGGAGCAGGGACACGGTGGGCAGCCCAAAAAGCAACGGAGAGGGCAGATCTCTGTTGATCAGCAGCAGAGGCCCTGAATCGCGCCTGTCTTTCCTATTCTCATGCCTGGCTCCGGTGCGTGTGGGCCGCATCACTGGAATGGGCGAGGGCACGCTCCCCAGAAATCGAGAACGCTGAAAGCCCTGGCCCCCGCCGATGCATCACTCACTGTCGATCAAAAGCGATGGCCACTGCAGACGGAAGTACCTCCTCCGCCGCGTGTTGCTTGACCTCACGCCTCTGCATGTCCACCTTCAGCTGCGCGCGCGCTGGCCGCGGCGCTCTCCATGCCTATGCACTACCCAATCTTCCCGTCACTGCCAACCCGGCCGACCATCAATAGCCACAGTGCCGAGCACCCCAGCCAAGCCGCGCAATCGCCCTCGAGTGCACCCTCCCCCTCCCTCGTCCTCTTGCGCACCTGTTTCAGCGCAAGGCCGTCCAGTAGTCAAGGAACGCCTCCAAACACGGCGACACTAGCCTACCATTCCCCCCCGTCTCCGCTCGGACGTTGGCCCTTCGCCTGGGCGCTCTGCTCTTGCTTCCTCACATCCGGGCAAAGTGCATCTCCATGACAGCAAGACATCAACGGCGGGCCATCGTAAGCAAGCCACTCGCCCGATTCTTTCTCTGAGCGGCTCCGCTGCCGCAGCCTATCAGTGCGCCGTCGCGCGGAGTGCCTGCGCCCCGGATGGCGGGCGATGTGCCTCTAAGCTGGCGCTGGCGTTGAGGCTAGAGGAAAGGGGGTGAAAGAATGCCGAAACGGCCTGCCCGTTCTCAGCCGGTGGAGGAAGAGGAGGGTGAGGAGGAGGATGGGGCGATTGCGAACGAATTGCATGGCAAAAGGCCGGCCGCTGCGTCCAGGCGCGCTTGATTAGCGGCGGGCAAACGCCACCGCGTGTTTTTGTCTTTCGACCTTCTACGCTTCGCGGCTTACGTAGTGCGGACAGACGGTGGCTTGATGAAGGAGAGGGGAAAGAGAAAAGGTTTGCGCCCAGGCGGGCGGGGTGGGCGAGAATGACGAACAAACAAGGCCCCTGTGCGTTCAGTCTCGGCGGGCGTCTTGGGTGTTCGTCGGCTCTTCCGAACGTCGTACGTTTTTTCTTCGAGCAGTGGCTGTCGGACCTCTGCCTCTAGATGTTCGGCGCCTTGCAGGGAACGCCCTGGCATAGAGGCGTTCGTGCCTGCCCTTCAATTGCTGTGTAACGCGCTCGGTGCCGGGCATTTAATGCTTGTCGACCTGCAGCGGCACACCGACGGCGACTGCCACGTCTTTTTGACTTTTCGGCCCTGTCGATCCGTCGGTCGTGGCCGAGTGGCCTTCTTCTCGCGTTGTGGTTTTCGCTGTCACTTTTCACATGGGCTGTGTATGAGCCGCGGCCGACGGAGGGACAAGTCCTCCTTTCCTGGTGCTGCTGGAATCGGGGCGATGGCCGTTTGACTGGTGTCTTGCTTCGTGTGTCGTGGCTCGGCGAATTTGACCTATGCACCTCGGCTTGCTCGTAATGGCCAGCGACTTGCTCTAGGGTCCTTGAAGGCTGTTCGATCATTCGAGATTAAGTATGTATGATGGTATGTGGTATGGACGGAGAGACCTAGGAGAAAAGAAAATATACGAAACAAAAAGAAAAAAAAAACCTCGTACCGCCGCCAGTGGTATATCCATCCAAGAAAGAAACAGAATGCTCTCCCGTGTTTCATTGACCCGAGAACTGCGCCGTAGCCTTTGACCAAGATTCCAAAGCCGCTCCATCCACATGCATTCGTGCGCGCCGTAAAATAAGTAACCGCCGGATCCCCTTTTCCTCACGCCTGTGACTGAGTCTTTTCCTTGTTGGAAGAAATCAAAGCCTTCTTGCTCCGCTCCCGCTCTCCACTTCCTCTTCTTTCGTCTTACTAGTGATGCCCGTGGTGCGGGTGCAGTGTCGAAACTTTGGTCCTGTATGCCCCAGTACCAGCCTCCCACGGGTCTTGCACAAGATGGCTTTCGTCGTCCATATCCGAGGGCCCCATTGTCGAGTTCTGCTCGTCTTTGGTGCTCGAATTCGAGATTTGATCGACATCGTGCATGGCTGCCTTCATGTCGGGGTTGGGCACACTCCGAATCACGACTTCTTGCGTCTTCTGAATACCCTCGCCTTCAAACTCGAACCTGGAATCGGAGCGGCCGTGGCCACTGCTGAGCTCCATAGCTGTGTGCGTGCCGTTGGAACTGCTGCCTTTGGCGTATACGAATTCGTGGTGGACACCGGCGCCGTTGCCACGCTTCGCGGCAGCAGAGATGGCAATCTTCCGAATGAGGCTAGCCATCGTCAGCTCGATGTTGAGCTTGACGAGGTAAGCCAGCGGATGGAACTGAATGTACCTATTCCAACTGTCAGCGTGCTTCCGCGACTACTCCACCGCGGGAGGAGTACTGACACAAACGAGTTCGGAATCGACATGGCAGCAATGATCATGACATCCATAAGCAGTGAGATGAAAATGATGCGGACGTTGAAGGTGAGCAAAGAGTTGTACTTTTGCAGACCATTGGCGACAAGGTTTTTCCGCACTGTCTTGATGAAGTAACCGTTCAGGACAGCATCCATGATCAGGTAGATGACCTTCTCGATGCGGTCCCAAATCTCATTGATATGAACGTATCTGCAAGCTGTGAGCGCAGCTCTAAGGGGCCGAAGGTGAGGGTAGCCTACCTATCCGAGATCTGCAGACGGGCGGGAATCCAGATGTTGAAAACACTGATGTTGATGAGAGTGACGATAACGGCAGTGATAATCATAATGGTTCTTGCTTTCTCCTTGTTCATGGAAATAACACGGACACGGTTGATGATGATCTGAAGCAGAAGCTGGACCTGGATACACCACCAGAACACTAGAGCTCGTCAGTGGCTGGCCAATCGCATCCCGCAAACACACTGCGCGATCGGAACCTACAGATGGTAAAATAGAAGGCGAAACCTGCCGGGGATATCAGCATCGAGGGCATTTGCTTCTGAGTTCGGGCGGGGCTTCTTACTCGGATGGATTTGGCGCAACAAGAAGATCCAACACTCAGCGCCCATAATTAACGAAACCAGCAGTTCCAGCCATATCAGCCAGATGTAGACACTTCTTACTGGATTCCGAGCCTGCTTCGTTTGTCCATATCCCTGCCAAGAGCAGATTCCACCCCACAGAACGGTGAGGAACCAAACAACGGTTGCTGCGGCGAAGTCGCCCTTTGTGATATTCTCCGGGACGTAGTTGGGAGAGATGAGAGGGCCGATAGCCTGAGGCAGGTCTTCCTTGCTCCAGGAAATGCCCATGACGGAGTGCCGTGCGCTGGCGCGAGAGAGAGAGAGAGGTAGGAGGCGGCGAAGCAGCAAAGAGTGTCGAGCGCAAAGACTAGGGAAGGTAGAGAACGAGAGCACAAAGGCCAGATGCAAAGCGACCAATTGGCAGACTTGGAGGCACAAGAGTCAGGCTGGGCGGACTTGTACTGACGGGACTCGACTCGCAGTGACGGGCTTGGTGGAGCAGGCGAGCGGGCTATATCCACGCTCGGCGAGCCATGGGGATGGGAAGGGGAAGAGGTCGCGGCGCAGCGGGCGCAATGTAAAGCATGGGACGCTAAAAGCAGCCGCGCTGGCGTCGAGAATTAGCTTTCGGGGCATGATTCATGGGTAGTGCCTGGTGAGAGACCGGGAGGCTGAAGGGCGGGGACTTGAGCGCTGGGCTAGCTCGGTGACGGGGCGGCCGCAGAGGGCCGGTGCTACATGTCACGGCCCAAATGGGCGTTTGCCACGAGGTCGGAGGGATCCGCGGATCTCGAAGAGACAGACCAGTGCTCCATCGAGGCTGGGGCGCTCGCTAGCATGGGAAAGCTTGGGGATCATCGGCAACGGAAGCGTGAAACCCGCAGACAGGCATGCGGTTCAGTGCGATTGGGCAGCGCGCACACGGGCAGGTCCAGGGATCCAAAGGGCCGATTGCACTCTAGATGGGATGGGCGAGGCAGGGCTGCGGGCGACAGAGTCGCGGCGGCATCTCTCAGGACTCGGGGCCATTGTCTGCGGAACTAGCGGAAGTGTCGCAGGCACGATTGGGCGGACGCTGGGCACTGCAGGGCGAGTCGGGCCTGGGGCGTGGACAAGAGCAGCGGGAATGTCTAGCGGGCAGGCGGCGGGGCGAAGAGTTTGCTGGCGGGAGTCAGGCCAAGGCCTTGGACGAGGAGGCACCGTGGAAGGGCAGCGCGGATCTGGGTGGAGGGCCGCGGTTGGCAGAGCGGTGTTTGGTGGAGTGGCTGAGGAGCAGCAGCAGGCCGCGGAGGAGCAAGCTCCGGGCGGTGCCATTCGCAGACCCCTCGTCGGCTGCCTGCGCGGCCCGAGCAGATCCAGCCCACGGCCGATCCACGACTCGCTCCGACACCTCGCCCTGCCGCTCTCCTCGCCTTGGCCCTCCCGCAGCTGGCATTTCCCCCTGCCCGCCTCCAGCTTGTGTCTCCTCCGCCCATGGGCCCCTGTCGCCGCTCCGACAATCAATACTCGTCACCACCTCTGATCGCCTCCCGTCGCATCCCCTAAACGACAGCTTTCCCGCCGCTGCTCACAGCAGTCAGTCCTCGGCCCGATCGCGCATCGTCACACTCATCAGATCCAGCGCAGCCGACCAGCTCTGCGCTACACCATGCCAAGCGCCCGCGCCTTCCAACATCCTTCGACACTGCCCCGGCCGGGTCCTGCCCTCCCCTCCCCAAGCCGGTATCTGGACGTGTGCCTCAGCCCGAGCCAGTCGTCCCGCGGTTCGGGGGGAGCCACTGCCAGCTGCCGAGCCGCCGCTACTCGTCCAAGCCACACCATTCCATTCCCTAACCCTGAACCTTTCACAATCTGGAATTTGCCTCAGGCCTGTTCCGCATCCACTGCCTATACTGATCGATGGCTCTACAAGCCACATTCAAAGCTACGAGAAGATGCGGAACCATCTGTGCCCGTCCAAGAGAGCCCAAGCAAAACTTGTCCCATCACATTATTGCGCCGAACGCCCTGACCTTGCCGACTTCCCGTCTTCGCGAGCGCTCGTTCACTTAGAGTTACGGAGCTGCACGGCGGACTATCCTAGCTCTTCTGCGCCCCGATACCGCCGTCGATGATCTGCATTCATCTTTCACTGCGGGACTTCCTCTTGCCCGGTGGGTCATTAGCGGGGTGATCACAAAACATCTCTTTCATTGTCGCTGAATCGCAGGATGTTGCCGCTAACGTGGATCCAACACTCTTCTTCCCTCGTCAGGAAATGACCATATGAAAATAATCTGATACTCGGGCTATGATGCGATAGCACGACTATTCAGGGATGAGGTCCACCGCACTCTTCCGCACTCCGGCGTGATTAGGCTTCGCTCGACTTAGACAGCATCAAGCAACCCCGCATTAGAGCCGACCCCTTCAGTATATGCTTCTTAGCCACATACTCCAGGGTCCTTCCGGCAGCTACATCATGAGCAGAAGGGAAAGCTGAGACATCATCGGCGCAAGCTCACACAAAGTTGGTCCACCAACCGCCTGCGCTGCATCCATCCTACAGCCCGCGGGGCCCCCGCCTTGGTAGTTTCAGAATCAAGGGGACACACTCGCCTGTTACTCCCGGAATCTCCCCAGAATCAGCCCTCTACATCAACATCAAATGCAAGCACGCATTCGATTAGCATGGCTATCGATATGGCTGCCGAGGCTGTGAAGCAGCATGGCAAGATTGCGAAGTGGTTCCACAATGTCCGTTCACTCTTTGCTGGAAAACAGTAACAAGGCATACTGTTAGAAGATACAGCTCCGAAACTTTACCATTAACCCTTGCGATCGTGTCTGACGTCGCCGATGGTTGGCCAGCACAAGATTACAGGATGTTAATGGCAAAGTGGTAGCTTAGCTCGCCGTCATAGCCGCTAAGAAACTAAGTCAAGGATAGACCTTGACTGGAGAGGTTGCCGCTCGCATCGAGTGCGTGGTCAATAGGGGCTCATAGCGACAGTCACTCCAGTTGTGCTTTAAAACCGCTCCGCATATCGCTTAAGTGTCCCAGACCCCTAGGTGATCACACGAATAGGGGCAGCTGCATCGTTGAGATGCTCAGCAGAATCGAGTGTAGGAAGGCGATGCGCACGGATGGGGCAACAGTCGGTCCATTGCGGGGAACCATGTCAACCAATGCAAGCCCTCCAATGAACTCATTTTCTTCTGTTGCGCTTTTGGCTCCCCGAGATGGATCCAGCCAGGGGGCGACTCAGAAAATGCTCAGCCGTACGCCCTTTGCACAAGAAACTCCAAGCCGTGGCATTCCTCTGCAGTTGACTGAAGTAGCACAGTGGATTGGATAATAGGTGAAACAGCACAGCTTTGCACCCACCACATGTAACCATACTCTTCCTCATCCTTTTTGTTCATGAGCCTCATGGCAAGTCAAAGTAACAGGATGCTTCGATCCTGTCACCAAGTACACCAACGCCTGTTTCCCGAGCCAATCACCGTGTCCTCAACCACCGAAGCCCATCGGACCTCGGGTTCCCACGTCCTTGTTCGGCCGACGTTCCCCGGCTTTGACTAAGTCAGGACCGCTTCTACACTAAACGCTGAGATTATTTTGTGACAGACCCTGGTTACGTTATCCGCTCGACCCGGGGTTTTGCAACAATGTCTTGCTGATCCATCGACTACAGACAAAGCATGCCCATGAATCCGGTACAAAGGCGCTATTCATGCATACTACTTTCTTCTCGACTCGCTGGGAGATTTTTTCCCAAAAGCTGATTATTCCTTGCTCAAGTCGGCTATTGCTTAAACATCCCTGCATGCCCATACAAGTGAATGGCATCGGCCCGCAGGATGCGGCGTCTCTCGGAATTTCCTCCTCCCGTTCAAAAGGGGCATGAAACGTAATGAACCCGAGCCAAGGACGGCAGAGACATTACTCCCAGTACCACCATATATAGGGAAGTGAACATTTCCTTGAAGACAACAGTTAACGAGGAGAGACGCACTAGGGAATGTGGTACAGTTAACCCATTACGAAAAATTCTTTCTCAATGATCTTATTGCTATCTCTTAACCGCTGTTGCGGTATTTGAATTGTCATTCAATTTCTAGCTGAAGTGGGGTTAGAGGGTGGCGGCTGGCGGGAGTGCTTCGTAGTTGTCGGTGAGTCGTTAATTTTCATCATATCTGCATGGATCCCTCTTCCCCCCAAAAATGCCCTGAATCGCTCTGCAGATACGCAGAAGACAGATAACACTGGTTTTCCTACAGGAAAGCATTGGGTTCCAGTTTCCCTCTCCGTACTGAACGCGGATCGCGGAGAGAAGAGCGGACGATAGTGCACGCCTCGGAGATGCGAGAGACTACTCTTCAATTGTCCTTCACCGCTCGGGCACCTCTCAACTGCCTATTCGAGAAAACGGACAATGACTTATCCAAAAGCCTATTCCCCACTTAATTGTCATCAACAACCTTACCTGGCGAATAGAAAAGCATCTAGTCTGGACCCTGATCGCTCTCGCATGTCGCAAAATTAGACAGAATGTGTTCCGGCGCGGTCCGGTTGCGGATTGCTCTGATAAAACTTGCGTGGTGTCGAGTTTGGACGCCGAACCAGCTAGCTTCGTGGCGTCTTGTATCAGTGCAACAACATCCTCCGCCTGAAGATACCGGACGCCCAATTTCAAGAGTTGCACACGCTCTGGATCAATCGTGAATTCCGCACGCAATCCACCGGCCGGGGCTGATTAAGGGCGACGGAATGGACTTATGAACAGTTGCAATGCATGACCCATGGCTGGATGTCCCGCCGCTGTCCAAGCGTCCGCCTGATTACTACACAAATCCGCGGGTTGATCATTACTGCTCGCTGATGTAACTCTAACCGATAAGATCGAATGATGCAAGTAACGTGAATCAAGCAAGAGTGATGAGAAGACGAAGCAAGGCAAAATCGGAACCAACGCTCCGCAGTAAGTCGGTAGAAATCTACACCTACGCGATGCCCAGACCAAGCATCTCAGCCAGGACTACGTCCCGTTGTGTCAGGCTGGGTGCAGGGGTACGAGTACGAATCCCCCCGTTTGAGACATTTCAATCAGCCCAATGACGTCCGTGTATCAATGCATTCATTCTCAGCTTCGCCGAGAACGTGGGAGCGTCCGAGCCGCAGCCTTCAGATTCGATCTATAATATCCCAATAACCTTTAGAGGACATTCACTTCGCCAAAACGGTCCTTAATACGCCCAGCAGCTTCTCATCGGCACCCTCGACAACGCTGTCCGCCCGCCACGCCACGAACCGATCCGGCCGCACGAGGATGCAGCCGTCCTCTTGCACACCACGCATGCGTGCCCAGTCAAAGTACGGGTCCTCGTACTCCAAGCCGTACCCAATTCCGACCACGCGCACCTCGATCCCCAACGCCTGCTGCGCCCTCTCGGCCGCCGCACCCCACGCCTGCTGGCCGCCAATTCCCGTGAACAGTGTGAACCTGCCCTTTCCAGCAAGGTCAATTGTCGACACCAATCCATCCGGCACCGCCCTGCTCAGCCACACGTGCGGCAAGCGGCGGCCCGGGAACGTGCTGGGCACGTACGTCAACTCGAGGTCCTCCACGCCCGCAAAGCCATCATCGCCCTGCACGCCCTCGGTCACGACGGCAGGCGACCCCTTATAGTTCTGGTTCATTTCGATGCCGAGCGCATGGAACTCGTGGCACGTCTGCGCGATCGCCCTCTGCAGCTTCTCGCGGCGGAGCCGACCCTCCGGCGACGGGGCCTCGAGCTCGGCGATGGCGGCGACGCGCTGGGCCGGCGTGGGCAGGTCAATGCCGAGGGCGTCCCAGACGGCGAAGTGCTCGCGGAAGCCGTCGTTGGCGCGGGTGACGACGCCTTTGCCGACGGGCTGGCGCTCGGCTGAGTAGGTGTCGAGCAGCGCGGCGCCGGCTTTGCCCTGCAGCACGTACGCGGCCTTCCACGCCAGGTTGAAGGCGTCCTGCACGCACGTGTTGGAGCCGAGCCCGTTGAAGGGCGGGTGCCGGTGGACGGCGTCGCCGAGGCAGAAGACGTTGCCGCGCGAGTATGACTCGGCGTAGATCTCGTTGATCCACCATTTGGACACCGACAGGATCTCGGCGGGCGTGTCGTCGCCGATGGCCTCGCGCACACGGGCGAGGTACTCATCGTGGGTGGCGTCGATGGCAGTGCCGGCGGCCGGGTCGGGCAGCATGATGAACATCCATTCGTGCCACGGCTTGACCATCCGCACGATGACCTGCCGGCCGAAGGCCGGGTGCTCCTTGTCGGCTTGGAAGACCCAGTGGAGGTTACCCGGGCGCGCGTCCATCAGGTGGGAGAGGTCGGCTTTCACCAGGACGTTGAGGGCGAGCCCTTGCTGCGGCTTCTTGACGAGGGGCAGGTCGAGCTGCTGCTGAACGCGCGACCGCGCTCCGTCGGCGCCGAACAGGAAGCGCGAGCGCACGGCGTAGGTACGGCCCGTCAGGCGGTCTCGCAGGGTCGTCACGACGTGGGTGCCTTCGTCGGAAAAGGAGACGAGTTCGGTGTCGAAGCGACAAGTGATGCCGTTCAGGGCGGCGTGTCTGACGAGGATGGGCTCGAGGAGGGTTTGAGGCAGGTCGACGTGGCGGCAGGGGCTGGCGCGCTCGTAGTCGCCTTTGCGGGCTGGGTCGTTGCCCCAGGAGTAGATGCGAGCGTACTCTCGGCCAGCCATGGTGTAGCACCACCGCGTGTGGACCATGCAGTTGCCCTTGGTGGCGAGTTTGTTGAATTGCTCATCGAGACCAATATCCCGCAGTGCCTCTGAGTCGGACGTCAGTCCATTGGTACTTTCGGTCGTTGTAGAGTTGCATAAAAGTGTGCAGCCTCTGCAGATCTACGCGGAGAGCCCACCCGACGACTCATTCGGCCTGATGACTTACCTAAAGCGGCGGCATTTGTGATATGAGCGCGCGGTGTGTCGGCGTTAGTCGGCGCTTTGCTGACCATTAAGCCCTTGATACCTGGAAAGACAGATAGGTCATGAGCCCTGCCCGGAAGTGCCCGGGAAGCTTGCATAGATGCTCACCGTGAGATGCTAGGAAGCAAGCGAGCGCGGCGCCTGCCGGGCCAGCTCCGATGATGAGTGTGTCGATTTCGATCTCGACATCAGGTTTCTGGCTGGCGTCGGGCGTCGAGACGCCGCTCGAGCTGTTGGTGCCGCTGGATTGCGCCATTGTGGACTCGCTCGGATGGTCTTGATGACTGATGGTCGGGAGGATGCTGATGCAGAGACTGGCGCTCTAATTGAAATGGCTATAGGGCTTGATGTGGCTGTTCCGGGGGGCCGTCCTTATAGAAGCAGCGACTGACGGCGATATTGGAGCCGTTCGATGCCGTTGCACGTTCCATCGTCTTAGCAGTTGCCCCGCACTAGGGCGAAATTTTCTTGGCCATAGACACGACTCGGCTTAGAAGAAACCTAGGTGTGAGTGTGTAAGCCGACGATAGGAGGTGTTCCCACACTCGAGGAACGACATAGACAGCAGATGAAATGCTGACCTCGGACTTACGGATTAAGAGAAGTGAATGTGCGCCTGCGCGTAGACTGTAAGTCCGACATGCTTCTCGAAAAAACTTCCTTGATTCGACGACCAGCCCCGTGATGCGGCACTAGTGTGGATGCTCGGTGGATTCGTGTAGCTTACTCATGGATTAGGAATCGTTGGATATGCTGGTAGAGCAGCAGGCCGGCTTCTCTGCGCCTCCCGCAGTCCATGTGGAGCCGATGGACCCTGCGCAAGGGCGAGATCAAACAAGCGGAGCCACCGCATGGTCTTAGCAGTTTGGAGAGGCCGGCCAGCTATTCGATGCTTTTGAACTGAGGGTGGTGGGGCCTGAAGGGCGGGGGATATATTTTTACCCCTCATACCCCTCCATCTGCACTGTCTTCAGCCAATAAGCTCGACATAGGCAACTGCTGCCAGTCGCCACACGTCCGGGCTGGAATTCCGCTAGCAGTCGTCGTCGAATATTCGAGCGATCCGGCCGGAGATACGATGCAGAGCGGCCGTGCAACGTGCAACAGTAGTGGGGATTGCTCCACTTTCGGCATCGCAATGAGACCATGACGCCATTGCCTCGACGCCGGGCCACCTTCCAGCCGCCCAGCGCTACAATAGCCCCTCCCGCACCATCCCAGACCACATCAGCTTAACCTCTCCAGCAATGGCACCTAACATCTTCATGTAAGAGGCCCCTATTGCCCGCGCGCTCCGACCTCCCTAACGCCTTGCAGCACGGGAACCACCGGATACATTGGCGGCGACGCCCTGTACGCCCTGCACAGCAAGCACCCCGACTGGAACTACACCGCCCTCGTCAGGGCCAAGGACAAGGGAAGCAAAGTGACAGCCGCCTATCCTAGTGTGAACGTCGTCTATGGCGACCTCGACAGCTATGACCTGATCAAGGAGCAAGCTTCCAAGGCTGATATCGTTGTCCGTGAGTGTCGTAAACGCCCTGCAAAATGAACCCCCCTCCTCACTCCCAGACAGACACGGCCGATGCCTCTGACCACGTTGGTGCTGCCAATGCCATTGCCGACGGTCTCGCCAGCGGCCACTCCAAGGACCACCCGGGCTACTGGCTCCACACCAGCGGCACTGGAATCTTGTGTTTCGCCGATTCTGATGCCGACAGATACGGAGAGGCCAGTGACAAGGTCTACGACGATCTCTATAAGGTTGACGAACTGACGGGTCTTCCCGATCATGCTTTCCACCGGAACGTTGACAAGATCGTCTTGAACGCCGGCACAAAGAACCGTGATTCCGTCAAGACGGCTATTCTATGCCCCCCAACCATCTATGGTAAGACTTCAAGTCTGATTTCTGCAAGAACCTCACTGATCGGACACAGGCCCTGGAAGAGGCCCGGTCTCTGGCCGCAGCCGACAGGTCTATGAGCTCACGAAAATCACCCTGCAGCAAAAGAAGGGCCCTATCATCGGCGCGGGAAAGACCTACTGGAACAACGTTCACGTCCACGACCTGAGTGATCTTTTCGTCTTGCTTGCTGAGGCAGCGGCTGCTGGCAACAACGATCCAGAGCTTTGGGGCGAGAAGGGCTACTTCCTTGCTGAGAACGGAGAGCACATTTGGGGCGAATTGTCGAAGCTCATTGCATCCGAGGCCGCAAAGGCTGGCTACATCCCCGCTCCAGAGACTTTCTCTCTCAACAAGGACGAGGCTTTCGAGCTGGCAGATTTCCAGGCGTTGAGCTGGGGCTTGAATTCCAGGGGTAAGGCGAGAAGGGCGAGGAAGTTTCTGGGCTGGAGCCCGAAGGCGCCGAGCCTTGAGCAAGAGGTGCCCGGAATCGTGAAGTCTGAGTATGAGCTTCTTCAGAAGGCTTGAGTCTCCCACCCACGAGGCTTCTCTTGTTATCTCATCGTTTGAAATGAACTTTTTATTGTATCGCTGTCGGGAGACTCAATATCTTCGTTGTGCTAATGTCAGCTCAAAAGGCTGCGCGCGGAAATTTGAATAATTCAACTACACTCCATGCGTGTACGCCCACTCTCGGAGGGAATGGAGGCTTGATAATGGCGATTGGGCCCTCCTGTATCTTTTGAAGGATCCAGAATGAAGATATTTGTGAGCTTGGTATCATGCCAATTGGAAACTATGATAACCCAGCTATTGGCCCTAGGTGCTGTCACCACCGGGTGAGGATCAGACTCGATCCACTCCTAGATAAGATAGATGGCTTACTTACCTCCTGGGGTTCTGGGCCAGGACGCCACTTCATGCAGTGCTGTATCTGGCCGGCGCACCAGTAGACGTCCTTCCCGGTATTTATGTCCGCAGCGCGCCGCTAAGTTATAGATGCCCCGGGCACTAAAACGTCTCGGGCCAAGGATCTGTCTGTCACGGCAAGAAAAAAAAAACGCACTATTCAGCTTAGTGAGGCAGTACCCGTCAATTTTGGGCATCCCCCCTTTCAGGGTCACCAGTTCGGTGAGCTTCACCTATGTCCCGTTCTCCGTACCAGGGTCAAATTTCAGCGTCCGCAATGAGAGTTGGATGGCTAGGTGTTCACTTTGGGATAGCCAGTGAGAGGTGGGGAGGAACCAGAATTGTAGAAGAAGGCCTCCTTGTTCCCTTTGATTTGGCGGGAAAGTGGCGGTTAGAAGGAATATAGTTAGAAGAACAGGTAGCCGGCCTTGTTGCCAAATATCAGAGGCTCATCCAAGTAGATGAAGCTGTCATCCTCGTCAGAGTTATTTCCAGTATTCCCTTAGAATGCGATATCGGCACGTAACCACTTGATATCTTCAAGTTCCGGGCTTCGCCGGGCTGAGAGTTGGGGTTGTGGTGGGGGAGGGGGATGCCAAATGTATGCGGACGCTCATTGTCCCAAACGAAAGTGTTTATAACCTTCTGGGAGCGTTTCAAGGGGCACGACAGCCGAGGATGGCACAATGAAGCTGATCCACTTATCAGTCATTACATATATCATGCATCATTCTGGGGAACGGCATCTGGAACCAGCATTCTTCGAGAAGCGGGCTTTGCTTCATGTTGTACACGGTGTCCGCAACAAGAAGGTGGGGCAAGGTATCGGTGTCTGCCCCGGACAGGCTGCCGGACACAACCATACTTGGCATAAGCAGAAGCGGCCAAGGGTACAAAAAGGAGGAGTATTTATCAAATCTCATCCAGGATAACCTCATTTTCGCACCAACACGGCATTCTTGCAAGAGGAAGATGGACTCGAGAACCTACCCATTCTACACATTTGGTGACGGACAGAAGGTCCAAGCGACTGTTCACTTCGATCCCAGGAAAAAGGATGAAGCACAAGGAATAGGTCTGGGATCAATCTCAGTAAATGGGAATAAATATTACTGACAAACCCCCAGCAATCCTCTTTCATGGCGGTGGCTTCGTTGTCGGCTCGAAAGACACAATACCGGAGGCTCAGATCTCCGCCCTGGCCGAGCTCGGTTTCATTTCCGTAGCCCCCAACTACCGCCTATGTCCCCATGTCTCTCTTTGGGATGGGCCTCTAGCCGATGCCAGCAACGTCTACTTCTGGTCTCGAGAGAAGCTTCCGGGCGTATTAAAGAGTGACGTTGGCCTCACTGTCCACCCTGACCAGATAGTCGCAATCGGGTACTCCGCTGGCGGTCTTCTAGCTCTGCATCTGGTGAGCACTTCAAGTGATCACGCCCCTCCTGCGCATATTCCAAAATTGCTAATGCGCCGCACAAAGGGCACCCTCTCCCCGCCTCCTCGTGCAATCGCAGACTTCTACGGCGGCAAACTCCTCTCCGATCCCTCTTGGTCCTTACCTCTCCCCGCACTGTCCAGACTGCCCGACTTCGACCCCTCCTTCCTGCGCAACCTCTTCGATGAGCCGCTTATCACGTTTACCACACGGGCAATGGAGAGGGAGAGCGCCGAGGAGGCGGAGAAGCACGGAGGCGCGCCCAGGCCTGACTTCAGCAGACCGCGCAATGCGTGGCTTGCTGATCATATGAAGAAAGGCACACACTTGGCGGCGTGTGTACAAGATGGGAACTATGAGCGGTGCGATCCGGTGAAGAGCTTCGGGAAGGGCTTTCCACCGACAGTGTTTGTGCATGGGACAACTGATGACTTGATTGAAGCGAGAATTAGCGAACAGGCTTTCAAGGTATTGGAGGAGAAAGGGGGGGTTGGCAAGTTGTTGCTGGCTGAGGGGCTTCCTCATGGCTTCGACATCGGGGCTAAGACGGGAGACGAGGCCTTTGAAAAGTATGTGAAACCGGCTCTGGAGTTTCTTGCGAAACATGCCCAAGGATAGATGTGGCATCCGCGTCGCTGTAGGATCGACTACGAGACTGGCGACCGCCAGAGTGTCTCTGCTGATCGGGGATTGAGGGCATCGGGCAAATTCATTCGCCAATGGCCTTTCAGCCTATATCATTCCTTTCGAAAGAATCCTACAACCCATTCACCTTGATCAAGGCTGTTTTAACCTCCAAGTAATTATTAAGGCTGTGCTCAAGGCCCTCACGACCAATTCCGCTCTGCTTGTAACCTCCAAAGGGCATGTCCATGCCCGTGGTGGGGCTGGTGCAGTTGATTCCAACAGTCCCGGCCTCCAACCTAGACAACATCCTCAGTGCTCGGTCTATGTCCTTTGTGAACACGGAAGCATATAGCCCGAATTCTGTATCGTTGGCCTTCTTGACCACGTCATCCTCGGAAGTGAAGACGTTGATGTTCACAACCGGGCCAAAAACCTCCTCTTTCATGATCCTCGAATCCTCAGGCGTCTCCAGGAAAATGGTCGGAGTGACGTAGGCTCCCTCCTCCGGAACGGCTTCTCCCAGAGCAAGCTTGCCCGACTGCTTCCCGCTCTCGATGTACTCCAGCACGCGCTGACGCTGCACTTCGTCCACGATTGGCCCGATCTGGGTGGCGGGATCGAGCGGATCACCCGTCCTCGCCGCAGCAATCTTCTCCTTGAACTTGGCAACGAAGGCGTCGGCCACGTCGGCGTGCACGTAGATGCGGCTGTTCTGCATGCACGTCTGGCCCGCGTTGGTGCACACGCTGTACTGCGTCAGCCGCGCCGCCTCGTCCAGGTCGGCGTCGGCGAAGACGACGGCCGGCGACTTGCCGCCCAACTCGAGCACGACGTTCTTGAGGTTGGACTCGGCCGCCGCTTTCTGGATCGCCTTGCCCGTGCGCAGCGAGCCGGTGAAGCTGAGCATGCGGATCTGCATGTGCGCGGACATGGCAGCGCCGGAGGTGTGGCCGTGGCCGGAGAGCACGTTGATCACGCCCGCCGGAAAGCCGGCTTTCTGGATGAGCGCGGCTACTTTGGCAGACTAATATGTTTGCGTTAATATGGGAATCTCGGCAAAACCGAGGGAGGTGGCTGATCTCACGGTCAATGGTGCTTTTTCAGAGCTCTTCAGCACTACCGTGTTCCCTGCTGCCAACGCCGGCGCGACCTTCTTCGCGAGGAACAGAAGCGGCACGTTCCAGGGGATGATGACGCCGACCACGCCAAACGGCTGCTGCACGGTGACGTTCATATAGCCGGGCGTGTTCAGGCTCGTCGTTCCGCGCGCCTGCCAGCCCATGCCGGCGTAGAGCCTGAAGTTGCCGGCCGCTGCGCCGGCGTCGATGAACTCGGAGACGGGCTTGCCCATGGAGATGGCCTCGAGTCGTGCCAGTTCACCTTTGTGCTCGAGGATCAGGTCGGCGAGGCGTGTCATGGGCGCACCGCGGGCAGCCGGCGAGAGGGCAGACCATGATGGGAAGGCTCGCTGGGCGGCGGCGACGGCGGCGTTGACGTCGTCAACGGTGGCCTCAGAGACGTCGGCGGCAGCTTTTCTAGTGTGTGGGTTGACGAGCGTGAAGGTCCCGCCGTCGGAGGCGGGAGCAAACTGAAGAGAAGGGTTGAGTATATTGATTGCGAGCTCTGAATGGTTTTCTGGCACGCACCTTCCCGTCAATGAAGAGCCGGGTCTCAATCTCTTCAGCCATGGCAACTCTTTATTGTTCGTTTCTATTTCCAGCACAGCAGACACCGTCTCTCAAACCGGAAGGCTTTCCTGAAGATGGAAATTAGTGCCGGGAAGAGAAAGCATAATCGTATTTATTCACAGGTGTTGCGATGCGGGGCAATGGTTTGCTACAGCTCGGATCCATGCACCCGAGCTCGGCCCATGATACCACCAGGACGTCACATCCGGCCACCTCGAGCGACGAACGTGGAAGCTGTTGGCGGGGCCGTGCCGATACTTGTTCCGTCTGAGTGCGGGGTCCAAAAACAATTATGGCTGGGCTGGTCGAGTACACAGCAGCTCACTGTCTCCTTAACGCTGTGTCAGTTCGCATAACGGAAGGTTTGGTCCTTCCGCTCGCGAACGAATGGGCTTTAAATGGTCGAAAGAAAAGGGCAACATGAGAGCATACCTACTTTGCACGTTCACACGTCTGGAAACTGACATGACATTGATTTGTTTGCGTAGCCAACAATCTCTTATTCCACCGCATTCTAAGAAAGTATATGAAACTTGGCTTCTTGACAGTAGGAACGACCCTCTCAGTCCTACAAAACTCTCCAGGGTGTGGCATATAACACAGGACGTATGGCTTGGGCCATTGACTCCCCGATCGACATGGCGCTGAACCCACTGAGCACCACCATGTAGCTGGCCTAAATGTGCTTCAGGCTTGCAAACAGACGTGCAGCAGTGACTCTTTTGATAAAATCTGTTGTATTGTACGGTAAGGTTTGGATTGAACCGCACCGACCATCTCACAGCTTCACGGGCAGAACTTTCTTCCAGAGCCGAAGAGGGCGGCCTTGATCACCCAAAAGCTGTCTTGCTCCACTTACGTGATCACCCAAGCTAGCAGAGCCGATGAAGGAGCCAGGGGGACAGACTGGTAGTTTTCCTGTGTGCCAAATTGCGTCTGCAAACGTCCCCGTTGAAATCCGTATGGGTCATCATGCATTGCATATGCCCTCTAGATTTTTTTTTTTATTCACATGAGAGCATCCAAGGTTTCCAAAATTTCCGAATGGCTGATTAAAGTCCAGCCTCTTATGGCGTCCATAACTTACGACATGGCAGGTATGGTAATCTTCTCAATCGTCCACACCTTGCCGCCCTGACTGGAAACGATGTCGGTCTTGGTAGCGCTGCCAGAGCTGGTGAGAGTGTCGCCGAACGTGGTATCTGCGGACGCCAGGGTGATGGTGGTGTTGAGGTACTGCTGCTCAGAGGCGGTGCCGGTGCAGCTGTCGTCGCACTCGGTACCGGTGCCGTAGCCGGTCATATATGGGCCAGAGTCATAAGAGAAATACGAGAGATTGTCGCCGGTGTCGGCGTTGGTCACGATTCTGTGTTCAGTGGTAAGTGCTTGCGCATGGAGTAGTTTGAGTTGATCTTACTGTTCCCAGGTCGTGCCATCGTCCATCAGGTTGTACTCAATCCTGACCTTCATGTCGCCGTCGACGGCGGAGGCGTTGGCGTCCTTCTGGCCGAAGCTGCCGAAGAGAGAGGCGCGGATGCACCACTGGCTGGAGTCGGCGCCGCACCACTCATTGCCATCAGACCACTGCTCGAGGGTGGTCTGGACGAGGTCACCGGTCCCGTTGCTCATGCCGGGCCACAGGAAGAGCTCGCCATTTTGCGAGGAGGGAGGAGTACCAGGGATGATGGTGGTAACGGCGTTGACAATGGTCGACTTGGTGGGGCCGAGAGAGACAGCACCGCCCCAGCTGTCCTCACGCTTGTTGATGAGGCGAGTAACGGACGGCAGAGCCGCTGCAAAGGCGGGAAGGGCAAGAATGAGGGAAGACTTCATGATGGTGGATTATTTGAGTTGGGAATGAATGTAAGTAGGGAGCGGCAGCAACCAGTGCTTTGACGGGACAAAGAAAGTAAAGGATCAGCACCAGATCTTATAGTAAGCCATCAAGATCTCATAGGGGAGGCCAACACCCTTTAACGGGGCCTACGTAAGCAATGGTCCAAAAGAGGGCGAGTCTTGTCCTTGAAACCAAGCATTCATGATCGACACTCGGCTCCCGCTACGTGAAACAGCCACAACCCACCCGCACATACACCGTACTCGCCAGCCGAACAAACAGGGAACAGAACCGTCGCGTTTGATGGAGAATAGGGTGATTCCGGGCCAGTCGGAAGGCATCAAGAATGCAATTCATTTCCTCGCCTTTACGTACGGTGGCGGATCGGATTGTATCCGTCCAGAGGACCGCAGAAGACACAGCCCTCATAGCGATGGCCTCGGCCCAGAAACTCAGTAGAATCGGCGGGGCTGAGGGGATTGCGAGCCGCATGCTCAAAATGGAACGCCATTCCCGCCATTAGACTCGGGGTTTCGTATGTATTTGGTTCTGCAAGCAAGCATTTCGTGTATGACAAACGGAAAGAATACCTGCCCGGTGCGAACTTTTTTGCCCACATCAATGTGCGCAGGCCAAATAAGCTGTACACGGCCGAGTGCGGTCAGTATATTGATTCCTTCGCTGTTGCCCGGAATCCCGCTGGTCGAACAAGCATGTCATGTGACCAAACGAGGACTCTTGATGGCGGGAGGCAGGTCTTCTGCGACACGAGTAGCACCACCGTCTCTTTCGGTGTTTTCGGTGTTCGGTGAAGCCCGTTATCGGCGCATTTGCAGGGCGCCCCAGGAGAAAAACCCACGTTTACCTTTCTCCAGGACTTGATAAACCACCTCACTCGAACTTCTTCCCCCTCACCAACCTCTCCTTCTGCAAATGTCGAAACCAAAGATCCTCTGCCTCCACGGCGGCGGCTCCAACGCACGCATCTTCGAGGCGCAAGTGGCGCGGCTGGGGATGCACATCCGCAGACACTTCGACCTGGTCTTCGTCGACGCGCCCATCGAATGCGAGGCTGGGCCGGGCATCCTGCCCTTTTTCGAGGGCGAGGAGCCCTTCCGGCGGTGGCACACGGACTCGGTTGCGGAAGCCAAGGGCGCGGGGCACGCGCAGCAGATGGAAGCGGTGCGGAGGCTGCTGCTTCGCGTGATCCGGGAGCAAGGGCCGTTTGTCGGGGTGTTTGGCTTCTCGCAGGGGGCCAAGACGGCGCTGTCGCTGCTGCTGCTGCAGGAGGAGCGGCCGGCAGAGGTGGGCATCAGGTTTGGCATCCTGGCGTCGGGCACGGTGCCGCCCGAGGACCTGCTGTTCGCCGAGCGCGGCGAGGGCGAGGCAGAGCAGAGGGCGCAGGTGGTGCGGGTGCCGACGCTGCATGCCATTGCCGAGTCGGATCCGTGGAGGCCCCAGAGCGAGCAGCTGCCCGCATACTGCGACCCCGAAACGCGTCGCGTCTTTCGCTTCAACGGCGGCCACCATCTGCCGAACAATCCGACAGACAACGCCGCCCTCGCCGACCACATCCTGAGGCTGCACAGCGAGACCGGGGCGCCGTCCTAGGCTGCGGGCATGCTCATCCGGTAGGGCTATGGCGCCATCCGCCCGGACCCCTCGGCTCGCTCTTCGCCGCATCCTCGCAGATACTTCATCTCTTCGCATCTCCAAATTCCATTTCATTCATCGCCTGCATTGCCTATGAATCCGCGAAGACCTCGTCGTCCCGTCGTCCGCTCACGTGCCGCCTGCCAAGCCCCTACGACGGAATCTGGCGCACCGCGCACATCTCCTTCTCCGCCGTGGGGAAGAACTCGTTGACATTCTCGGCGCGGAGAGTGCGGAAGAACCACTCCATGAGCTTGGGATACTTGCTCCTCATCTCCTCGTCCACCGCAGACTTGAACCCCCACGTGAGCGCGGACATGACGGCCAGGTCCGCGATGCTCAGCGTGTCCAGCGCCAGCCAGCTCCTGCCTTCGAGCGCCCGCTCGATCGTGCCCATGACCTTGGCCATCTTGTCCAGCGCCTTCTTCTCCACCTCCTCGTCGAATGGCACGAACCCAGCCCGCGGCAACAGCAGCTTCATCATCTCTGGCCATATCTCGCTCGCCTGGTACAGCACCCACTGCTGCACCCGCGCCCTCTCCGCCGCGTCCTTGCCCACCAGCTGAGCCGCCCTGGGCCCCGATTCGGCCACATACTGCATGATGGCGTCTGACTCGACCAGGTTGACGCCGTCGGCGCCTTCGAACGCGGGGACCTTGCCGGTCGGGAACTTGGCCAGGAATTCGGGCGTCTTGTTCGTCTTGCCCATCTCGAAGCCGGGGGCGATCTCGATCTCGAGACCGTTGATCTTGGCAGCAGCTTGGACCTGTTGGACGAATCAGCTCACCGGACGCGCTGAGATTCCCCTGTTCGTGTTCGCTTGTACCTTCTGCACCCTGGGGTTGTTGGGGTACGTGTAGACCTTGCCGAAGGGAGCCATGCTGGTGGTTGGATTTCTCGGGGGATCGATTTGTGGTATGGGAAGGGAGATAGAGGCCTAGTTGCTGTGTTCTGCTCAGAGGAAGGTGAAGGTGGGTTTAAAAGCACGAGAGCTCTCGGGATTCAAGCACGCCCTCCGACGCATTCGGGCAGCGCACCTCCCCTCCGCCTTCCCTCCAAGACCGGTATGACCTCACTCTGCACCGCGGTGAAACACCACACTCTCCATACCCTTTTCCTCCACCCCCGATTCCGCGTTACGGAAGCGTTCCAGCCGCTTCGGCCATGTTCCACCGAGAAGCCCCGAGACTTTTGATCGACCACTCTCGCGACCGAAGACGGCCCAAAAGTGGAGTCAGCGCGATTTGTTGCCGAGGCCTGGGCTCATGGAGCTTTGAAGCTGAACAACTTCCCTTTTCGGTGATGTTTCTTTTCAGCTGGCTTGTGCCGGTTGCAAAGTCAAGAAATGTGAGTGAGCATGAGTATAAGGTCGCAGTCGTGACCAATCTGTGGAGGCACAGCGTCTGGATAAAGCCAAGGGTACGCTGGTGCTGACGGCTCGATTAATAATCAATCCGTGCTTTTCAGGAGTACTGGGACCGCTCTCAAGTTTCTTCCCAGTGCGTTTGCCAGTCGGTGCAAAGGATGGCGACTAGCACGGAACTCCAATAATCTCCGAGTGCGCCCCGTGACCATGGACCCACAATGTACTCTGTGATTCAGAGCTCTCAAGGGTCAGCCTATCAGAGGTTGTTAAAGACCGTCAACTGAGCCACAGAGGACAATTCGAGACTGCAGTAAGAATCCTACTGCTACCGTTCAACCCACACGTTGTACACCAGACCATTTCCTACTTTCTTAGCTCGATCCCGGCTATGAGGATGATGCACGATAGATGAGGGCGTCTATTTTTGATCGTGGAGCGATTGTCAATCAGTTCAAAACACCACCATTCGTATGATGAGCAGTCCTGCTGACTTCGACGCCTCTCATTGGCTCCCTTGGCCTGCCATAGAACGGACAACGTCATGCATGATTCTGTCAGAATACACCGCAGCGCCAATTCTCACTCATTGCTGCAGCAAACAAGTATCGACGTGCAGCTCTGTGTCACCATCGACCGCCTCCGCAGAATGTCGTCCGTGTGGTGATGATTCTGTCTCATAAGATCAGCTCTGAGAGGTGGATCGAGAGCACCAATTCGAACATGGCCAGTGGAGAGGCGGGAGTTGATGGACGCATTGGTAATCAAGCCAGACAAGCTGCTGTCGGTCACATCAGATTGGACGTACGCCGCATCGCGGAAGAAAGGAAAAGAATATCTACCAACTGGAACCGTAGAGCAGCAACGAACGATATCCCGCAAGCGGTCCGGCCTCAGCTAAACGAAGCTTGGATGTGATCGCTGGCTTAAAACGACGCCTCCAGAGGGTCTCTATTATCTGAATATCCTACTCCGTGACCGAACCTGGTATCATCTCTTGCATGCAATTTTCGGGTCTAGCTGTAATGCATTCCCCTTCACAATTCGTATGTATCATGTACTCATTACTTGTTTCCTTCAATGCAGGAATTGGAAAAGCTGTATTACAAAGTAGATAGCCGCGGACGGCGGCAAAAGTCTCGAGCGCACCGAGCCGGACGTCGACGAGGAAGCGGAGCTATGGCCATATCTATTGTTTTTCGTCCACAAAAAATTAGTGAAAATTTGTATTTTTATATCCACTTAAAACTCATGTCTACAACAAGGTCTTCAGTACCCTTCAGGCGGGTTCAAGCCATCCGGAATCTCGAGAGCAGTCGTGTAGTAACTGGGAAGATCCGAATCCTTCCACGTGTCCACGACGGATTGATGGACCTTCCTGCCCGCGTACTCGGCGTCGACGTTGGGCTTGACGTACGAGCGCGCAGCACCACTGCGCTCGTTGAAGACGCCGGCGTATGAGTAGTTGAAGTAGCGCTGCTCGAGGGCCTGGGGCCCGCTCCACTCGCGCAGCGTGTCGCCCGTCTTGTCGGCGACGAGGGAGAAGACGTTGGCGCCGACGTCGAAGCGGCCGAGCGTGTCGAGGCACCAGTTGGCCTGCACGGTCGAAATCTCCGAATAGTGATCGTAGAAGGTCGAATCCGTCGTGCCGACGAGGTGCTCCGGGACGGCGTCGCCGAGCAGGATGGCGAGAACCCTGTTCTGGATCGTGTACGTCTCATTCTCGTCGAAGGTGACAAGGACGAGCGTGTTGTTCATGAACTTGGGATTGTCGAGCAGAGGCTCCAGGAATGTGCGGGTCCAGGTTCCGGCGACGGTCACGGAAGTGTCGTGGCCGTCAGAGGCTTTGTGTGGTCAGTGGTTGTATTGCGGTTTCGGACGGGATACGATGCTTACTCATATTGGGAGTGATGAACATCCATTGCGGCAGAGTCTCGTTTTCCAGGTCTTGCTGGAACAGGGTCAAGTTCTTGGTGACACCGAGACGCTCCGGCTTATCGAGGACGTTGCCGTAGCTCACTGGAACACCCACAAGCTCAATTTCGGAATGCTATTCTTCAAACTGAGATGACATACCTGCAGGATTGTGCTTCCGGACATACATGTTGGCGCCGGTGGTAGGGTTTGGATACGCTATAACGAATTAGCACATCCATGGCGAGGCTCGAACAACTTGCCACTTACCCTTTCCAGTGTAGCCAGTGTAGGGCTAGATAGGCGTTAGTATACCTGTCATACGACAGGTGGTAGGAGTTCAGCTTACCATGTCCTCCTGGTATTCACCCCAGCTGATGCCCCGGTCCTCGAGAAGATCGATGATGGAGGAAATGTTCCCATCAAATGTAGACAAGTCGTCGTTGCTTTGGAAGTGTTAGTCAATCCTTGCATGTATAAGGTTTTTGCACAAGCCTACTTCATGCCAAAGTAGTCTCCGCCGATGGCAGCCAAGTAGTTGGGCTGACTGGGGTGTGTGACCGCGTGATAGTTTTCGAGCTTGATGCCCTTGGTAGCGAGCCAAGCCAGGTTGGCTGAAACGAGTCAGCAGACACACACATTAGACTCGTGATAGACTCGAAACTCACGGTCGCCCTCAGCCTTGTCATAGTCGGTGTTCTCCAGCCAAATAATGGCGATGCGGTCAAAAGCCTTCCCCTTCACGAGAGTCGTCGGGGAAAGCGTGGGGACTTCGGAAGCGCGTCTCTGCAGCTTTCCTGGCAATGCAACGACGGCATCTCCAAGGGCCAGAAGAGCCAGGAGAGAAGTTGTGAAGCGCGCCATCGTGATAAAAGAAGTGGCTGCTTCTCGAACCGGTCGGAATCGCAGCGGAAAAGAGCGCAGAGCACCTTATGTAGTAGTGGGAAGGGTGCAGGGCAGGATTACGCACATGTGCCTGTCCGTGTCCAGGGTTCAAGCTTTGATTCGGCCAATGTTTTGGTCGGTCAAATAAGCGGGCAGCACGGGAACCTTTATTTGCTCCCCGCGGAGAGGCGGCCTAGTCCCCAATGCGGAAGGTGAATGCGGTGTTGAGCATGTGTGCCGGACGGCCCGCATGATTGGCTAAGACTTGGCGACATGCAGCGGCCAGTGAGCCAAATTCAAGGCCGCATATGGCCCACAGCTTGCACTGAGCCTCGGCCATTCTTAGTGACAGGTGACCGTGATCAAGCATGGGAAGGCTTTCGGGGAGCGCTTGGCTCTGCGCCATCTCCCGCCCGTTCCACCATCTTTGCCGCACCCCAACCCTCACGCGCACATCGATTCGTGGGACGGCTTGCGACGATATGACCCTGCCGCTGCAACCTACATGCCGCTTTGCCGTCGAGCCGCATCAGCCCACTGTCGAAAATCCATCCGCTAAATCCGACATCCGGTACTCTCGCCTCCCGGATCCCGAGCGGACACACAGCTTCGCCTGTATATCACTTTCACCGGAGTCGCCTTCCCACCTTCTATAATTCTTTTCCTGCTGAGTCTACTCCGCGCGCGGTATCATGATAGATAGAAAGAGCACAGGGTCCGGCGCAGACGGCGGTCGTTACGTCGCCTTAAGGCAAGACGAGTCAGAGTTAGACGAGCAGAAAGAACATGCGCAGTTTACACAGCCCTCCGGCGCCGCGTATCTCGGTGGAAATGACAGAGAAGAAACCCTGGGACTGCTCGACGAAAATATCGTCGCTCGAACAAAACGACACTGTGGATCCACCCGGCGGTACTCTATCTTCCTTGAATTTGCCATCCTCGGTCTGGTACTCATAATCGCTCTACTCGGCGCTCTCGCTTGGTCCAGAGGCTCTCATCATCATCATCATCATCATACCGACCAGGTATCTGGCAGTTCGCGACCATCGTCCACGGATCGCCGCGGAAAGTATGTCCTGGACCCTGCCTGGGATTTCGCTGCACCGCCGCAGGTCCGCAAATACCACTGGACGATCAGGGACATTGAGCTTCGCCCGGACGGCGTGAAGCGGCCGCTGATCACCATCAATAACGAGTTCCCGGGGCCGACCATCGAATGCAACCAGGGGGATACCGTGCGGGTTGAGGTTCATAATGAAGCCGTCAATTCAACTTCCTTTCACTGGCACGGCATTTACCAGAACGGAACCACGTACATGGATGGCACGGTCGGCATCAGTCAGTGCCCTGTCGCGCCTGGGTCTAGCATGACGTATGAGTTCAAAGTCGACAGAGAATCCGGCACTTATTGGTATCATGCGCACATGGCTATGCAGGGCTCAGATGGTCTTTTTGGTCCTCTGATTGTCCATTCGAAAAACGAGCGGAAGCTGCAGCAACTCGAATATGCCTCCGATCAAGTCATCATGGTTCACGATTACTACCATGATCTGACCAGCGCATTGATATCACACTACTTGGCGCCGGATAACGAGAACGCAGAGCCTGTCCCTGACGGAGGTCTCATCAACGGAATGAACAAGAGAAATTGCGAGCTTCTCCGTGGTCGAGACTGTGATGCGACTGATGCACAGCTTGCCACATTCGGCCTCGAACCGAACAAGAACCACCGTCTTCGAATTATCAATACTGGAGCATTTGCTGAATTCCAGGTGAAGATTGACGAGCACACGTTCGCTGTGACGGAGGTGGATGGCACCGAAGTTGCTCCCGCCTACTACCACAGGCTCAACATCAGTCCCGGACAGCGCTACAGCATCGTAATAAACACCAATGTCACGGATCGTGACTCCTTCTGGCTGAGAGCTAAGATGATTGAGGCCTGTTTCGCCGAGGAGAACCCAAATCTGGATCCCGAAGTGCGCGCCATTATCCAATATACTCGCAAGGACCAGGAGACCCAGCCCAAGGAACCTTCGAGTAGAGACTGGGACGACATCGTGGACATGCAGTGTCTCGACATGAACGTGACAGAGCTCCAGCCCGTAGAGAAGGCAACACCTCCACCTGCAGACACCACACTATACCTCCGCTCCAACTTCGAGATCGGCAACTGGCGTCTGAGCCGCGGCTTCTTCAACAGCTCGTCCTGGCGTCCAACGCTCTCATCCCCAAGCCTGCACCGTATGATCGACGGCCTCCACAGCCAAAACGCCAGCTTCATCCCCGACCCAGCGCACCCCTTCCAGATCAACTCGGCCGGCTTCGACACTGGGCCCGAGCTGGTCTACCAGACCAGCGGCATTCGCACCATCGACATTCTCGTTTCCAACTTCGACGACGGCAACCACCCGCTCCACCTGCACGGCTACAAGTACTTCGTCCTTGCGTCGGGCCACGGCTACCCGCCCGCCGACCTCTACGCGCATCTCGACATCTCGAACCCGCTGCGCCGCGACACCGCCTCGATCGAGGCGTTCGGCTGGATCCTACTGCGCCTCGTCGCCGACAACCCGGGCATCTGGGCCTTCCACTGCCACATCGGCTGGCACACCGAGGCCGGCATGCTGATGCAGTTCGCCACGCGCGTCGACGCGCTCGCATCCAGCCAAATCCCCGACGCGCACCTCGCGCTCTGCGCGGCCGACGGGCTCGACCGCGGCGCGTCACCGCCAGACTCGACGTGGTTTGGGGATTTTGGGGATCTAGATCCTTGAAAAGAGCTAGATAAGGGTGGCAGTTCACCTGGCATGCAAGCGTCTCCGTTTCTTCAGGCCAAGCTGACCCACTTCCCGCGCACGCCGATCTCGTACTGCGGCCCGCCGCCTTCCATGTTTAGGTCCCACCTGCGGTACTCGTCTTCGACGAGGCGGCGCGTGAGACGCACGCTGCCGAGATTGCGCAGTCGCTGCATCTCGATCAGCCGGTCGAGGACGAAGCGGCGGTAATCTTCGTGCTCGGGGCTGGATCGGCCCAGGACGAACAGCGGCCAGAGAAGCGTTGGCGTGGTGGGTAGGCCTGAGAGCTGCGATACAAGCTTGGGAACAAGGTCGGGTTTGCTAGTCGGCGTGAAGCTCGTTTCAGATGGGAGAAAGGGGGAGAAGCGGTCATTGAGGTATATGAGGGCAGTCGTGCGTTTGGACTCGGCTACTCGGACCAGATTCTCCTTGTTTATGGCCGTGGAAGGTGCTACTTGGGGGATATTCTGAATGTCGGTTGACAGTTCTTCCCACATGGAGCATATCTCTCCCAGTTCCTTGTCTGTGAGGGCGCGATCATGGCTGAGTGCTGTATAACGAGATGCAACTGCCGAAGTCTTGTCAATCAAGCTGAGCAGACCGCGGGAGCAACCCATTAGCACGTCTATTTCCTCCATCGAGTCGTCTTCCAGCCAGTGATGTTGCGGAAGACCGGACTCCGTCCCTTGTGCCGTCAGGCCCATTATCTGGTGCGCGACGAAGTACATTACAAAGAATTTGCTCAGAGATTCGGCCTCGCTTTGTGCGCTGCCGGTCCTCCGTACGTGCTCGAGCACGCTCATTCCCCCCTTGAGATGCGTCATCCATGAGACGTCGCAGCCGTCGGATATGTCGTAGAAGCAAAGCATCAAGACAGTGGCCACGAACTGCCAGCCGACTTCGCCTCTATCGATGCTTGTCTGAAGGCCTTTCATTGCGTGGTTCTTGTACGCCCAGGCCTCACGTTCATACCTATTGTCGTTGAGAAGCCGCATTTGGTTTGCCGCAACCGAGAGGATTGCGTAGTGCAATGGCTCGTATGTCAGAGCCATTGGGACGATATACCGAAGATACGGGTTATGCGTCGGGCTTAGCGAGCAGTTGGGGCAGATGAACGAAGTGAAGTAGTCCAGCAAGTAAGCCTCCTTGTGCGGGATCTGGCGGGTAGATCCAGGTCTGGGACGCGCCAACAGACTCTCATAGTAGCTATCGGCCATTGAGTTGGGCTGAAATAGTGCCTCTTTACTCCACTGCACGCTGCTCTCCTCTAAATCAGCCCAGCCCCGATAGTCTCCGAAATGGGCGTATGTGGTGTTCAGAAAGATCGGTCTCCTTCCAGCGGTGTCTAGGAAGAAGTGCAAGAAGCTGCTATCTCCCTTCACTGCTTTCTTTTTCTTGGCTGCGCTTCCCGACCGCGACCAGACGCCTTCTCTTCCCAGGCATATCCCACGCTGTGCAGCATCTTCTTTCCAGAGCAGCTTGATGCTGTAGTTACAGGGTAGCCCGAGCCTTTGGCACCGTGAGCAAGACGGCCTCTGTTCTTGGCATCTGTTGTGCGCTTTCTTGCAGGGCCAGCAGCCAGTGCGACGGCGGGCTTCACCGGTGGACGGTGAGGGTTGCCGCGGTTGGGGAGATCCCGTAGCGATATCTCCCGGTGGGATCCTGCCGACCGAGGAAGCCAGGTCGAGCGGGGAATTATGTGGAGCGGAACGTAGCATGACGCGCGTGGAGTTGTTCTCGCCGGACGGGCGGCTTTTGTCAGCTTGGGCGGAATTGACGAAAACTCGGGGCGGAGAAGGTAGCGAAAGCAGGTCGAGCCGCTCGCGCTGGAAGCTAAATTTGGGCTTGCAGCGGGACGGTCCGTGGCGCGGCCGAAGGAGGGTCTGGGAGCCCAATGACGCGCAGCACAGCTGTGCATGCGCTGACACTGTCTGTTGATTGTGGTTGCTGGCCTCGTGCACTTCGCGAATTCTTCGCTGGAAAGAACAAGGACTGAGACAGGGTCTTCTTGCCGGGGATACTTCTGGCGCCGACAGCACTGTCTATTTTCGCTGGCGTGCAGAGACAGAACTTGGATCGCGGCAGGGATTTAGAGGGCGCTGGGATGGAGGCCACGGCGGTGTGCTTCTGGTTGGGCAGATGACGGAAGAGAGTGAGTGCGACGGCTAGAAGTGAAGCGGCAAAAGGGTGATGAGAAGGTCAGTGGCTGCTGCGGGCCGTTGATTGCGATGCATCCCATCCGAGTCAGTCAGAGACCCACTTCCCCGCATTGCGGTCATATCCCCGAGCCCACCCCTCCAGCATCTTGACCATTACTTCAGTAACAGTTTATTGAAGTTTCAGAGTGTTTGAGGTCCTTCACTCCTTCTTGACCGGGTAGAGATCACTTCGCTGTCCGAATCCGATGCACTTTTGCTCCATTGCCTGCTTTCGCATGCCTTTTTTTTTTGGCTGTCTACTATTTTTCATTACGTACCCTCTACCGAAGGTGATGCAACTATATCATATTCAGGTCGTGTACTTGAATCCCTCCTGCTCAAAGTCCGTCAGATCCATGAACAGCTCAATGGCCTCCTCATTTGTTTCCACGCGAGCTTCGGTCGCGCCGGAGCGCTTGTTCTGGTACACGCAAACCCCCCAGTATGCACAGATCAGGCCAATGCAGACGCAATAGCACACTATCATAGCCACCACACCACCGGTATACTCTGGCGCTTGATTGGCTCTGAAGGTTTGCGGACCAATCAGATTTCCCACAGCGTAGCCGATGTATAGGATCGCGAAAACCACTGTCTTCTTGGTGTTCCCTGCTGTGTTTGCCTGAGCGAGGCCAATACCGACGACGTAGGGGCCGAAATATGTGTAGAGCTGAAGATATTAGTCTCTCGTAGTAATTGAGTGCGGGTTAATATTGTGACACTCACTAGATATACCCCCACCATTTGGCCACCAACGTTATCCCGCGGGACGGCATACACTATGGCAGTACCAACGACTGGGACGACGCAGGCAGCTACTGTAATGAGGCAGCGCCGGTTCGCCCACTTCGCACCAGCATACGAGAACACGAATGCTGAGATCGTGCTCATGACCCCCGTTGGCATGCTGAGCAAAGAGGCGTCCACGGAAGAAAACCCCAGATTGGATATGATGATGCTGTTGAAGGTAGTGAGCCCCCCATTTGGTATATTGATTGCAATATTGAAAAAGAAGATGGCCCCTAGAAAGTGTTACTGAAGACCTCAAGTGATTGCAATCACCAAGCCAGCTTACAGGTCTTTGGATCAACGAATGCTTCTCTGGCCTGACTCCATTTCCATTCTTTGTTAGAGATTCCGGTCTTATTTGTGGCCACTCGTTTCACAAGATGGTATTTTTCCTCTTCGTTTAGGAATACAGCTTCAATGGGGGTTGCAGGTAGTACCATCATTATGAAGACGGACCAGGCGAAGGTGACAGAGCCTTTAGATTGCTGTTAGCGGACAAGTACTTCTTCAACGAGAGAATACACAGCCTATACCCACCGAGTATGAGGAACATATATTGCCAGATTGCCAAACGGCCATCAATGTGGCCGATGGCCCAAGACAGGAACCCGTTGATTACGGAGCTTGCTGCGGCAAATACCAAGGCATTTCTGGGAGGCTGTTCTTCTTTCTTGTAGAATGAGGCGATAATCAAAGAGATTCCCGGAACAATAATCGCTTCAAAGCAACCTATTATTTCATCAGTCGGGCCAGATTCATGGAATTTGGTTTGCACGGACCCATCAGGAAGCGCAGTGCCATCAGGCTACTCCAGTTCTTGCAGGCGGCCATGAGCAAAGCCATCGTGGACCACCCAAGACTGCATCCGCAAAGAAATTTGGCTGAAGGAAGCTTCTGGACTAGGTAAGATGCAGGAAACATCCCAGCGAGTGCCTACAGATATCAGTTCTCCCTTCTTCAAGCTTCTCATCACCCGCTGGGCTCACTCCAAGCGACAGAATTGATCCCAGCCATGAATACTGCTGCCCAGCAAGATGCGTGTCTGTGCGCAACCCATAGATGGCCGCAGTGCTCAGCGACACCTTATCGACAGCACCGAACGTTGCCGTGAGAAACAGCTAAAGTCCCACTTTTAGTAAGTCTCGATGTTTTGTATGCCTCGCGCCGCCTACCGGGTCTCCGGGCGATCAACAAGAACTGAGGCAGAGGACAGGCTCACTTACCATGGGTATCATGATCCAATCTATCTTCCTGATCAACTTCTTTTCTTGCCCCGGGGTCAGTGGTGGGTATTCCTCAGTTTCGGCGAGAAATTGGGCAGCTTGGTCGACGGCTTCGACGAGACCGACTTTGTGGTCAACACTCTGGCTCTCGGCATCCATATGAGGGGACTTCTCTCGAATAGCCATGGCGCAATTGAGAACAGAGGGAGGGTTCTGATGGTTTTTTTTTTTAAAAAAAAAAAGAAAAGAAAAAGCGAGAGAAAGGAGGAAATGAGCTGGTTCGCAGATTTCAGGATTTATCGTGAGGCACAGCGGCGCGTCCGAAAGGCGACAGCTCACCCTAAGCTTGCCTTATCGTCAAGAGAAGTCATTCCGGACAAGCGGGACTAGGTACAGAGGCAGACAGTCCTGGTAGTGGTCAGGAACCCTCCGGATTGCAAGAGAGCGCTGATGCGCTTGGCAGGAAGATGGCAGGTGTCGAAGAAGAGAGCTGGTCGTTACGGCGCGCGCTAAGCTCAAAGAGATGGTCAAGACGCAAATCGGGAATGCACCCCACCCTCCCACCAGCACTTATCACCACCCCTCCGCCGACGCCACAAACCGGTGATACTGGCCGTCGCATGCACCTTCCAGAGCCTCCGCACTTCTGCAGTCAGGCTCGACAACTCCGTCCAGGACCATGGCATCCGTGACGCGATTTCGCCCTGCACCGCCCTTCCCGTCCTCTGGTCGAATCATACCCCATTCTGGCTCCATCACCGGTTCCCTCACATCCAACCCGCCGAACATGATGATTCAACGACAATGCCACTCCGCTAGTGGCTGCCGCAGAAGGCGATAGCCATCTTGGTGCCCTATTTCCGCCGTATCGACCATCTCAGCAAGTGGGGCCGGTTTCTTGTGACATGTGCGGGTGCACAACAGCCTTCCCGGGGTGCGTGCTACTTAACAGCACAGTCTTTCCAGCTCTGCAGCATCACTTCAGCGCATCTTAAGTTGAGAATAACCATGGCAGTAGTACGCGCACGACGGCCCGTCAAGATCGCAATCGGTAGGGCCAATATCCTACCGTTGCAACAGATGTACTGATAGCCTCACTTATAGATCGAGGGGGGACATTCACCGATATTTGGGCGCGGCAGGATGGCCATCCGGACATTGTCCTGAAACTTCTATCCGTCGACCCACAGAACTACGATGACGCTCCGACCGAGGGAATCCGTCGCGTCCTCTCCATCATCAGGGGTGAGCAGCTACCTCGCGGGACTCCTCTTCCGAAAGAAGATATCGAGTTTGTCCGTATGGGGACTACAGTTGCCACTAACGCCCTGCTGGAACGCAAGGGAGCTCGACACGCCATACTGGTTACCAAGGGCCTTCGAGACTTACTCAAGATCGGCTATCAATCTCGCCCGCGTCTATTTGATCTCAATATTGTCAAACCCGATGTACTGTACACAAACGTCTATGAGATTGATGAGCGTGTCACTGTTGAGGGATTCGACGAAGACATTTTCGGAGCTTGCAAGCCCACGACGGAGATTTCTGGTGAGCTCGTCCGCACCTCGAGTGGCGACATGGTCCGCATCATCAAATCTTTGGACGAGGAAGCGGTCAGGAGAACGCTCAGAGAGCTCCGGGCCCAGGCTTTTGACGCAATCGCTGTTTGTTTTGCCCATTCCTACATATTCCCGGACCACGAACAAAAAGTCGGCCGACTCGCTGCTCAAGAAGGCTTCTCTCATGTCTCACTCTCCTCTGCTGTCGCGGCGAACATGATCAAGATGGTCCCTCGTGGGAGCTCTGCGTCAGCAGATGCATACTTGACTCCAAATATCAAGCAGTACCTCTCAGGCTTCAATAAAGGCTTCGAGGGCGGCCATCTTGACGATGTCAGGACTGATTTCATGCAGTCTGATGGTGGATTGGTGGACTACAAAAGCTTTAGTAGGCTCAAAGGCATCCTTTCTGGCCCGGCTGGTGGCGTAGTCGGTTTTTCTCGAACATGCTACAGCCCAGAAACCCAGGTGCCCATCGTCGGCTTTGACATGGGCGGCACATCTACAGATGTGAGTCGTTACGGAGGTGTCTTTGAACACGTCTTCGAGACCACGACAGCAGGCGTTACCATCCAGTCTCCTCAGCTTGACATCAACACTGTAGCCGCTGGTGGCGGGTCGATGCTTTTCTTCCGCAACGGTCTCTTTGTGGTTGGACCTGAATCAGCGAGTGCACATCCGGGGCCTGCTTGTTACCGAAAAGGAGGCCCTTTGACAATTACGGACGCTAATCTCTTCCTGGGCCGGTTGGTTCCCGACTTCTTCCCCCAGATCTTTGGCAAGCAGGAGAATGAGCCCTTGGATTCCCAGGTTGTAACGCAGAAATTTGCTGAATTGACAAAGAGTATCAACACGGAAACTGGACAAGACCTGACGCCTGAAGAAGCGGCGTACGGATTTCTCGAAGTGGCAAATGAGTCTATGTGTAGGCCAATTAGGGCGCTCACGGAGGCCAAGGGTTATGAAATTGGTAGGTGACCGCAAATGAGACACGGCTGACTGTGCTAACCAAGTCCAGGGAAGCATCACCTTGCCGTCTTTGGAGGAGCTGGTGGTCAACATGCCTGCGAGATTGCCTCCAAGCTCGGTATCTCGACAGCCATCATCCACAAATACTCAAGCATCTTGTCAGCATATGGGATGGCCCTTGCTGATGTCGTTCAAGAGACTCAAGAGCCAGTCAATGTGATCTACGCAGGACGAACTGTAGAAGAGCTTGATGAAAAGCTCGAGTGTCTGCGCCATGCAGTTACTCAACAGCTTCTCGGTCAAGGCATAAAAAAAGTCGATATGCAGTATGAAAATTATCTCAACATGAGATACCGCGGTACGGAAACAGCAATGATGATCCTTCGGCCTGCAAGCGGCAACTTCAAGACGGCCTTCTTGGAACAACATCTTCGAGAATTCAACTTTGTGTTCCCAGACACACGAGACATCCTGGTGGATGATGTCCGTGTTCGCGGTATTGGTAGCAGCGGGTCAGTAGAGTCAGATGCAGACAAACTGGCTAATGAGAGCAAGGCCACCGCCTTTTCCTCTGCCAAACAAGGCCTAATCGAGAGAGTCGTATGTTGGCGTCTCTACCTCATGATCCCCCATTTGCTAATCACGTACTCAGGTCAAAACATACTTCCAAAATCATGGGAACATCGCTACCCCGGTATATCTTCTTGAAAAGCTCCTTCCAGGAATGAAAATTGCTGGGCCTGCAGTGATCCTTGACAACACGCAGAGCATCTTAGTTGTCCCAGGAGCAGAGGCTAAGATCCTCTCGGCACATGTTATGCTAGAAGTGCCTCGCGTCATCAGAGCTAAAACCTCCACCACGGCTGTTGACCCTATTCAGCTGTCAACCTTTGGCCACCGCTTCATGTCCATCGCGGAGCAGATGGGCCGCATCCTACAGAAAACTTCAATGTCACTGAACATCAAAGAGAGGCTCGACTTTTCCTGCGCTATCTTCGGTCCTGACGCTGGCCTTGTTGCAAATGCACCACACGTTCCCGTAGGTCCATTGCACACCGCTAGAATCCAGCAGAGCTTATAAAGATATAGGTTCATCTTGGCTCCATGAGCTACGCGGTCAGGTACCAGCATGACCTGCTCAAGGATAAGCTTGTCCCCGGAGATGTTCTCGTTTCAAACCACCCAGAAGCCGGAGGCGCTCACCTACCGGACGTTACCGTCATCACGCCAGTGTTTGAGTCAGCCAGCAAAACTGTGGCATTTTATGTCGCCTCGCGTGGTCACCATACAGATATTGGTGGTCTGGGCGGAACTTCGATGCCTCCAAATTCAACAGAGCTCTGGCAAGAAGGGGCGGCCATCAAGAGCTTCAAGCTGATTCATGGCGGGGAGTTCTTTGATGAAGAAGGTATTAAGGGCATCTTGCTCGAACCGGGAAGATATCCGGGCTGTATGGGCAGTCGGAGACTTGATGACAATCTCTCGGATCTGAAAGCTCAAGTTGCGGCAAACCGGAAGGGCATGCTGTTAATCCAGGCACTGATGGAAGAGTATTCGCAAAAAGTTGTCCAGCTATATATGCGAGCCATCCAGGAGAACGCAGAAGTGGCGGTCCGCCGTTTCCTTCAAAAGACCCGAGAAGAAAAGGGTGCATGGTTCTCAGCAGCAGATCAGATGGACAACGGGTCTGAAATCGTTCTGTCTGTAAGCATCGAAGAAGATGGCACCGCCAAGTTTGACTTCACAGGGACCGCGCCAGAAATGTACTCGAACATGAACGGACCGCCGGCAATCACTTACTCAGCCATCATCTACTGCCTACGACTGCTCATTGGAGTCGACATACCAATGAATCAAGGTTGCTTGGCACCTATCAATGTCATCCTTCCCAAAGGAAGCTTCTTGAATCCATCTCCGGGCGCCGCTGTCTGCGCCGGCAACACTCAGACATCCCAGCGAGTCTGCGACGTCATCCTGAAGACGTTCCAAGCCGCAGCAGCCTCCCACGGTTGCATGAACTGCCTAGGCTTCTTCGGCGAAGTAAAGGACCCAAACAGCGGAGCAGAACACTCCTTCGCCTTCGGAGAGACGATCTGTGGCGGCTCGGGGGCGACGGAGAGTGCACATGGCGCCGACGCGGTCCACACGCACATGACCAACACGCGCATCACGGATGTCGAGACCCTGGAGCGCCGCTATCCCGTCCTTCTCCGCGAGTTCAGCATCCGCTCCGACAGTGGCGGTAGAGGATTGCACCGCGGCGGCTGTGGTGCTATTCGTGATATGGAATGCCGGGCGCCGCTCAGATTCAGCGTTATCACGGAGCGTCGGTCCATTGCGCCCTATGGGATGGCCGGGGGCTCTGAAGCTGCGAAGGGGAAGAATTATTGGGTCAGAAAGGTGATGAGAGAGGATGGGAAGGGCTTTGAGGAGCGATGGGTCAATATGGGCCCGAAGAATATGATAGCGATGCAACCTGGAGACCGATGCGTCATCTTCACGCCTGGTGGGGGAGGGTGGGGGGCGGAAACAGATGGCGGGCGTAATATGAATGGGAAGAATGCAGAGGTGGCGCTAGCGACCCATTTTCCGCGGGCCATGGGAAGTGTGGCGGCGTGGCAGGTTGCTCAGGCAGAAGCCTCTTGATTATTTTCTGGTGTATCTAAGCTAGAAGCCTTCCACAGAATGAAGCCGATGCATCTTCTCCATGGACCTGTCGCTCACTGGGTGGATACTGCGTGCTGGCCCGGCCGCTTCTCCTTTGCCAAGTACGCCTACCAAGAGCTCTCACGCATCGCGTGAAAACATGCCTCTACGACGAACCACATTTCTTTCCTCGCTAGCTCTGTTTAATTGCACTGCGTCCTCGGCTCCGTGGACGCTCATTCGTAGGCTGTCCTTTCCCACAGTAATCGACCCTTCGCTTACTGTTCTCCTCTGTGATGCTCACTCGTACTCTCACAGGGTCGGGCGACTGCTGTCACATACTTTCCTCATATGCCCTTAGACGGTAGACCGTAGGAGTTGAAGGAGTTACCCTGAAGTTAATTTTATTAAAAGGGGTTACACTTGCACCCGTATGACTACTTTAACTGCCTAGGGATAATCCAACGTGCTTGAAGCGAGTCACAGCTGCTCTCAATAACGCCTCGTACACGGCCGTTGAGGGTGTGACAAAGGCGGTGTGTCCGGAGCCTCTTTGCGTCCTGACATCCTTCAAAGCATCAGGTAGCTCATAGCAAATCTTTATTCGCTGAATTCGGTTCCTGTCGTATGACCCGGTAGACTGGGTTGGGAGGCGCGGGTTTGCTTGCATCTCTTGACCTACCTGCACTTCGTGACGTAAAGGATCGCTTCGGCTTTCGTTACCTCAAAATGCAGTCGCTTGTAGGCTGCAGGACTGCGGGCGGCGAGAAAGTGACGTATAAGTAGAGTTAAGAGCATGGAGCCAGCTTGCAAGCAAGTAGAAGAAAGTATCATGCGCAGTTCGGTGTGCGTTTCAAATACTCACCATTCTTCCGCTTCCCCAGAGGTTTATTTGCACCAACAGCCCACCGTCACCACACCACCATGAACACGGCAACCGGAGACGTCTCTAAGCTCTTCTCGACCTTTGAATTGCGTGCATACAGCGCTGAGCGCTTCAGAAATGGGAACGTTCGGTCTGGCTGACGCTTACCCGCATAGCGTTTCAGACGTCTCCGATCAGCTCGACGGCATCAACATCGAGTTCTGCCGGCAGCTCAAACCCAGCTCCGGGAAATTCAGAGTGGTGAGCCGCGATAGCGACGTAACTCTACTGCGTGAGCACCTGAGCAGACTGGACAAGCAAACCCAGCACGGAATTGCAAAAGGCGAGAAGTTTTCTCCAGTGGAAACGCCATGGATGCCTGTTGAGCCTGCGATCCGCTTTGCTGGGTCGGCTCGGGGAGGCACACAGTCGTTATGTGGCCGGCCGGGTGGGAGATCGGCGGCGCTGGCGGGCGTGCATATGGTACTACGAGCGAGGGATCTTCCGGTCAGAAGGCACAGGCTTGGGCGTCAGAAGAGGAGGATCTTTCGGCTACTGGCTCAAAGATGGATGAGAAGCAATGGAAACAGAAATAATAATCGGCATATACTCAAGGAATCAATGGCTGCCTCGAAAAATGTGGATTAACTTCGTCAAGAGTCCGTGGTCCTGACTGTCGATCATCCTCGGCTAAGGGGCCGCAAGCATAAAGTTTGGAACGTTAAGCTTGATTCTCCGCAAAGCTTGAACAAAATCTTATTTGTCGCGTCTACGAGAGTTTTTTATCGAAAGTAAAGACGACAAGCGTCAATACGTGCGGGAACTTGACGCATCATCTCGGAGGCCAATGGAATTACGGGCCATGTCGCGCTTTTCCGGACGAAACCTCTCTCCAATTCCATATGGGCGTTTGACACTTTTATGACAACTACCTCGGATTTCGCTGTTGAAGGGCGCATTTCCCGGAGAGGTCAAAACGCGCAACGACAAAAACACGTGGAATAGGTGTGGGTTTCATGCGTGCGTGACAAAAATGGTGGCGAGCGTTGCAGGGACCGCCCGTTTAGCAGGGCGACGGGAGACCGATAATTGCCTGCTTGGAAATAGCAGGATCCCGCGAAGAACTGGGCCAGGCCGCTCGGCCGTCATCCTTATCGTCATCATACCGCCGTCTGGGGGATAAGCATGTTATTATTTCAGTTTCCCGAAGGACGCCGCTGAGGGCTTGGGGCTGTGAGGAATGTGAATAACGCCAGGGCGAGCCGGTCTTCTGGAAACCCACGGAACGCTAGGAAAAAGCCCCTTGACATGCGCCACAACCAGCAGAGCGAAGGTGCCGCCAGGAGCGGGCGTCTCGATAGGATCTAGGCGCCGGGCCAATTAGCTGTTGAGCAAAAAGGGCGGTGGGCTAATAGGCGGCATTTTCGGTGGCGGAGTCCCGCGCGCTTCCGATTCGGCTCGATTCGTCGGACTGAGCGAAGCAGCAGCCTGCACCCGTATTCATAACCACGCAGTCACGACGAGACAGTGAAGGTGATGGGGGAGGGGGGTTCGGGGCCAGGCAGGCTCGGCGAATTGAGGGAACACAAAACACGAAAGGAGCGGGAATTGTTTGAGGCTTGGCATCGGCTGTCACAGAAGCGTGGCGCAGCCTGATCGACGTGAGCTGGACCTGCGTGATTTCTGCTTCAACGATTCATAACGCGGCGGTCGCTGGCGCCTGCCTAGCCGCCCGGATACGAGCTTATATTGCGCTGCGGTGATTGGCAGCCAAAGAGCGCATGGAAAGAGGCAGGAGACGGCCGGACGGGGCAGACGGAGGCGGTGCAGCGCGCGTGAGAGAGAGAGAGAGAGGGAGGGAGGGAGGGAGGGAGAGAAGCGTCGGCCAAGCTCGCTAAGCTTCCGGGCTGCGATCGCCTCCGCCGGCTGCCTTGAAGCTCTGACATCACCCTGCGCCTGCCCGATGATTCTTACAAAGCCTGCCTGATGCCACATTGGGGGCCTCTGCAGCCAGCTGAGCGCTTCAAATGCGCCGTGGGCCCGCCTGATCTTCTTCCTCTCTCCAGCTTTCTCCACACCCTGCATCTCTCCTACCATGCCCTCCCTGTGCGCCTACCTCGCCGCAGCTGCAGGCCTTGCCGGCCTTGCACACGCTGTCGACGCCCCTGCTCCTAAGGTTGTCAGCTTCGACATCGCCAAGTCGCGCCGCCGTGCTCTAGCAAACCTCGCTCGCCGCAACCTGGCCCGCCGCGACACCGTCTCCGCCACCCTGGCCAACTACCGCTCTCTTTACCAGATTAACGTCACTGTCGGCACCCCGGGCCAGCGGATAGGTCTTCAAATAGACACTGGAAGCAGTGATGTGTGGTTTCCTTACGCCGCCTCCGCCCAGTGTACTGAAGGCGGCTGTGAATCTGCATTCGACCCCGAATCCTCTTCTACCTTCGAGGACATCGGTAAGGGCGAGTTCCAGATCCAGTATGTAGACGGCACTCAGATTACCGGCGACTACATTCGAGATGTGCTGGCCATTGGCGACACCCAAATCCGGAACATGACCATGGCTGTGGCAACGGACGCCGACGACACCCCAGAAGGGATCATGGGGGTTGGCTTCATCCAGGATGAGACTCTGGCCCAGCAGGAAAACATTACATACCCCAATGTCCCGGTCCAATTGGTCAACCAGGGCTTCATCAACACTATCGCCTACAGTCTCTGGCTGAATGATCTTGGTATGCTTACGAGTCTGGTTTGGAGACTAGCGGCCGCTAACATCTCATAGACTCCAGTACCGGCAACGTACTCTTTGGTGGCGTGGATAGCGACAAGTACCAAGGTGATCTGATCGGATTGCCCATCCAGCCTGATTCGCAAAGTGGGACAATCACCTCCTTTACCGTCGCCATGTCGTCAATCAACGTCAAGGCTAAGAGCGGCAACAGTGTTTACAGCCAGACCAACCTGGATCTGCCCGCCATTCTGGACAGCGGCACAACGCTGAGCCTTCTGCCTGACGATATTGCCAATGCCATCATTCAAGGCGTTGGTGCTCGCCCAACCCGGAATTACGGCTATGTCGTAAATTGCAACATAGGCACAACAGGCGCAGCCATCGAGTTTGGATTCGGTGGATCTGACGGGCCCACGATCAGCGTCGGCATGGATGAAATGGTACTGCCCCTCACAGATGAAGAGGGAAACCCAGCCAGGTTCAGGGAGAGCGGTGAGGAGGCCTGTACCTTTGGTATCGAGCCCGCTGGCAACGATCCGATCCTCCTGGGCGACACATTTATGCGCTCGGCTTATGTCGTTTACGATCTGCACAACAATCAGATCGCCCTGGCAAACACCAAATTCAACGCCACCTCCTCTAATGTTCAGGAAATCACCAACACCACCATCCCTGGCGTCAGCAAGGTCGCATCCGGTCTGACTGTCACACAAACTGCAACTGGTCCCATCCGCGCATCTGGCGCCCGTAAGACTGGCACCGCGACTGAAACACCTGCCCCAGGCACTGGAACCTTCGACCTCGGTGCATCATCAAGCACGGGCGGCTCTTCGAAGAATGGCGCAGCAGTCGGACTGCCCGCTCCGAGAATCGCATTGGAGACGGTGATGTGTGGTGTGGCTGTGGCCATCTCTGCCATGTTCGGCGGTAGCTTGATGATACTGCTGTAGAGCCTCTACCCACGGTGGTTTTCTATTCCATTTTGTTTTGACTTGCGGGCGTACAGGACATATTACGGGTCGGGATTTGCATTGAAGGGTCGCTGATAGCGTTGACACACTCCGGGTTGTTTAACACGCTCCTGAACACGGTCAGGACAAATAGACAAGACACGAAGCATGAATAATGGATTCTTACTTCATTACTCGTATATATTCTCAGCCGCACTGTGACATTTGTAGCAGCCGCTTTATAGCATCTCCTGATTCTTGTGCCAATATGCATTCTTCAAGAACCCTCGTTAGGGCCTCCAACCCAAGAGGGCGTTGTCTGCAGCACCACCTCTCTCCCTCCGTCGTACCTCCCCTCCACCAACCTGTTCAACCACGTCCCTAGCCTCAGCGCTGCCTTGCTGACCTGCAGTTCGACAACCGGAAACGCGCCCTCGGCATAACCGCTCGTGGCCAGATCCGTGCCGTTGAACTGCTGCGAATACACGTAATCGCACGTCCACGCGTTGCTGTCCCTTGCCCACTCCAGCGCGCACGCAGTCGGCGTCGCCGGATCCGCACAGCGCAGCCAGTCGGCTGTCGGCTCGGGGAAGGCATCTGCATGGATGCGCGGCAGTAGGTTATCGGCAAAGAAAGGCTGGATGCTGGCGTTGGGGAAGATGGACACGCCGGCGTCCGAGTAGATGATCTCGCCGTCCCACACGGCGTGCAGCTCGGTGCTCTTGTTATTGTACGTCACGTCGAAGAAGTTGCCGCCCGCCGCGATGCCGCTGGCGTGCAGCGGCTGCGCGATGTCGCCGATGAAGTGGGTCACCCATTTGAGCGCGTAGGAGCAGGTGAGGTTTGCCTCGGTGGTGGGGTAGTCGCCGGCTTTGACGGCGGCGATGCAGGAACGCAGGATCTCGGTCTGGTTCGCGATGGCGGAGACGACGCAGCCACCGGACGTGCAGTCGCGGTGGTAGTAGACGTTGCAGAACGAGGGAGGCTGTGTGGAGGAACGACGGGAACGACGGCGTCTTTGTGTCAGCGCTTTGTGGGTCGATTGGCTCCTCGGCCAGTGTCTTCTTGGTCCGTCCCTTTCGATCCCGCCCTGCTCATGCCCTGCCACTCATTTGAGGGGTGTGTCGTGTGTACGTACATCGTCAGCCGAGTCGATCCAGTGCCACTGGTACGAGAAGGCGCCCTCGTCCGTGTGCGCGTACGCGTCCGCCCACGCCGCTGCGTTCCCGATGGACCCGTTGTACTCCGGCTCCAGTATCTGCGCGAGGATCGAGGACGTGTAACCGGTCAGAAACTTCTCCGCCGTAAAGCCGATCTGCTGGTGGACGTCGGTGTTCCATGCCGATGCTGTGGACGACGCGGTGAGGAGGGCGCCGGCGATTGAGCGGATGGATGGCATCGTGTTGCAGGTGTCTCGCTTCGGCGTCTGCGGTGACAGAGGGAGTAATATTCAGAACGGGAGTGGGTTTATATATATGGCGGTCAAGCTCAAGATTGGTGGTAGCCAGCGGAGCGGGTCGTCGGACGTGATGCAGGTACGCCCGCGATGTGCACGCCGTCGTCTGCGGTACGTTGTGCGGCAATGCCGGCTAATCGGATCAGCTTATCATCGGAGAGCGGCGACGGTCGAGGTGGTTTGTTAAAGCTCCTGCTTATCGTGGGAGAGACGACCCGCTGTGGCTGGTGGGTTGAAGGAAGGGGCACGGCGCAGCCGAGAGCGTAGAGGGGATGTTGGTGGGGAAGACGATAAGTGCACACCCATGTTAAGCTTTTCCTACCTTTCGCCCAACCACGACTTCTCTCATCGGCCAGCATGCGGTGTACTTCTCGGCTGTGATCGCTTTGCAATATTGTTTTGCGATGGCCATATGATACGGCATTCGTGTCCGGTGGACTATATCCAAATTGCCAGATCTCAGAAGGACCACGGACTCGCTCGTTCGACACTCCCTATATGGGATCATAGCTGCATTATCATCAGGGAGGAATCATTCTTGTGCCATCTGTTATGCCATCCCTTATACCCTGGTCTTGGCCACCCGACCAATAGCCGTGGATTCAGGGAATCATGGCCCGACGAAGGCTTTGCGGACGATACTAGGCGAGCCAGTGGAGGGGACGTCATACTGGCCTAGGTTGCTCTAGGTTTCGAATAACATGACCTGATGAGAGAGCGCAAAGCTGAAAAGTTGAATGAATGAAAGAATCTTCAACTAATCACATCACCTACATACATACACCTTTCTTGCAATGACGGGCAGAGTTATCTGCGTTCGCGTAATGCAATGAGTCATGAAGATGGAGCTTGGTCTTATACTAAACACCCATTCCCAGGGCCCATTTCTAAGGCCCAGTTCGAGATGGAACAAGCTCCTCAATCGCGAGGTTTTCAGGAAGTTTCCTCGGAAACATCACGTTGCGGCAAGAGAATCATCTTGGTGGCTGTAAAATCAAGTATGATGTAAGGCATATCCGATTTCCGGAATTCCCTACAAGCCCGGCCCCTCTCAAACCCAACATACCAACTGGTCTTCCTTTGAAGGGACAAAAAAAACTTGGCAAACAGACCTTGCTTTTCTTCTGTTTAGTTCCGGACCCTGGACGGAGCTGCCTCCTGGTGATCCCTGGCAAGCCTGATAACATAATCCCTGTCTCTGGATCCTGGGCCTGGAGCTGCTCCACATTCACCATAGCCCCGGCAACTGGCAAGAGCATTATTGGAAGCCTCGTCCGGTAGCTCGGGCTGTTTTACACCTTCTTGCGGCCTCTCCTTTGATTCAATCGCGAAGCTTCCAGGCGTGTTGTCATTGACTTCTTTCTGTGCTGATGGCCTGTTCAGTCTCCGTCGCCCTCTCTTTCTCTTCGGCACTGACATGGGCACTGGCTGAAATATCTCATCTTCTTCGTCGTCCGCTAGATGTCCTGGAGAAAGAGCAGCTAAGTAGTGCCGCGCATAGTGGTTGTTATTCTCACCTGGCGTGGGTGAAGTCGAACGTTTGTCGAACTTCGGTCTTCCTCGCTTTCCGTTCAGCGGACTCGCCTCTCTTAATCGTGGTCTGTAGTATTTCTGGAAGTGCTGACGGCCGACGACGATGGAGAGCGAGCGTGGCATGATACAGGAGCCGGTAAAAGTCCGCCTTTGGGCTCGGCTTTTCTGAAGAGACATTCGGTGATCTCCAGGTTCAACCGCTGCTTCAAACGAGAGGTTTCGGCCATACGCTCTTCTAAGGTGCCAATTGATATGCGAAATAGGGTCACAACGCTAGCATACCTTCCGAAGTTTGCTTCTCCTGCTTTATGGCAGGTGATTCTTTCTCTTTATCTCATTCAAACGCATTGGGTTCAGCTTGGAGGACGAATTGTCAATTCAAATGGGCGTACGAGGGGATGTCCCACTGATTACTTGAGACTTCTCGCGCGTAAGCTCTGCTTTCTCGTGTGCAACTGAGTATGTGAGGTGAGCAAGAATTGCGAACGAGATTGCTGCTCATGCTTACTAATGGGCGCCTCGCGCGCAGTGAAGAGGAACTACTCCTCGTCGTTATTGTTCTATATAGAGTCAGTGAGGTATGAAGCGTCGGGGCGCGCAGAGGATATGAGTCGTGTTACCCGTCCGGGCGGCGTGTGCACGTGTTCTGCTCGCAGGTAAGGCAGGTGTTATCCAAGCCACATCACTATGCCTCTGTCTGCTTTTTCACCTAGGGATTCCCGAGCTTCTCATTCGCAGATTTCTACTAACCTCGCCATGTTTTATCAAGAGTGCATCGCCGCTTCCTTCCAGAGTTGGTCACTTGCAATCAGCGGCGAATCCTTTGCTCATGGGTGGACGCACGTAAAACTTCGGTATAAAAGCTGAAGCCCGCATTTTAATATGTACTGACAGGATGAAAGCTCTTTATGCTAATATTGCAGACGCCTCACCTGTGACGAAGGCCCCGAACGGAAGGCCGCACAGCCATGAATAAGCTCTTTAGATGTCGCCATCCAGAATAACAGAAATCAGGGCCGTGCTTGCAGTTCCAGACGCTGCTTGGTGGCGCAGAACGCATCAGAAAGCTCTTAGCATAGGTTGTACCAAGTCCTCCGAAGTCTCACATCCCCTCAGCATCGATTCGGAACCCCTCGAACCCGCCTCTCTCTTGCGTCATAAGCCGAAGGCGGTCATACCAGATACGATATCTCGCCATGATCTTACTATCCCGTCACAGGCCTTGGCAATTGTATTCCCCGGAAATGTCGACTGACAGGTACTTGATGAATCCCACTGCTGCTGCGCGAAATGATTGAGCTCCCGACTTGTGGCACTTTGCACCAAGAAGTAATTGTGCTAATGTGAATTCTTCCAACCCACAACCGGACAGGTTTGCCCCGCAGTCACCTCGACGAGGTTATCCTTGGTGGGCGAGCTATCTAGGCGCCTTTCATAACAAAATCGAACCAATCGCGCACCCTGCAAATGTATACCCATCGCATAACAAGATAGACTGGCCGGGAAAATTCTGGAAGAAAGGCATGGGGGGAGAAGGAAATCGAGTCTGAGCTGGCAATGCCCGCTGGGTTTTGCCACGATGTGGAGGAGACTGAAACCCAAGATGCGGAGCTACATTCGAACAATGATGCTGCGGATACGTCAATCACAAAATAGAATGCAGCACTGTATCCTGAGATAACATAGTTGTGGTGGGGGGGAGCGCGGGGGCTCAAGCTTCGAGCAACTAGACTCCGCTTTTATGTTTCGTAAGCCGGGCATACCATTGAAACACACCGGGACAGCCGAAAGCCGAAAGAGAGTGTTTAACTCTGAGGTCTTGGAGCTGACAAGGCAGAGGCGGGAGCTACTGATTGAAGTTCACAGCCTGCTTGGGGATAGTGAAAGGAAAGACCGAGTTTCCTAGACAGCAAACCGGAGGGTATGCGAGGGCGAAAAGTGAGCCCGGGCATGAATTTTTTGACGGGTTATTCTTGCCGACTTAACTCGACCGCAGAAACTACTCCGAAATCCAAAGAATCGTTACTATATCCTTTTGCTATACTGAGTTAAAGGGGATGAGGAGCTTTTGCGAGAGCACCCGAGGGTTTTCTTGGCAATCATGCAGATGTACGTCGACGAAACAACCGCGAACAGTTTGAGCAAGGTCTACTCCCAGAAGCGGAGGGGAGGACTATTATGTACGTTGAGCCGGAGCATTGGCCGTGTTCTGGACGAGTCACGAAACATCGTTTCAGCCTAATTGAGGGTTCGTCCTGATTGGCGGGCAATTCTAAACGCGTCAGGAGTCTTCGAGCGGTTACAGGACCTCGCTTCCGCCATGCCTTCTCCTCTTTGGTCGTCTTCTCCATCTTTGTTTAATATATCCCTTCCCGAAACGCCGTGTCGATCGCGCATGCCAAGGCAGAAATGCCAGCTTTATAATGCGCAAGTCGCCTGCTCGAGTTTCGAGAGCTTCAGCAGAGTTACCGTCTAGCTCCGTCCACAAACTGTTCGGGCAACATGCATCTCCAGTTGCCGTCTGTTATTCTTTTTTTCTCGGCCCTGGTCTGGCCTGTCCTTTCCGCTCAGCTCGCGTTCCCGGGGGCTGAGGGGTTTGGTCGTTATGCTACTGGTGGTAGAGGCGGAGAAATATACGTTGTCGACAACCTGAACGATGAAGGACAGGGCTCGCTGAGAGATGCCGTCTCGCAGCCCAACCGCATAGTGGTTTTTGCCGTAGGCGGGACAATCAACATCACGGATCGTATTGTAGTCAGCAAGCAGGTTTCCATTCTTGGACAGACCGCTCCTGGCGATGGAAGTATGAACTACCGTGTCTCACCGCTCTACCTACAATGACGAAATAAGATACTAACATATGTACAGTTGCGACATATGGAAACGGCTGGTCCTTCTCCAATGCTAACAACGCTATCGTCCGCTACATCCGTATCCGCATGGGTAAACCTGGCGATTCCGGCAAGGACGCCATTACCATTGCCGAAGGTGCGAACATGATCTTCGACCATCTCTCTGTTACCTGGGGCCGCGACGAGACCTTTTCGATTAGTGGCGATGTCGCAAACATCACGATCCAGAACAGCATCATCGGCCAGGGGCTTGAGACCCATTCCTGCGGTGGCCTCATGCAGACTGAAGATGGCGGTATCTCGCTTCACCGTAACCTCTACATTGATAATAAGACACGCAACCCGAAAGTAAGTCTACTGTCCTGTTCTTTTCTGTCTTATGCGAACGTATTTGTACTGTGCGGTTTTGGCTGGGATGCCACCAGTAGGATGAGCAATAGTGGAAGTCATGCCACTCTCACTCATAGGGAACTGAAACAGCCGTCCGGGCGAATACTTCAGCTTCCCGTATCGATCTGTTGCTAGAGGTCGAGGCTCGGCGTCCTGGCAGGAGGAAGCGCTGGGAAGTCTCCCGAGGGCAACGGCATCATCTCCGCAATACCGACAAACACCCCTTCCTAACAGCCCAAACTGACGCTCCGTCCAGGTCAAAGGAACCAACTCCTTCTACAACAACGTCATTTACAACTGGGGCGGCGGCGGCGGCTACATCGCGGGCGACTCCTCGGGCACCTCGCACGCGAACATTGTGGGCAACTACTTCATCTCAGGGCCGAGCACGAGCGTGACGGCCTTCACGCGCGGCAACGACAACTTCAACGGCTACGTCAAAGCCAACTTCTACGACCCCGACAAGGACGGGCAGCTCAACGGCTCCGAGCTGGGCGAAGCCTCGTCCAACTACGGCGGCATGGTGCTCGTGTCAACGGCGTACGACTACCCGCCGCCCGACAAGGTGCTCAGCGCGGCCGACGCCGTCGCCGCCGTCATCAAGGGCGTCGGCGCGTCGCTCAGGCGCGACAGCGTCGACGCCGTCCTCGTCCAGCAGCTGCAGTCGTACGGCAAGGACGGCGCGCTCATCTCCGACGAGAAGGCCAGCCCCATGAACGGGCCCGGCTACCTCGCGCCTGGGGCCGCGCCGGCGGACGCGGACGGCGACGGCATCCCGGACGATGCGGAGACGGATCTGGGGACTGACCCGTCGAAGGATGACTCCATGGCGGTTACGGATGGGTACGCCAACGTGGAGAGGTGGGCAAACTCGCTGGTGCCGTCTACCTATTGAAGCCAGGTGGCATGCTTCACTTTTCGTGTAAAGACGTTTGAGTGAGAATTGGCTATGCGGAACAGTATTCGAGAACTGTGCAGCGTGTATGAAGCGCAGGGTCCTTATTGGTAGTCTTTTTTGGCGCGTGTCCTGTTTTACGGCCGACTGATGTGTGGAAGTTGGAAGGATCTCTAACACTTACTCCCTGCGACCCGAGTCAAACAGAGTGCTAAAAAGCTGTCAGACCAAAGCTTTCGAAACATTCTCAAGAAAGGCCTAACGTGGAACGTGAATCTTACATGTAGGATCAGTCGCCTGAGACGTGGAGAGTGGCCAGATACATGGTGGCACCATCGTCCTTGCACAAATACGCGCGAGCAGTTGCTGCATGATGCTCGGATGACATTATCTCGTGGTTGAATTTGTGGCTATACTTGTATATATAATGCGATCGTACATTTACTACATGTATGTACATTTGGGAAGAGGTCTACTAAGAAAAGTTAAGGATCGTGGGGCTATGGGTATAACAACGGATTGGTACGCTTTACAAAAAAAGGACTATGGGTTTACGGGGTACCCCCTCGGCCACCGCCCCAGACCTTAGTGTGCATACCGAAACCGTTCTTCTGCTTGACGCCTGGCATGACTGTGCTCATGGTGCGTAAGGGCCGTGTATCGCTATCGTCACCCACGCTAGGCGCACCAGAAGCCGCAGACGAGACGTTCTCGACCTCGACGGAAATCTCCTGTTGCTGATGCACGACGAGAGGGATCTCACGGCGCCGGTAACCTTGCTCCTCCACATCTTCCATACCAGCGCTGTGCACATCCTTGTGGTTCGCAACCCCCACGCCGCCACTGCGCATAATCTCCTTGAGCTCCAACTCATCCTTGTCGTCGGGGTAGCTGTTGTGGATGTCTTGGGCCTTCTTCTTGAGGTCTTCAGTATCGGAGCTGGTGGAAGATTGGGAGCGGCCTTCGAAGGTGTTGACAGTCGCTGCAGACTTGCCGTTCGCGCCAGCCTCGACACCGCCAGGGCGGTACGAGCGGTTGTAGTCGAAGTTGCCATTGTTGGCCGTGGACCGGGACACGGTCGCGATCAGATCGGCCATGGACATTTCAATCTTCAGCTTGACAATGTATGCAAGGGGGTGGAACTGCATGTAGACGAAAGAGTTTTTGAGGGACATCATGCCTGGGTTGGAGTCAGTGGGTGGCCGAATGGGGGTTGATCGCGGGACTCACTGATGATGAGAACATCCATACTGAGCGAGAAGCCGATAATGTAGATGTTGAACTTGACCAAAGACTCGTACTTCTTGAGGCCCTGACGGACCAAGTTCTTCTGGACGATGCGAATGAAGTACCAGTTGAGGGCGGCATCAACAAGGAGGTAGATGACCTTCTCACAGCGGTCCCAGACCTCGTTAAGGTGAACATAAGACTCGGAGATCTGCAGGCGAGCGGGGATCCAGATGCAGTAGACGGAGATGTTGATTGCTGTGATCAAAACGGCAACCGAGATCTTAATCTGAAGAGCCTTCCGGCGGTTGACGAGCAGGACAGAGACTCTGTTGATGATAATCTGCAGGAGGAACTGAACTTGGAGAGCCCAGGTTGTGACTGCAGCCGGCTGTTAGCAAGGCGAGGGCCGCCGGGGGAGCACGCGAGCGTACGGATGCAGAAGTAAAAGGCAAAGCTCGGTGGGATGAGTCCTCTGAGGTGCAGCCAACAGATGATGCTGAAGCTGAGACAGACGGAGATTTCGAGCCAGATCATCCAAATGTAGGGCGAGTTGAGTCTGCTTGCGCCGTGGCGCTTCGAGACATGGCGGGTTTGCTTGAGGGCAGTCCAGGTGGTGAGGAAGCCAAAGCCAAGGGTGAAGCCCCAGGCCAAGCTGGCAATGTTCATGTCATCTTGAGTGACATGCTGGAGCTCAAAGTGGGGAGACAAGAGGGTGATCATGGTGAAGGAGGTGAAGGAACGACTGCACGGCAGGGGTCGGCAAGGCGCTGCAATCGAGCTGTCTTCGGCGAGGAAGGGCCAAATCTATATGCGCAGGCATGGCGGCACGCTGGGATGGGCGCGAGGAGCTAGGCTGGGCGGAGGGTGTTCTGGCGTTGTGGTGGCACCGTAGCGTAGAGGCTAGCTGCAGCAGAGGGTGGTTCGTCTCGCAAATAGACAGCCGGACTAGCGACGGCGGACCCTTTCTTCAGATCGGCCTGGTTCCTGATCTGCGTTTGGAGCCCAAGAAATGATGGTGCCGGCACTGCGGCTGACAACGCTCTCGCGGACTGGCTGCGACGGACCCAGAGCGCCGGCGCATGCTGCAGTCGACACCTGGCCCCGTAAGTGCGTCTACGGTGCGACGAGCAGCAGCGGCAGCGACGTTGCCGGCCCTCTTCGCATCAGGCACGAGGGTGAAGTTGACGGCACGGCAGCATCGCGGGTTGACTGGAGCCCCAGCGAGACCTGCAGCTGGACTGCGCCGGGCTCCGCCGAAGCGCGCGGGCTGACATGAGCGGCGGCGACGACAACGACGAGGACGACGAGGACGACGAGGACGACGAGGACGACGACGACACGACGACGAGTGTATGTGTGGGTGGCCAGGCTCAGGCACCAGGCACCGCGCACCAGGAAGCAGGCCCGGGGCCGCGGCTGGCCCGGCGCAGACGGCGAGGACGGCGACTACCCGGCGGGCGCGCTGCCTGACGCCGGCGTCCAACTAACGCGTCTAGCGCCCATCTAGACGAGCGCTTGGAGCCGTGCGGTGGTTGCTGCCGCCGGCCGGACCGCCGTCGCCAGCTGCGTCGCTCGTCATTTGTCACCCCGAGCCTGGGGCCTGAGGACACCATTTCGCATCGCCATTGCCCGTCCTGCTCTCGACGCTGCCCGTTCCCCGGGTCCGATCGTCATGCTGTCCCCTGGGCCTGCCCTAGACCCTCTCTCAGAGCTGGCGCTCTCTACTGTCAATCCTCCGCCCTCGTTTCTCCGAGCCGCCAGCCGCCGGAAACACCTCCGTCTTCGACCTTCGCTGCGCACCGTAATTGCTAGTTCGGCGACGCCCACGGCCAGCCAGCAAGCCGAAATGAAGTCTCCGTTGCTCTGGCCTACGTCGTGTGCCGCTACACGACGGCCGCCCGCCCTGCTCGTAGATGGCTGCTCGTCCCGGATCGCGCCATCGCAGACTCCATCCTCTGGCTGCCTCGCCCGGCTATCTGTGCGTTTTCTAGACGCAAAGCCTTGCCCGACTGCGCCCTGCAAACTCAATCTGAGCGGCATTGTGCGGCATCGCCCGGGTGTGTAGTGCGGGGAGGTGCTCGGGCCGTCATGTGCGCTCTCGTCGTCGTGGCTGGTCCGCCACACAATGTGCTAAATGCTGACGCACCAACCAACGCTTTTCTTGAATTGGCGCTGCGTCTAGAGAGCTGCTCCCGCGTCGTACGACGAGGCTGCTCGATGAGACTTGGTCTTGCGTCAGTCTGCATCCTTCCCGAAGTCTGAAGAAGGATCTAGCCGGAGCCCACGAAAGCTGCTGTCCCTACGTCAAATCCCCGCATCTCCTCATCGGGCGTCGACTTCTGCATTGCACCTTGCGTCGATCCCCGAGATGCTTGCCGATCGAAAAGCTTAGGGCGTTGCTTGTGCCCGGGCAATTTCTGAAGGCACCGGCTTGCCGATCCGCGACCCGCCAGCCTCGGGCTTCATGTGAACGAGGCTTTTCTACTTCGTCCGCCTCTCGGGTTGGTACGTAGAGGGTCGCTTAGAATTATTCGCTCATTGGTCACGTTTGATTCGCCAGCGTTCTGCCATTCTTCCGGCCATGAGCTCTTCTGCCCCTGAACATCTCATTCACTTTGCACTTCCTTGCGCTACGGACGCTTACCGCCTAGCCTCTCTTCTCGATGGGGATCTGCCTCCGAAACTTTTCGCTGCACCGAGGAAATGAAACACGGCGTTCTTAGCAACAGATTGCTTCACGCAACCGTAGGTCGAGTGCCTGACGACCTAAACCTACTTCTGGCCAGCCGGGTTGCACTTTCGCTTGCCGCTTGGAGGGCGCCGTGGTGTATAATGCTGGGCCGGTGGCCTACCGTTCACGACTAACATTCCCTTCACACTACCAAGCTGCAGATCAGCGAAACAAGACGCGTTATCCGACGACGGTGCCGTGCGAAAGCTTAGTTGCGGGCTCTAAGTGTTCAGTCGCTTCTAATTCTAGGCAACGCGTCAAGCTCCTTGGCTGAGAGCTTCAACTTGCCAGGGCCTTGAAGTTTACATCACTAAGGGGACACGCCGATAGCTCGTACCCACAAGCGTGACTGGGAGCGGCTGCTCTGGCTTCCAGAAAGCCTGATCCGAGCAGACTATACCCATTCTACTTGAGTCCGGTCGGAAGCTTCCAGAATTGCCACTTTCCCTATCGCTGGGTCCAGCTATTGCAACGGGAGATGCGAACGTTGATGTAGCGAGGCGTCCTGCCGGAGGTTAGTGCGGAGAAGCTGGCGGTGTTAACGTACCTGGCTGGCAAAGGGGTTGGACTGGAAGCGGGATCCGAGCTAAATGAAGCAATGGCATAATTCTTGCCCAAAGCCTCGTTTGTAAACCGCTTGTTAGGTTTTTCTCGTTCCTCAGTCATCCGGCTCCTCGGTCGAGCAGCTCCCCTCTAGTGCCATACGTCCACTATCATGTGGTAGGCATATCGCACATCTCGAAGTTTCGTTCCAAGCGGCAGGGCTACATTCTGCCACTTCCAGTTGCCAAAAGCTCTTGTTTGGCGGTTTCTTCGCCTGGGTGCGACCGTCTTTACCCACTTCGCTCAAACCTGAGTTGTCGTACGCACCGCCAATAAGCGCGCTTCTCTTCTACTCACTCACTGCCTATAAAACACTCTCCACTGGCATCTTCGCTAGCTATGACCTCTCGAAATCGATGGTAACGGGCCCGAGTGCGCAGAGGAAATGATCTGGTTTGTACCGGTGTGGATTTGGTTTAAAAGACCACATCCGTTCGAATCGGCGGATAACAGCACAGCACCGCGGCGAAGCAAGGCTGACTAAAACGCGCAGTCTCCCGTTTCTCAAGCCCTCACTTTGATGACGATTGACGAAGTTCCGCACGCTGCAAAACAAGTCGCCCTACCAGATCGCCTATTACGATATCACCAACATATGTACGTAGGGAGTAGAATAACCTGTCTGGACGAATACTTCTACTCTCCAGGGAAGGGGGTAGATTGTCATTCTTCGCTGGATAAGTTTCGCAGTGCGCGGAATCTTCTAATCCGTCTGGCTCTCTCCCGTGGATATTCAGAATCTGTTTCGACATACGGAATCAGCACCTTTTGCAAAGGGATTATCCTTGGGTGCATCCGCCACAATGCATGCATTGGGACTCGTTCGCGGCTGAATTACCCCACACTGCAGGAAACTCCCGCTCCCGCATCAGTAATGCATAACAACAGGGTTCAGGGTTTCTATGCAACTCTTAGTGGTGGGACTTCAACATGAGGTCGGTCTATCTCAACATTCGTGGACTTACTACGCTGATGCAATGATTGTCCGCATCGGACAAGCTTTGGGTATGTTTTACGTCTCGTATGATGCTTAGATTCAGATACTATGAAACAACGTTCCGACCATGTACCCATGAGTGTTGAAAAACTTAAGGTCCTCGTATGAAAGAACGTCTATACACCACGTCGCTGCGATCTGCTCCTATTAATCGGAGTCCATCAATCACTTGTTGAGCTTAGGGCAGCAAACAAAATCATCTAGGGACACGAGCCCGCCACGCCGATCAATGTTTCAGCAATAGTTTTTCCTCCACTCAACGTCGTCAATGATTCAGGCAGGAGAAACAGATCGGGACGAGTTACACAAGTCAGGCTCGAGGAAGGGAAAAGAGAAGCTTTCTTAACCCTCAGACTGCCCTGACGCCGAGTGGCTTGGATCCAACGGTCGATTAACAACGCAGTCACCCCTCATGCTTACCTTTCGGCTCCTCAACCCCGCCATCGCCGCGCTCGCGGTAGTGGGCGCGCTGCCGGCCGCAGCTGGCAACCCCTTGGCGAGCTCCCGCACGCGCCGCGCCATCTGCACTCCCGCCGCTGGCGGCACGCCCACCACAGACGACGTCCCGGCCATCGCCTCCGCACTCAGCACCTGCGGTGGCGGCAGCACCATCGTCCTGCCTCCGGACATGACCTACCACGCCAACAGCGTGCTGGACCTCTCCGCTTGCGCGGGCTGCGACATCCAGATCGAAGGAGTCCTCCAGTTTGCCTCCGACACGAGCTACTGGTCCGGCCGGAAGGCCATGATCCTCCTCCAGAATGTCCAAGGCGCGCAGATCCGCAGCCTGACGGGCAGCGGCGTGATCGACGGGGCCGGGCAAGCGGCGTGGGACCTGTTCGCGACGAACAGCAGCTACGCGCGGCCGACGCTGCTGTACATCAGCGGGGGCGCTGACATCGCGGTCAGCGGGCTCCAGCTCAAGGACGCGCCCAACGTCTTCGTGTCGATCAACGGCGGCGCGGAGCGCGTCGCCTTCTCGGACCTGCGGCTGACGGCGGTGTCCAACAGCACGAATGCGCCCAAGAACACGGACGGCTTCGACGTGGGCGCCAGCACTGGCGTGACGCTGCGCGACATCGCCATCGTCAACGACGACGACTGCGTCGCCTTCAAGCCGGGCGCCGACTACGCGACCGTCGAGGCCATCACCTGCACGGGCAGCCACGGCATCTCGGTCGGGTCGCTGGGCAAGACGAACGCCGACGCCGTTACCAACGTGTATGCGGGCAATGTGACCATGATCAACAGCACCAAGGCAGCAGGCATCAAGACGTATCCAGGTGGCGCAAGCCATGGCTCCGCGGTAGTGAAGAATGTGACGTTTGAGGGGTTTACCGTCCAGAATTGTGACTATGCTTTCCAGGTCCAGAGCTGCTACGGCGAGGAGGAAGAGTACTGCGAGAGCAACCCGGCCGATGCGCAGATCGGTGAGGTCGTGGTCAAGGACTTTGGCGGAACGACTAGCTCCAAGTACGATCCCACGACTGCAAACATCAATTGTGGTGCGGATGGTACCTGTGGAATCACGGTTTCGGGCTGGAACGTCAAGACGCCTTCGGGACGGAATCAAATATTGTGTGCAAACACTCCGAGTGCTCTGGGAGTCACTTGCGCGGCAGGAGCATCGGGGTAACATGCCGCATGTGTGATCAGTGTCATTCGTTATGAGCTAGCTCTAGGTATATAGAATGAGACGCTGAAGAGAGAAAAGGGCGCGCATGATAAAAGGGAGACGTGGCGACCTTTGCAATACTGTTGCAAATCTTGTATAAGAAAGAGGTTGCAGAGGTATTTCTCAGCGCCACGAACAAGCCAGAATTCCTGAACACTAAAGGAAAACTCAAGACGAAAAAAAGTAATGGGTTATCGTGCTCCCCGTTGACAAAGTGCTGGTTGCGGGCCTCGAGGCCTCGACTTACCGAAAGATTTGCGTAGCCCATTGCAGCACAAGTAATACCGCAGTTCGCTCCAGCTCCTCTGGCTCACTGAATCATTGAGCTGACCATTTCGCGAAGCTCCATGATCTCTCTTCTCAGCTGCCTGACCTCCACCACCGCTTGTTCGACGCCAATCTCTGGCGCCACTTCCTCGCATTTCTTGGCCCAGCCTTCGGACTCAAAGTCGACCTCGCCAGCAAGCTCTTCCCACTCTTCGATTGTATCATCATCCTCTTCCCCGCGTTTGCGGTTGTCTCTGACCTTGTGAGCCTCATAGGTTTCGAGGGCAGCTGTTATCAGCAGCAGAGGCGAGTAGATGACGCCCATAACAAAGTCGTTCAGACGGCCATAACGCTTCTCATCCAGCCACCATTCGAATGGGATGATAATACAGAAAAGTTCGATAAGGTTGAAAGCTTAGTAAGTTAGCAAGATACTCTGGTGGATTAGGTACTTAGAGGACTCGGAAGGGACATCGAGTACATACGAGCAATAAAGACATTCTCATCGGGTGCTCTGACAAACTGCATCGTCTTTTGAGAAAGCTATGAAAGCAAATCAGTATCAGGAATGTTATGGGGTAGGTCAATCAAGTGCATACCAGAGCCATGTATTCGTCGACGGCATTATCAGTGATGTCCTCGTACGCGCTGTTGTATAGAGCGATGAGAATATTGAGGAGGACTTGTGCAGTGTCAGTCAAAGTCCTCAGTGACCATAAGGATCGGCAGTTGACTTACCAACCATGACTACAAAAGTGAAGATGTAGTACAGGATCAGACCGAACGGCGGCGCGAACCGCTCAAACCCGTCAAACTCCGGAGACTGCATGATAGCGTTCAACATGGCCTGCAAAATAAACTTGAAGGCGGTGATCTTGGAGTCGACTTGGTCCATGCCAATGAAGGCCTGGAAGAAGCCGACTAGGACAACTATGAGGAGGGCGAAGAAAATAAGGGATTCCTTCATCATGACCTTCAGCACGACAAGCATAGCGCCGAAGAAACGGAAGGTATCAAGGTAGAGCAAAAGCCGCATCCAGAACATTGGAGCGCTAAAGGCCAAGAAGTTATAGCTCAATGTGTTGAAACGAATGCGGGGCTCGGAGTCTAGGTCATGTCCAAGAGCTATCATCCGAGTAATGAATGAGACCGTAAGAAGAGCATAGAGAGTGCTATTGAAGACGTTCCAGAAGCCAATATAGTAGCGGCCCACTTTCCAGAACTTGGCCATTTCGTCGAAGACAAAACCAGCTGTGAAAACATATAAGAGGCCTTCGACGACGTCCAGGTCACCGTCCGGGTTGATGGTGTTGATAGCGCCCGTATACAGGGCCAAGTAGGCGAGGGAAATGAGGATCTGGAGGGCATTCTGGTACGCAGGAACGCGCATACGATCAGGGTCCAGGTGCGCCCAGAAGTCCGTGTTGCCCTTCTGCTTCCAATCGACGAAGCGAGAAGGATCTTCATCATCCTGCACCAGCCAACCCCGCCAGAGGTGACTGATGCATTTCTGGTATCCGGACGAGCCGATAACGCGCACCGCGTGCAGATCGACCGCCCTCTCGACCACATTTGCCGGCATGGTTTCCTCGCCGTCCACAACTATGGAGTATCGCTTGAGGAGGACGTCTTCCAGTAAGTACGGCATGTCCTCTTCGCTCTCAATACTGCCAGGTATTAGCAACTAGCCGACTGTGATCCAGAAGAAGCGATGCAACTCACATGCGTTTTGCAATGACCTCGCAGGCCACAGCACGAACATCGTGCAGGTCGGAGTCCCACAGCTCAAGTATAGCCTGTCGCCGGAACCACTTTTTCACGACTAGCAAGCAGTAGACAACGCATGCCTTGTATTCTTCGCCACCAGCCAATGCAGCCAGCTGAACGACTGAGGGAGTGATTATGTGGCTATGGGCGCGGGTGACCAGCGCCTCTTCGATTTCACAGGGAATCACAACCTCGATTTGGTGTTTGAGTCTGAGGGCGATTTTGGTGACTTCCTTGGCGGGTATGGGCGAAGGAGGCACGTCATCACGGCGCGTGGGCAGTACTGTGGAGGAATCAGGAATAGCCTAGCAGTCGAGGTTTCGATACTTACAGGTCCGCATCTCATCGCGTACGCGAGGCCGGTCGCGCCGACTTTTGTCCAGGTTAAAGAGCCGGGCCCAGCGTACCATGGCGGCTAACGGCGCGTTCTGCTCGGAGCTGACGAGGAGTGAGGGTTGCGCAAGTCTCGTCGCGCCAGAGATCCTGGGCCGACGAATCTGTCGCAAGCAGAGCTGGAAGTCAATGGGTGTGTTGGGAAACGAGCTCTTGGGGAAAGAAAAAGTGGGCAGAGTTGGATACAGAGGCGCATATGCGGGGCGGCCATAGCTCCTTGGCCGGCGGTTTACGCGTGACGTGTGCTGCTAGGCCCGCCGTCTCACGTCTCGGATCGCGCCGAGGGGCTGTGCGAGCGCCTATCAGATCCCATGTTTCCTCCTATCAAACACCGCGCCATGACATTTTAAGGCCTCAAGCAACTGTGCGCGCCCAAAGCAAACTCGAGCTTGCAACCAAAGCTCAGTGAAATAGGTATATTGGCTAATTTTTGCCGCTCTGCCGCCAATGTCTGCGCGGCAGCCTGGCTCCCTTCTATCTCGTCCCAATTTTTGATTCCTTTTTTTTTCTATCACCAGAATCAACAGCTGCTCACGTGTGCTGATTCGTCCTCCCATTCCGTGAAAGCCGTCCAAGAATTCCCGTTGCGACGAATGTCAACTCCCCCGCCACCTTTCTAGCTGTGGATCTCGCCCTCGTCGCTCTCGCTCTCGTCCTCATCACCGCTGACCTGCTGGTTCTCGCGTTCTCTCTGGTCCATGAGGGCTTGCAGCTCCGCATCGTCGCTCTCCGTAACAGCCTTGGGTGCCATCTTGACTCTGCAGCTACCACCATCGTAGCCAGCAATGCATTTGGTGACCTCCTCGATCGCTTGCTCCAAGTTGGAAATGCCAGCGTTCTTGTCCAGGCACTGACTTGTCAAGACGTACAACGGCGGCGATACAAGCCTGACCTTGACTGAGTTGTCGGGGGTGTTGCGTTCCTCAGCCTTCCGCAGTGCGTCCTTGACGGCATCGATGCCCTCGTAGCCGAAGCACGTAACCTCAATATCGGCGCGAACCTTCGTGGGCTGGGGAGTCAGACGCTTGCCAATGTAGGACAGAAGCTCCGTCTTGGCGCCCTCGTTAGGGAACTGGATCTCGGACCAAACATCGGGGTTGGTGATGGAGAGCTTGAACGCGTCGAGCGAGTGGCCGTATTTCCTGTTCAGCGGCCAACCGATAGTCTGGTAGAGCTCCTCGAGCGGCGTGTGGGTCTTCTCAGCCACGTGGCGCATGATAGAGTGGACCATCTTGCTCTTGTTATAACGCTCTTCGCACTTGACAATGTCCTCTGGCGAGACACGGCGCTTGGAAAGATCGATGTAGCCTACAATCCAGTCAGCGTATCGCTCCTGGTGCACGCAGGAGACGCCCACTCACCCTTCTCTTTGTCAACCCTGAGCACCACGACGACCTCATTGCGGCCGACACGGATGAGCTTTTGAATACTACGGATACGACGTCTCGAGAGTTCGCTGAGCAGAATCATGCCGTCGATGTTGTCGTATTCGAGCAGCTTCACGTACGCACCCATCTCTGCAATCTGCGGGTGCCTGTCAGTATGCGCCTTGGTCCGGGATGCGGGTAGCGTGGTCTGCGCACCTGCTTCACGTTCACCATGACGAAGCTCTCCACCTCCGGATACTTCTCTTCATAGAAACGGCAGTTTGTGTAGGACGACATCTTGTTCTGCGGTAGTGGTCCTCGAGGACTTGCGCGTCAAGATGTGCTGTAGCTTCCTTGGTTGCTGGTGCCCTTCTCGCGAGGGTGTGAGCAGTCGTGTCGGTGGCAAGTCGACGAGCCCGTGGCAGAAGTTCGAGAGTAGACGCGCGGGGTCGTGTGTTGGAGTCAGTGAGGTGTCAGCGGCGGTGACTACGACAGGCGAGAATTCACAGGCACGTTTTGGTGGGGCGAAATGCTGGCCATGCCAAGATTTCAACGCCGACCCTCAGCCGCTCCCGCCTCAGCGCCACCCGACGAACCGGCGTACCGCTTCTGGACCAACCACCCCATCGGTCCTTTATTTTTCTATCTCGAGCGACATTTTTGCCAACCACATGACACGCGGCTATGTTCAACGCACGGGACCTGAAAACTATTCTGATCGAGTGCCGCTTTGGCGCTGGTGTTCTGCAAATAAAGGTGTGCCTCCGGCAACATCGAATCTCGCTCCAGGAACGATCGATTGAACATAACCGGCATTTAGAGGCTAATAGTGTCATCTTTGATATTCAACGCCCTGTCCTATATGGATGGCCATCGGAACGGCCCGATGGCGATGTTTGTTCTAGGGTGATAGACATCCCGCATGTTAGCTCTGCCTGTCCATTTCGGCTTTTCAGCTCTGCTCCCGTTCGCATTTTAGGTCTATGCTCGTTGCCTTTCCGCACTTGCACGTAAGACATGCTCGAGCGAGGGACGGATGCAACAGATCTTCGCGTGATATGGCACGGAACTGTGCCACCTTATATTTATAGCTCGCATTCAATAAAGTCATCACCGGGTTTGAGGGTAGGAGAGTTATTTTGTTGGTGCATGTCAGCTCAGCTCGTACCGGTATCCACGCGGAACAGACGCCCGCCACTCAAGTATATCCAACATCCCAAGCCCTTGGCGCCACGAGCTGGCGTACGTTCTACTTAGTAGAGAATATGACGTCCATAACATGCTCAAGAGCACAAGCAATGATTGACGTCTGGCTTGTTTCATGCAACGCACAGCCTACCGAGGTACCCGTACGTTGGACGGACCAAGCGAAGCTCCCCTGGAATCAGGCGTTTCAAAGGCTGCCTTCAAGACCACCGCAACCACCGAAAAGTCTTTGTCGTCCGGCCTCTACACGACCAGGTGGTCTTGGTCGAGGCGACCGGGGGATGGCTGTCTGTGATTTATTGTCCCGCTGCCAAGCTCTCCGCTCCGCTACCAAGTAAAAAGTGCTCATTGGTCTGTGCACGACCAAGGTTGCCGATCAACCTTCAGCAAACAGCCTGCCGTGACTCCGTTTTGGCTTAATCTAGATTATGCTTTTTGCGGCTGGACAGCCTGGTCGTCAGATCCTCCTCCACCCTGCGACCAGTGAGAACGCGACGCCAACCAAACAGAAAGGATTGCCAACACCAACATGGACCGTCGGACCCGCGGCTTCAGCCAACACCCGCAAATTAAGGTTTCCGCCTTATGGGTCTTGGCACTCCTGAAATCTCTCAATCTGGGGGATATCATGTGCGGGCCCCGCTTCAATGAGCCTTTATCTCCATCCCCTTCCCCCCTGGCCTTTCTAGAGCTTCTCCTCTTGTATCTGCGAAACACCGTCTGAACCAAATCGCGCCCAACTACTTACACTCGCTTTTTGACATCAACGATTCAATATCTCGGCCATCATGAAGTGCTTCGGCTCCATCCTCTCCCTCACCTTCCTCATTGCCTTCTCGGCGGCCACACCTGTGCAGCCGCGCCAGGCTTACGATGCCCCTACACCGACGTTGCCAAGCTCTACACCGTCCAGCAGCGCCACTTGCACATGCGAGCCGAGGATCTGCATTCAATCTTGGCCAGATGTAATGCCTCTCTCCATCTTCGCTATGCCGAGCTAACAGAATGGATTCAACAGTCTTGCCTCTGCGCCAACAAAGGGAAGCAGGAGTGCTACGAGAAGTGCGGCGGCGAGAAGCCCGTCTTCCAGGTAAGTCGGACAGTTCCGCATCTGCGCAAGCTTGAAGTTGACATTGGCTTCAGGAGTGCTAGTGAACTTGCGCGCGCGACGTCGAGCAAACGCAGCGAACATGATGGACTCTTCGGAGACGTCTTCGGTTTTTTGAGTCATCCGTGGCTGAACTTTGTCATTCTTCTCATGTCCATATTCTTTTTGATCTTGTTCGCGTCTATACTGCAGGCCTGGATGCCGAATTTGCCTTCTTGACGCCAAATGTCCTTTCTTGCTGCCACCCTCCCCCCCAAAAAATATTCTTGCAGGGCATGTGCCTTCTACTTCCTATCTGAAGTTGCCTTGCCTTCGGCAAGGTTGACGAGGGCCTCTCCATCCACCCTTAATCCCACCCATTCCTCCATCTGCTTGGCCCCAACTCCGGCGTAGAATTTCAGCGACGGTTCGTTCCACTTCAGACAACTCCATTCCAGCCTGCCACCATTGATCCTCCGCACTTCCTTTGCCAGTTCCTGGATCAGCAGCTTGCCATAGCCCCTCCGACGGTACTTTGGCTTGACGAAAAGGTCTTCGAGGTAGATACCAGGCTTCGCAGTCCACGTGCTGTAGTTGTTGAAGAAGAGCGCCATCCCTGCAATCTCGCCCTCAGGAGCGGTGATGAGGAACGTCTTGGCATATCCTGAAGTTGCGGCTGGCGCAGCTTGGCTGGAGGGTGAAGGGCCAAAGGAAAGAGTGTTGGCAAGACTCTCCTCGGTAGCTTGGACAGAGTCAAGTGCGTTCTCGTAGATTGCCAATTCCTGAATTAAGGCAAGGATTGTGGGGACATCTGCAAGTATTGTTAATTGAAGCCAACAGTTGCAACCCGGTGTCTGTACCTTCGCGAGTCGCCAGGCGAATGGAAGGGCTGTCAGACATGTTGAGACGATATGAATTGATGCTGCAGGACAGGAATAGCGCAAAGCGGGCCTTTTATCCTGTGTTTGTGTCGCGCAAACGTCCTACGCCCTGCAGTTGATTGGTGCCCCACCTCAGGCGCAGAACCTTGATTCGGGCACGGCGGATCATATTTCCGGTCGTGGATTGGAAGCCGTTCTCGAATTTGGACGAGTGGAAGGAAGCCTCTGTACCAGAAGAGGAAGCGGGCCTGGTTTATTTTGCATTGGTATCTCCAAAGAATGATGTGTCAAGCGATAATGTCTTCGGCGATGTTTGCAGATGCTCCCAAGATCCCCATTCAACTGTCCAAGCCCGCTTGTCTTCATTCCAGCGGAGAACCGGGCATTGCGAGAATACCTTGGCCCAAAGGCGGCGCATGAGCCGTGGAGTTATATTTTGTGCTCGGCGTTTGCCTGGTAGCTGTTTCGGAAGCTGCTTGGTCTCCATGCTGTCTTGTAGGAGAGATTCTAGTATAGCTGGATCGGACGCGCCGCGGGTGAGCCATCGATCCGCAGGCTGAAAACGAGAGCTTGCTATTGTAGAGAGCCGGGAAAGTATCTCCGCCTTTGACCCTGTCTCTGGAAGCATATGCTCGCGACAAGTCAGAGCTAAGAAACGGTCGCCAGCAAGCCCACTGATATTGGCCAACTTGAGGACATCATAGGCGCTCATATGACTGGGTATACCCGGCCTCCTACGTCTCAAGCCTTCCCACCTACGTGCACCGCTCACCAGGTCCCTGAGTCGCTCCCAATCTCCTTCAGGTAGCGGCGGCAGAACTTTGTCTAGAACGGATGCGTACCAATTTTTAACCAAGTTTTTCTCGCGTTTCCGAGGAAATGGCCTCATCCATGTATTGTGTAAAGGCACCTCCAAATAGGTAGACTTCAATTTGGCCCTTCTCAGCTCCACGGGATGTGCTGACTGTCTCTGGCTCTCCAGGAGAGCGCGAAGCTTGGAATAGCGCGGAGATATCTCATAGCGGTGGGGTTTGCCAACTCGTCTTGGAACTTCAGTCACCGCTTTAGGGATGTCCTGAATGGACAGCGAGGGATCGAGTGTCGCCTCTACTTCTGCCTGCCATAGCTCAACAGCCTCCCGCTCGCTGACAGGATCTGGAACAAGTAATGTTTCCATTAAGTCATGCCGGTGACGACCACTGCGTCCATAGGTCAGGAAGAGGAGTTGCTGAAGCGGTCCAGCCTCGCCCTCGTTGGCCCGACGCAGAAAATTCAAGCCTTTCTGCGCGTTCTTCAAAGCGCCTCGTAAGCGCGCAGCTGTGAACTGCGGCCCCGTTGGCAGGTTGTTTAGACCATTGCCTCGATGCTGCGGCGGATGGTAATCGCGGAAGCGGCGAAGAATGTGTTGGTGAAGGTAGAGGCGGGCAGACGGGTCGGGAAGGTAGGTGCACTCGCGGAGGAGAGCGCGAAGCAGATGGCGGGCGCTGGAGACATCAGCGCGGGACAATGCGACCATGAAGTCAGGCTCAATGCCAGTACACGCGCTATGTGGTGACGCGCGCGACGAATGCGGGTGCAGCGGGATGGTTGCTTTGCTCTTGGGGAATGATGGGTGGAGGGCGAGTCGGCGCGAGTCGCGGATGGGGCTAGCGCAACGCGTGCGTACGCGACTTCCGTCTCCACTTCGCATCACCAGGCACAGCCAGCCCGTAGCTCCGCACTCCCTCAACTGCTGCGTGCCCATCGCCGCCTCGAGCTTGCGCACCCTTGCGCTCTACGCCGTCGCTTTCGTCATGCAGGTCGTGCCTTCTGGAATGGCTGGCTTTGACGGTCGCGCTTCCTCCTTCACGCCGACCCAGTCTGCCGCCCATCGTTCGCTGTACGGAGACAGCGTGCCGCCGCAGCAGAACGGCTTCGCTAGGAGCTTCTCCGAGAGCAACGGCTTGTCGCAACACCACATGGATCATCCGCCTCAAATCTATACGGTAAGCGCTCCAAGCGCCACCGACGCCATTGTCCGCGCGCTAACTCTTGCATAGGCTGTCTACTCCAACGTCAATGTCTACGAAATGGAGATTAACGGCATTGCCGTCATGAAGCGCCGCTCCGATTCATGGCTCAATGCAACACAGATTCTCAAGGTGGCTGGCGTCGATAAGGGAAAGCGCACCAAAGTGCTGGAGAAAGAGATTCTTACAGGCGAACACGAGAAGGTGCAGGGTGGCTACGGCAAGTACCAGGGCACGTGGATCAACTACCGCCGGGGCCGCGAGTTCTGCCGCCAGTACGGTGTTGAAGACCTTCTACGCCCGCTTCTCGACTACGGCATGGACGGCGGACTACAAGGCCATGAGGTTGACACGCCGACCAAGGAACAAGCCATGGCTGCGAACCGGAAGCGTTTCTACGCTAGCACTTTGGATGGACGGACGCAGAGCACTGCTACGGGTGGAACGTTCTTCTCCAACATCTCCACAACCGCCTCAAATGCCATTGCCGCCATGAACAAGGTTGCACGTATGAACTCGCCGGCGCCAAGACCTGGCAGTGCGCAACGCCGCCATATGGGGTCTACTCCATCGCGGCCCGGCTTTGGAAGCCAGGACTCATTCCGCGGTGAGAGTCAACAGAGCGTACCAAATCTGCGCTCTGAACGTAGTTTCAGTGCTAACGGCGGCGATTCGACCTATGCAACCCAATCGCAGATGGATGGTCCGCTTGATGGTGTAGAGCCACCGCGCAAGAGACTGCGCCAGGAAGATTCTTTTCTACAGCGCAACGGTGAAGGTGAGATTATTCGTGATGGTTCTCCAACCGAGCCAAATGAGTCTTTCATCTACCAAGCTGGGCACCACCTGTCGACGATGGATGGAGATGTGCCTGCAGCCCTGCCTCCGCTACCTGGACCTAATGACACGTCTTCGCAAGAGAAGCAGGCTGCTCTTCTCGACCTTTTCCAAGACAACCAATCGCGTACCGATTACTCCAGCCACCCTGCAATAGTCCATCTTTCCGGAACTGATCTCGACATGCCATTGGACCAATCTGCAAATACAGCCCTGCACTGGGCAGCAACTTTAGCCAGAGTCTCTATTATGCGTTTGCTGATATCAAAGGGAGCCAATATTTTCCGTGGAAATGCAGCCGGGCAGACTCCTCTGATGGCTGCCGTAGCAGTGAACAATTGCCTGGATCACAGCTGTTTCCCAGAACTTTTGGAACTGTTGGCACCGCTAATTGAGGTCCGTGACGATTCCGGCAGAACAATCTTGCACCACATTGCTGTAGCATCTGGCGTGAAGGGCCGGGCTGCTTCAAGCAAATACTATCTTGAGGCCCTTCTTGAGTTTCTTGTGCGTAGTAACACCGGACAAAGCAGTCAATCATCATTCGAGGGCAGTTCGTCGAAGCCCATCGGGCTGATGAGATTCATGAGCGAGATGGTCAATGCGAGGGACGTTGCAGGCAACACTGCGCTAAATCTCGTCGCGCGCATTGGCAACCGCAGCATCATTCAGCAACTCCTTGAAGTTAAGGCAGATCCTACTATACCAAACTACAAGGGGTTGAGACCGCTTGATTTTGGCGTTGGTGAAGATCCTGACAGGAACAATCACCAGAGCTTAAGTCAGGTTGGCTCTCCAAGCAAGAGCAGGGGACCAGCAAGCAGGGTAGAGGAAGCGAGTAGAGAAATGATGCCAGGTAAGTCGACCGCATTCCGTTCTTTGGCCCAGGAAATTAATCGCATGCAGCCATGTCCTCTTTCCTGTCACAAACAGAGTCACAATTCAATGCCGAAATCCGCCTGAAGCAAGACCTCATCGACCGCACGAATGCAAGCATCCAATCGCTCTCTACCCAACAACGCCACCTCTCCAACCTTCTTGCCTCACTCCAGCGTAGACAACGTCTCCGAGCGGAGCGGAGCCAACGTATTGCCAACCTCAAGAACGCGATCAAAGATCAACGTGGTCGCCTCGCTCGCTCAGGGTCCATCTCCGTGGAACAAGCTATGGAGGCATCTAAGGACAACATTAAAGTTGGCGATGCTGATGCGGCATCGCCGGTCAAATTACAGCTCGGCCACCTTCGGGACATGTCGCCTGACTCGGCTAACCATGTTGACTTGAGCACACTGTCGCCTTCCCAAAATTCAGCACTTGTGGCTCTTCCGAGTACCAGCAAACTCCGAGCTGCACTTTCTGCATATGATGGAAACAATGCAGAGCTTCGGGCACGTGCTGCTGGTCTCCGAGAACGTAATGGCGAGCTCGAGGCGCAATATCGTAAAGTTGTTAGTCTTTGCACCGGTGTCCCAGAAGACCAAGTCGAGCTGTTACTCGGTAGTTTGGTCAAGGCAGTTGAAAGTGAGACTGGTGATGGTGTTGAAGTTGGGCGGGTCAGGGAGTTCCTGAGGAAGGTTGACTTTGTGGAGAATTAGCTGCAAAGCAAATCGAGGTGCGTTGCGTGGGAAGTAATCCACAGCGATCTTGACCGTCAGGAATGTTGCAATGTTAATACCTATGCCGCAAACTGTTTGGAATGCGGGCACTATTGCTAGTATGCATTTCTACAATTTTTTTTTTTTTGACAACTGACGGAACGCGGTCCGGCCGCTTCAAGGCTGAGACCGCGGCAGAGCACCGCGACAGCAGCCCGGGCGAAGCGTTGCTCCGTTTGATTTCGGTACGGCCTCTCGATACTGCGCTGCAAATATATGAGATACCAATATGAACAAATCCACATTCAGTTCTACTTGACGAACATGGCAAGGTATTGCTCTCAAGGATCATGAAGAGATGTCGGTCTCGAGCGGTGAAATGTCTGAGAGCGAGCAGCAAATGAATACACGCCATATCGGATTTAGCGTGCCTGACAGAGTGAAGTGGGACGCCGCACAGCCGACCTCCCTTCACTTCAACACCCCAACATGGCGCGGAGTCCCTTCTATCGCGCACATTAGCATTCTCTTTCTGTGCAAGTTGGCATATCCGACAACGCCCATCTGCCACCGTCGCAGAATTGTGAGCGGGCCAAGCTGCTTTGACACTGTTTGCGCCGTCACGTCTGAGGTACCACAGTTGCCCGCACTCGCGTTACGAAGACGTAAATTTATGAGCGGTTCGGCCATCAGGCAAGACCATAGGAAGGAGAGATACGGGTGAAGCGCTCGTATGCTCGCTTTGCGCTGCTGCCGTAAGAGCTTTCCTGATACGACCACCCCTGATGCAAGAGCGCGCGTTGAGAGCGGCAACACGCAGGAAGTAGAGGGGGCGCGGGTTGGGCGCCGAACTCCGTTTGTTTGCTTGCGGGCAGCAAACTCTTATGAACAGACCCCCGGCTGATCATTTGGTGCTTTGAGTAGGCTCGTCTGAGCGACAGAACAGCAACAGGTACAGTGCGCTGAGGCGCTTCAGGCTGTGAGGGCAATTGCCGTTCTGAGCGCTCTGCTGCGCTCTCAACCTAAGAGGCTGTTACGGCGAGCCAACTTCCGCCCGCCAGCTGCTGCCACAGGACGCACCTCGCCAAAGACATCGCGTGCCGCTGTTCTGGTTGCGCGCTGCTGCTACTCCGGTCTTTGACTGCCTCTGCCTTCCGCTCCACCTCACTCCGACAGGCGCACCCCACCTCTGGTGCACTGCATCTGCAGACGCTGCAGTCGGGCTCATCAGTCAACAGTCCGACCGTGTTCCATTGAAATTGGAGCACACCTTGCCATCATGTTCCAGCCCCCGTCTCTGCTTCTTTCGCTGCCCGCAGAGTTGCAGATCAAGGTAGTGGAGGAGCTGTACGAAGCCCCGCCGTGCCCCTACGACGACCCACTTGCCAGGGACGCCTTTCTGGAGAACATCAAGGCTGTCCGCCTCTCCTGCAAGGCGCTCACGGCTGCCGCCTCGGATCTCTTCTTGAAGACATGGTTCTCTCACCGTTCCATTGTGCTCGAGCGCAAGAGCCTGCTTGATCTCTATCAAATCGCCACCACCGCGCCCTTCAATACGCGCATAACACAGATCGAGGTGGCCGTCTACGAGTTCTTACCGGAGCTTGGCCACAGCTTCGAAATCTTTCGGACTCGCATGGAGAAGGAGACTCGCGATGAGACATGTTTCCTTCGCCACGACCACGTCAAGGACTATTTCCTGAGTGACTCAGAGCGCAAGGCCGATTGGCCCCATGCTAGGGCTGCTTACAACGCTTACAAGAAACACCTTCAAGAACAGACCGAGCTTTACCGGCGTTTTCTTCATGTCCGCTTGCTGGCTCGCTCACTAAAAGCCCTCAGCGGTCTCGGTGGACTTCGTACCATCAGCGTCAACGGAGCACAATCTCCGCTCACTGGTGCTTGGACCGCTGGTATCCTCCAGAAATGCGCCATATCTCTGTTGCACAGGTCAGTACTTACCACAATGCTCAATTTGCTGTGCGGCCGATACTGATTTCCAGTAGGGAGAAGCTCGCCTTGCATCCTACCACTATGGCATCCATCGTCCGTGCCATGCACCTCAGTGATGTCGAGGTTTGTACCCTCATGACCTCCGGTTTGAGTATTAGTGCTCTACAATTGTCTGCTCCTGAGCGTCGACGCTTCAGTTTAGTAGGACTGGGACATCTGCACAATCTAAGCCTTCGACTCCACGATTCCAAGCTATTCCCTTCTGACTCTAACTCTGCGCTCCTCCGCTCTGGTACCCTTAGCCGCTTAATCAAGCAGGCCCACAATCTGGTTAATCTTAGTATCGAGTTCTCCAACCAACTTTATGGTATACCTCTCGCAAAGCTACTTGGGTCTAGAATTGACAAGCTTGAGAACCTCTGCCTCGGCGGCTTGGCTTACCATGCCCAAGATCTCATCGAATGGCTTACGGCCAACGGTGGGAAACTTGATCATCTGCAGCTCGACTATTCGTCACTCATCACCGGTTCTTGGCGGGATGTCTTTTGTAAGATGCGCGGCAACCTCAATCTCAAGTCGGTGTACTTTCATTTCCTCGCAGATGATGACGAGTCAATCCACATTACTGGGGAGAACGTCAACAACTTTATTCTGAAGATAACGTCAAAGGTTGACTGGGATACGATGGACAGTAAGAAGCTGCCTCGTAACATGAATGATCTGGCTGGTCTATTCTCGGCAATCCTTAACGGTGGCCCAGGACACCACCACCATCATCATCATCACCACCACCATCATCACCATAACCATCCCCCTACTAATGGTGCACCTGCTGCTCCGGCAGCCAGCGAAGATACAGGGCAGAACAATCGTGGTACCATAGGACCTGCTCCTCCGCCAGAGCATCCTGGTAGTACAGACTATTCGACCTCCGACCATTCTGCCAGCATTCCCAATGGTGGATTGATGCTTCCGATGCCACCACATGACGTTATGAACGCTATGCAGGATCTTTTCGAGAGTGCGCTCGGAGTCTCTTTGGATTTCATGGACAATGAGGATGATGAGGATAGCGATGGCTTGTCAGACTCATTTGAGGATGATGTAGACGAGGGCGATAACTTCGATGAGGAGGAGGAAGACGATGAAGATTCGGAGACCGAAGACGATGACGATGACGACGACGAGTCCAGCGAAATCTTCAAAGACGAGATCCCGAAGGATGAAGATGGTTATCAGGAGGATGACGCAACGGCTGAAGCCATGATCGAACAAATTATCAGGGAAATGTGAAGACCTAGCCACAGCGCTTACGGCTCTGAACGACATGGCAGAAACATTTCCGCGATGAGTATCCTTCCGTGGCTTTACAGTCAGATCACGAATCTTTGTCTATTGTAGGGTGTCCTGAATCCGCCGCTCAGTTCTTGTGATTCTTCAGAACCCGGCTCCTGGGTAGGAAATGGGTGCACATAAACCCAAGTTGAGATAGTCGGGGGAAAATTCAAGATTGATAGTTTGCTGATCAGGAGGTCATTATTTGTGTTTATTCGAAAGTAGGTGCAAGGATGCCCATTTTCATCAACGGCTCATGGAAAAGAGGACATAGTTCTTTCTACTTTCCTCGCCATCTCCTTAGACCAAAGTCCAGGCAATTTACTTATTTGCGTCTTTGCAGGACGTTAGCCCAAGGTGTAGAGGCGAGAAGAGGAAGTTGATGGATTGCAGTGTATTACGGCAGATATTCAAAATGTAGATATATTCGAAGGGCAACCTTGCAAACATGACGGTCTTAACATTTCAATCATTCGCAAAGAAGAACCTGCAGTGCCAACTTCCCGAAATTGAAAACGAACTTTTTTCTTGGTACTGATATCTTGAGACCCTTGGAAGGACGAAGAACAAACAAAGAATACGCGGACCCCTTCATCTATCGACTCAACGCCCGTTCCATTTCCTGGATCGTCCCGATCGTCTACACTTCACGCGGTCGTAACATCACTGCCGCACCACATTGTCCTCGCTAACGCCCCATCACTGCATCTAACCACATCTTTTCATCTGCAGCGCTCATTTATCCTTATCCTCCTTTAGGGTAACAATCTGATTCAGGACGATGGCATCGCCCTCACGTTCGGGATCAATAGCGAAGTAGCCCGTGCGCATAGCCTGGAAGCGCACTAGGTCGTCGGAGCCGCCATCAGGTTTGGTGGTGTGGGCGGCCGTGAGGACGTCAAGACCCTTCTCGACGACGGCGTCCTTGTGCACAACCTCGCTCTCGGGGTTGAGGTCGTCGGCATAGCCGCCAGTCTTCCAGTCGAGAGCGTTGGGCTCGGCGGCGCGGAAGAGGGCATTGTACTGGCGGGCGATGACACGGTGGTGGGCGGAGGCGTCAACCCAATGGATCCAGCCCTTGGGCTTGACGGTGGGGTCCGTCTTTACGGCGCGAACCTCGGCGACGGCGCCGGTAGAGGGGTCGGTGGAGAAGGAGGTGGCCTGGATGGGGCCGACGTTGAGCAGGCCAACTGTCTGACCGGGCGCGAGGCGGAAGAAGTTGGGGTCGGCTTCGGCGCGGAAATCGCTGCGGTCGATGTACACGCTGCGCGAGAAGGGCACGTTGCGCTTGTCGCCGTCGGGCTTCTTGGGGTCGAAGGGGACCGAGATTTCCTCCTTGTGGTCTTCGGGGACGTCCTCGATGACGACTTTGATGGGGTCAAGGATAAGGCTGAGGCGGGGCACTGTGCGCTCGAGGTGCTTACGCACGGCGTTGTCTAGCCTGACTGCTTGTATGCTAGTGAGTGCGTCTGTTACGCCGAGCTCATGCACAAAGTTGAGGAGGGCTTGAGCCGGGATGCCACGACGCCTGAGAGCAACGAGAGTATATAGACGAGGGTCATCCCAGCCGCGAACTGCCGGGGCGATCTTCTTTGTGATCACGGTGCCGTCCTCGTTCTTCTTCTCCACTGTGCAACCTTCGACCAGCATAGCGATGCGGCGCTTCGACAGAATAGTTCCCTCCACGTTGAGGCGGCCATACCTGCAAGCAACCCAGTCAACCATGCAGGTATGATATAGGGATTTTAGATAATACTCACTCTCGCTGCATGGGACCCTTCTCCTCCGACTTGGGCAACTTCATATCTAGAACCTCCAAAAGCCAATCGTAAGATATGCGCGACTGTTGGAACTCGGTGGTACAGAGCGAATGAGTGATATCTTCGAGGGCATCGCAAATGCAGTGGGTAAAGTCGTAGGTGGGATATATCTTCCACTTATCGCCCGTGCGGAAATGGTGGTTGTGCTCGACGATACGGTAGGCGGCCAGATCCCACATTTGCGGGTTACCCTCCTTGGGATCGAGAAGACTCTGCTTCATGCGTAGGTGAGCCTCCCCAGGTTTGTATTTGCCGTCGCGCATAGCCCGGAACTCGGCCAGCGATTCCTCAATGGGCCTGTCCCGGTGGGCGCAGGCAAAACGCTCGCCGCCCTTGTTCTCGCCGCGCTGGCGGTTGACCTCCTCTCCTACGCTCCGTCAGTAGACGCACCACTTGCGATTATGGATCCCCCTACTGGTACAATGGCACACGTAGCCTTTATCCCTTCTGATCAACTCCTCGGCCAGCTCGTACAGCTTGTCAAAGTTATCGCTGCTGTAAGTGATGGCGTGAGGCTTGAAACCAAGCCACGAGACCATGTCCTGGATCGACGTGAAATATTTCCCTTCCTCCTTGGCAGGATTCGTGTCGTCGAAGCGCAGGATGCAGACGCCGTTATTGTTCTTTGCGAAGCCAAAGTTGACGGCAATGGCTTTGGCGTGGCCGATGTGCAGATAGCCATTGGGCTCGGGCGGGAAACGTGTGCGGACATTAGAGACAGGTTTCTCGTTATAGACGCGCTTGAGCCAGCCCTCCTCGAAAATGTTGGCGGGCTTGGACTCGGTGGGCTTCGGCCTGAGGGCAGCTTCAGCTTTGGCAGCAGCCTTCTTTGCGGCGGCCTCGGCCTTCTTGCGGGCCTTCTCGGCCGCCCGCTTCGACATTTCGGGGGCCGCGGGGGCAGAGTTGTCGGCCATGGTGGTGTGCAGCTTATAGGAGTGCGAAACAAGAAGAATTCGGGGGTGGAAGAAGGACGATGTGGGGTGTGAGGGGTGTCACGGGCGGTGTTAGTGAATCACAAAAACATGACTCAGGCAGCGCACGCGCAGGTGGAGACGTCAGACGCGTCGGAAGCACGAATCTCCGATAAGCTTGTTGCGCCGCGCCGCCATCCACTCTCGCATCTTGGCCTTCCGTGACGAGCTGGCCTTTTCTCCCCCGACGCCCATCTTGGTTTCCAGGCCACGCCGCTTCCAGGATGCCTCTCGTCGACAACGACCAGATAAAGGCGGCTAGCCTGCACAATCCGCTGCCGCTCTCCCTCCACCTCTACGTTTGGCCCTTCCTCATTGTCTGGCCCATCTTCCTCTCCGTCTACCTGTCGCCCTCCCAGTATGAGAAGCACATCCAGTCTTCCGAATGGACATTTGTCTGGTGCGGCGCCATCATCACTGTCCAGTCCCTTGTCTGGCTTAGCACTCATTGGAGTGTCGACCTGCGAGCTCTGTTCACTGCCACCAAGGCGAAGGATGTCCGCAGCGCCACGCTCATCAAAGTTCAGCCGATAGCAAATGCTGGTGCTGCTGAGATCTGTCCGCTCAAGCGTGACAATGTTGGTGGCAAGCAGAACATCTCTTTCCTCTTCCAGAAGCGCCGCTTTCTCTATGATCCCGAGAAGAACTCGTTTGCGACTCTGTCTTACTCCATTGACGCCGAACCGAAGCCGCTCATCAGCTCCTTCCAGAACTCGCGCGGTCTGACTACGGCCGCCGAGGTTCAGCGTATCCACGAGCATTACGGCGACAACTCATTCGATATCCCCGTCCCCACTTTCGTCGAACTTTTCAAGGAGCACGCCGTTGCGCCCTTCTTCGTTTTCCAGGTCTTCTGTGTGGGGCTGTGGATGCTGGATGAATACTGGTACTACTCGCTTTTCACGCTCTTCATGCTCGTCGCTTTCGAGAGTACCGTCGTCTGGCAAAGACAGAGGACCTTGAACGAGTTCCGCGGCATGAGCATCAAGCCATACGATGTCTGGGTGTTCAGGGAAAACAAATGGCAGGAGATTCAGAGCGATAAGCTGCTTCCCGGCGACCTTGTGTCCGTCGGACGGACCAAGGAAGACAGTGGCGTGGCTTGCGACATGATCCTCGTTGAGGGAACCGCCATCGTAAACGAAGCCATGCTTTCTGGTGAGAGCACACCTGTTCTCAAGGATTCTATCCAATTGCGCCCAGGCGATGCGCCCATTGAACCGGAAGGGCTGGATAAGAACGCCTTCCTCTGGGGAGGCACCAAGGTGCTTCAGGTTAGCCACGGAAATCCTAGCGAAGATGCCGCGGATGCCATTCCTCGACTTGCCTCGGGTGTTCCCCCACCGCCTGACAAGGGCGCCGTTGCTACTGTCGTCAAGACCGGATTCGAGACAAGCCAGGGTAGCCTCGTCAGGACCATGATCTATTCGACCGAACGCGTGTCGGCCAACAACGTCGAGGCCCTACTTTTCATCCTTTTCCTGCTCATCTTCGCCATTGCTGCCTCTTGGTATGTCTGGCAGGAAGGTGTTGCCAAGGATCGCAAACGGTCGAAACTCCTTCTCGATTGCGTTCTCATCATTACGAGTGTTGTCCCACCAGAACTTCCCATGGAATTGAGCTTGGCCGTTAATACGAGTTTGGCCGCTCTGAGCAAGTATGCTATCTTCTGTACTGAGCCCTTCCGTATTCCCTTTGCCGGCCGGGTTGATGTGGCGTGCTTCGATAAGACTGGCACCTTGACTGGTGAGGATCTTGTCGTTGATGGCATTGCGGGCCTGAGCCTTGGTCAGCCCGAGGCTAAGGCTGAGGCCGACGGCGCTCAGACTCAGCTAGTACCGGTAGGTCGGGTTGGCCCCGACTCCACCTTGGTCCTTGCCACCGCTCATGCCTTAGTCAAACTGGATGAAGGTGACATTGTCGGCGAGCCTATGGAGAAGGCAACGCTTCAAGCTCTCGGGTGGTCCCTCGGCCAGAATGATACTCTAACCAACAAGCTCGCGCGGAACAATTTCGCCGATTTGGTCCAGATTAAGCGTCGTTTCCAGTTCTCTTCGGCTCTGAAGAGACAAAGCTCCATCGCTACCGTTTTAGCTACTAACCCCAAGACTGGAAAGAAAGCTAAGCATACTTTTGTTGGTGTCAAGGGAGCACCGGAGACTATTCGCATCATGCTTATCGACACTCCGCCCAAATACGAGGAGACGTACAAGCATTTCACCAGGAATGGTGGCCGTGTTCTCGCATTAGCTTACAAGCGCCTTTCAACTGAGGACGAGATAAGCCAGAAGAGGATCAATGATCTTAAGCGGGAGGAGGTTGAATGTGACCTTCACTTTGCCGGTTTCCTCGTCCTTCAATGTCCGCTCAAGGATGACGCGAAGAAGGCTGTCCAAATGCTCAATGAGAGCAGTCATCGTGTGGTTATGATTACTGGGGACAACCCACTTACCGCTGTTCACGTGGCTCGTCAGGTCGAGATCGTCGATCGCGACTGCTGGATTCTGGACGCTCCGGAGAATGATGATTCTGGAAAAAACTTGGTCTGGAGGAGCGTTGATGACAAAGTCAATATTCCTGTCGATCCTGCCCAGGAACTGTCCAAGGAAATCTTGGATACCAAGGATATCTGCGTTACCGGGTATGCTCTTAGCAAGTTCAAGGCCCAAAAAGCTTGGCACCAGCTTCTCCGCCACACTTGGGTCTATGCCCGTGTCTCCCCTAAACAGAAGGAGGAAATTCTTTTGGGGTTGAAGGACGCTGGCTACACCACCCTGATGTGTGGTGATGGCACCAACGATGTCGGTGCTTTGAAACAAGCTCATATTGGTGTTGCTCTTCTGAATGGCACCAAAGATGACCTGGACAAGATTGCGGAACATTTCAGGACAACCAAGATGAAGGAGGTCTACGAAAAGCAAGTGTCTCTCATGCAGCGTTTCAATCAGCCGACGCCTCCGGTACCGCCCATGATTGCGCATTTGTATCCTCCTGGCCCTTCCAATCCCCATTATGAGAAAGCCATGAAGCGAGAGCAGGATAAGAAGATCAGCAAAGGTCTCATCGCTGTTGAGGAAGCAGCAAAGGCCAACGGGGTTGCTGTTGACGCTCCACCAGCCATTGCGCCAGCACCGGATGAGACGCCGGCCCAGAAGAATAAGCGTCTTGCCCAAGAGAAAGCTCAAGGTCTGGCCGATAAATTGCAGATGTCCATGTTGGAGAGTGAACTCGACGACAGCGAGCCTCCAACTATTAAGCTCGGTGATGCGTCTGTGGCCGCTCCGTTCACCAGCAAGCTCGCTAACGTGATTGCTATTCCCAACATTATCCGCCAAGGACGCTGCACTCTTGTCGCCACCATTCAGATGTACAAGATCCTGGCCTTGAACTGTCTGATCAGCGCATACAGCTTGAGTGTTCTCTATCTCGATGGCATCAAGTTTGGTGATGGGCAGGTTACCATTAGCGGCATGATGATGAGTGTTTGCTTCTTATCAATCTCTCGCGCCAAGCCCGTTGAGGCTCTCTCCAAAGAACGTCCTCAGCACAACATCTTCAACATCTACATCATTGGATCTGTTCTGGGTCAATTCGCCATCCACATCGCTACTCTGATCTACATTTCTCAATACGTGCAACGCACGGAGCCGTAAGTCCAACCTACCAACTCTTTGACTATCCTTACTGACACCCTACAGGAAAAATGACGATGTAGACCTCGAAGGCGAATTTGAGCCGTCCCTTCTCAACAGCGCCATCTACTTGCTCCAGCTTATCCAGCAGATCTCTACGTTCGCCATCAATTATCAGGGTCGTCCGTTCCGTGAGTCGATCCGCGAAAACAAGGGCATGTACTACGGCCTCGTCGGTGTGGCGTTCGTTGCTTTCTCGTGCGCAACCGAGTTCATCCCGGAGATCAACGAAAAGCTGCGCCTCGTGCCGTTCACGAATGAGTTCAAGGCCACAATGACGGCAGTGATGATTGTTGACTACGCGGGCTGCTGGATTATTGAGAAGACTCTCAAGTACTTCTTCAGTGATTACAAGCCCAAGGACATTGCCGTACGTAGGAAAGATCAGATTGAGAGGGAGGAGGCAAGGAAGAAGCTGGAGGCTGAGGAGGCTGAGAGGAAGAAAGACCAGTGATCCTAATAGGTCAAGTTCAGCTTTCTGTGTATCATAGTCATAGACAATAGAGGAGCGACTCCTCATACAATATTGAAGACATTTGCGGGATGCGAAGATCACGCTGGATGCCTGCTGCGTTTCTCTAAGAAGAAAATGGACGCCGTATCAACTTTGGTGACGATGTTCCCACATTGGCTAACACAGACTTTTGCTCACACGCTTTAGATATGGCAAGCTCACTTCTTTACTGCTTCATGTAGGCTCCAGCATTCATACACAGGCAATCATAAATTGACGGAACTCATCCGGATGTGTGCTAGCTTTGATTTCCACCAACAAAGAAGGGATTTACCAGCTTTTGCTGCGATAGGTGTATGCAGGGGCTTGTCGCTTTCACTGTCGCGTCTTGACATAGCGGACCAATGCGAACGTCGAGTGGTCAGCACAACGCATACTTCAAGCTTTCTCTTTAACATTCTCTCGTTGA